>WBNM01029488.1:0-30229 GCA_013399055.1 Ramphastos sulfuratus
TTATCCATGGGACAGCTATGTGGTCTTGTGGTCAAGACAACCAATGGGATCCTGGGGTGCATTAAGAAGAATGTGTCCAGCAGATCAAGGGAGGTTCTCCTCCGCCTCTACTCTGCCCTGGTGAGACCCCATCTTGAGTACTGCATTCAGTTTTGGGCTCCCCAGCTTAAGAAGGACAAGGATCTGCTGGAGAGGGTCCAGCAGAGGGTTACGAGGATGGTTAGGGGACTGAAACACTGCCTGATGAGGAGAAGCTGAGGGACCTGAGGCTTTTTAGTCTGGAAAAGAGAAGACTGAGAGGGGATTTAATAAATGTTTATAAGTATCTGAGGGCTGGGTATCAGGAGGGGGGAACCAGGCTCTTCTCACTTGCTCCCTGTGATAGGACAAGGAGCAATGGATGTAAGCTGCAACACAGGAGGTTCTACCTCAACAAAAGGGAGAATTTCCTTACTGTAAGGGTCACAGAGCACTGGAATGGACTCCCCAGAGAGGTTGCAGATTCTCCGTTTCTGAAGACTTTCAAGGCCCATCTGGATGCGTTCCTCTGTGACCTGAGCTAGATTATGGTCCTGCTCTGGCAGGGGGGTTGGACTTGATGATCTCTTTGGGTCCCTTTCAACTCCTGACATCCTGTGATCCCATGAGTTTCCTCATTGTTTTGTGAATCTGAATCTCTTCTTTTTCACACATCAGTTCTCTCCTAGGCATTCAGCGCCTAGTGAAAAAAGCAGCCCAAAGGAATGAAATCTTACTAACAGCCATAATTAGTGAGTGTTGCCTCTTTCATGAGGAGAAAACTACCATCCTTCTCAATCTCTAAGACTCCTGCACTCCCTGAAAGTGCTTTTACATTTCTTCTCAGCTCTCTCAAACAAAAAGGAAACCTTTCCAAGGTTATGACAGTTACAGTGGAGATTGATGTGCATTATCACGCAGGGCTCAGGAATATTAAAATATGACAAAAATGAAGTATTTTCTTTCAAAGTAACTTTAAAATATTACATCTCCTAAAAGAGAGTCTGCAGACCCTCATTTGTTTCACTTATTCGTCAATCTACAGCTTTTCCCCTTGAGGGAAGAGCCATGTTTTCTTTAGCCTTTTGAGGAGGAAAAAGCTGTGACCAGTTCATTGCCAAATGCTTCACTCCATCAAAGGGCACTCTTTTGTGGACTGGTTGTTTTTCCAACATTACACACACAATTTTAGCAATAGAAATTAATTCCTGTCTGCTAGCTTTGCAGAACTCCATTTCATAAGCCATCAGCTCAGGAAGTAAATTTAACGCCTATCTCCTGTCAAAACAAGGAAGTTTTTACCCTTACCCCTTGAGTCTGGCATGTCTCCATCCTAAACTCACGTTTAGGAGCAATATTAATTTCTGCTTCTCTCAGTTGCAGCTGTGCAGGGATAAAAAAAGTAGTTTTTTCTATCCTGGCAGGATAAACACACTTTTTAATTTGTCACTAGATTAACTTAATGACCAAATACTGGAACCATTCCTTGGAATGACCTACAGTCCAACTGAAGGCAGAAGGTACATAGTCTCCTTGTGCTAGAGTTCTTCTTGCTCTTAGTAGAGTGACAGTCATACCTTTCCCATATTCAAGAAAGCTGCTTCAGAGGTGTCAGCAGCCAAAGCAACATTTCCACATTGGTTAACTATAACTAAAATGTAAACTTTCCTGTGGACAAAAAAAAAAAAAAGGACTTCTGCCTAGCTGAAGAACACTGGTAGCAACACATTACCTTTTTCTCAGCCTTACCAACATAATCCACATTTTAGTTGTTAAGCATGTTGTAGGCATATGCAAACTACACCAAAATATGCATCATGCAACAAGGCATCCCAAACAGGATAGCTGTGAGGAAGTAGTGGGACCACTGAGTGTTCACACAGATGGCACTACACATGGAAATTCAAAAGCAGTTCTGAAATGATGCGTGTATACAACACCAACTGCACCTTCAGTCTGTTGCAAGGTAGGTAGTAAGGGTAATTGAACAGCTGCTAGAGTTTGGTCCCATAGTTATTTCTAATTGGGTTCTTTCTCTTTCTGCACCTGAATTGATAGTGGGTGTTTGATCTAAGCACTGTTTTAAACATTTCTGATGGTTCTGGCACATCACTTTATGAGGGACCAGATGTACAGGTACTGAAATAGCTGATGATGATTTCTACCTATAGGGAAATTGGAAGGTATGTATGCAATAAAAAAGCAAGAAAATCAAATAAAATCAAATCAAATCTTGTTTGTATAATGCTAATTTTTTTTAAAAATCAAACCCACGATGAATAAAACAAACCCCCAAAGCCAAATAAAGCAAAAACACCTCTAATGACCCAGTCCTCCCCTTACCAACCCGGGTCAGCAGGGGATGGGGGGGTAGCCATGCCAAGGTTCAAGTAATTCCCGTGGAGTGAATGAAGGAGAAACGACTCCAAACAGTTGATGAACCGGGTTTACTGGATTGAATGGGAGTAGAGGGAAAATAGGACGGAAAAGCAGTGGGGAAAATACCTATCAAAGGGCAGAGATATCACCATTTTCCTGGCTTGAAAATTGTGGCACTGTGGCAGGAGCAGTTCCAAGTTTCCTGGCAGCGGCAGAGTGGGGCACATAGTCTTCTCCAGGCCGCTGGCAGCGCGAAGCGCAGCCGTGACACCTGCCTTGTCCCCAGGACGCAGGCCGAGCGGAGCGGTGAGGCTGGGCTGTGACGCGTGGCTCTTTTGCAGGCAGAGCGGTGGGGGACGCAGTGGCAGGGACGCAGAGCCGTACCAAGTGGCCACCGCCTCTTTCCGCTGCCGTCTGCCGAGGCACTGAGTCAAGGAGAGCGTCGGGGACAGCGGCTCCCTGCCCCCTACTCCTTCCGCAGAAGTAGCACTGTTTGAGACAAGCCCAACACTCGGGGTCTCACAACAACCAAAAAACCCAGACAAACCATGGAACACAAACAAAACAAACAAAGCGACATTGAAGAGTGGGTTAGCCACAAGGAAAGTGGAAAATTCTATTTTGAAATGCAGTTTTGAATTTCTCCAGGCTTGGCTGTCCATCTGTATATTGGTAGATGTCTAGTTACATCCACACATCATGTTTCATTTCGGTTCCCATAAATTTTTGCCTTTAAAGTGTCCGTTATAGTCTCCCCTCACCACATTTCTAAATTTCCATGTTATGTTTTGTGGTAGAAAAGCATCACTGAAGAGCAGTGCATAGGTTACTTAGTGCAGTGCTCAGGCCACGAGAAGGCTAATGATTGTCTGCTCCTCTCTTCTGCCTGTTATTTTCTTGGCCCTTATCAGAGTCTTGCCTGGATAGTTCTGCACAACCCTAGTTACAGGACTGAGGATAACAGCCATCAGCAAAGCAGCACTTTATGCCTACTGCCAGTAGTTTGCTACTCACATTGCTCTAGGAAAAGAGAAAAAAATTGTTTACAAATGTATCATTATACAGCAGATCTTAAATTGCACAACTATTAGCTGTAAGTATTGACTATTGTCGAGCTCTGCTGTGGTCCGTGAAAAGGTCAGGCCTTTTCATTTCTGTTCTTTTTACGTGAGGAATACCAAATAATAAAATACCAAAATGTGTATTGGGTTGCTGAGAATTTTTTTTCTCCCACATCTGAAAAAAACAGCCACCAGATTTGAATCTTCTTTCCTGTTATTATAGGAACAAGGTGATTACAGTTTCTTTTCTTTCTTGAGGAAAATAATTTAATTTCTCATAATGCCACCCAAAATGAATAATCTTTATTTTCCAGGTGAGCATTATACAAACAATAACATCTTTGTGAGCTGCCTGTGCTTCTATCTCTAGGATGTCAATAGAAAGTGGTGTGCTATTGCTCAGAGGACACAATAGAAATAAGCTTCTTACTGGTCTATCAAGCCAGCTGGCAACATTTTCAAAGCACCAAGTACCTCATTTTAAGGAATCATATCCAAATGTAGATGTCTGAGTGACAACAATTTGACCTTAGGATTCCTTGATTTCGAATAGTGCTCCACATTCAGCACTTTAATAAACCACTTATTTTATATAAATCTCCTAATTAACAACATGAAATTTTAATCTTGAGCCACATAAGTCACATAAATGGAGTTGCCTAGCTCCATTTGTACATATGGACAATTTTGCAATAGATGACAGCGCAGTTCTCTGTTGTTACACCAAGCACATCATCATCTAAATAACCAGAGAATTTCATACTGTTTTAGGGAGAACTATAAATCATGCAAGACAAAAGACAGCAAGAGACTGTCAGCCCATCATTTTTAATTCTTCTGTCACTTAAAAAGAAACATCACAGTAAGGTAAAACTACATGGAAATATCTACTACCTTTGCAGTTAAATATGTAGTAACAGAGAAATGTATAATTTATTTGGACGTTTGCACACTGCAGAGATGCTAAATTTCACCCAAGCTCCGCGGAAGCAAATTCCAGCTGTTTGTGCAGGAAGGAAGGCAGACTTGGCTGGCACAAGACTCCAGATTTACTAAGATGCTTCAATCAAGGTTAGTCTTTAGCTGTCAGGCCAAAAGCTTACTATGGAAGTTTTATGTTCTCCACTAAGTAACCCGGGAGACTGCAAGATCCCATAAAATACACTTGTATTATTCCATGTTAATAATAAAAGGGTTTAACAGGTTAAAGCAAACCTGTCTGTTTCCCTACAACACAGAAGTGAGGGAAAAGTAACACACACACACATAAACCTTCAGTTCCTCAGTTTTTCCTAGTGTCTCACCTAAATTTCAGCTGGTGTAACAATGCCATTTCCTGTGGTCCTATCAGTTGTGACTTATGAGAAAAGACTAACACACACCTCTCTACAATTTCCTTTCAGCTACTTCTAGAGAGTGGTAAGGTGTTCCCTCAGACTTTTCTTCAGACTAAACAACCCCATCCCCTTCAGCCTCTCCTCATAAGACTTATTCTGAAGACTTTTCACCAGCTTTGTTGCCCAAACAAATTTCAGATCCCGTATGACAATTTCATATTTGAATATTTGTGCTGAAAACCTTTGGCTGTTCACACACTGAAAGGCACCTAATGTTTTGAAAAGTTTCACTGACTTGAGTCACATTTTAGCTATTAAATACACAGAATATTGATAATTATTCCCCTCCCCCCCAACATGCATACATACATATAACACACATACTCACATCCATAAATATATGTATGCTTACAGATAAAATCAGCATGTGTGGCACAAAAGCACAATTATTTTGTTGTCAAATGCAAACTAATATTGTTTCTGAATTAACTGAATTGATCTTCAAAGGCCTTAAACACAGATTTAATCATTATAGCTGGGGTTTGACAACAACAGCATTAAGAATGTCTCCCTTCAAAGATCAAACAATACTCTTCTGCTTCAGTAGGCAAAGTTCCATTGAATGACATTTTCAATCTCAAAGAATACGAAGAAACTGATATTCTTCACTTTAAGATGATCAGGAATCTTTTCTTTTCTTGTTTTTAACAGCTTTTGCAAGTGTTCACATTGTACCCTGGAATAATTGTCTGCTTTAATTCCTTCAACCCACTTAATCCCTTGTTTCTTTACCACTCACTTCAAAGTTAGGCATCTGGAATAAAATTAATTCATATACTGATGTTTGGCAACTACCAAACAACAATCATCGTTTGCAGTTCAGATCAACAACTTTTATGTTTGCTGCATTTAGAAAACAGAAACAAAAATTTGCAAACAGTCATTTAGTGAAGTCCACACCAAAGCACAGGATCACAGAAAATCACACTGTGGTTTGGGCTGGAAGAGGAAAGAGCTAGTCAGATTTTAACTGGTTTGTATCAGTTGGATGCATTGCAGCTGTAGAAACAGAAAAAGAAAAAAAAAAAAAAAGAGGGAATTTAAGAGGACTCAAACACACCTCACTACACAAAGCTGGCACCTTTAGCCTCTTCATTCTTTAACAGTGCACAACTGTTGAGCTGGTGCACAGCAATTTACCCAGAAAGACATCACATGGTTTTGTTCCTCCCAAGTTTCTGGGTAGCTTTTGCATGTTCCCTTTTTCATATGTTGTCTTCTGAGAAACGGGCAAGTTTCAAGTTTTCAATTACAGAATAAAATCAGAGCTATATTTTTTTAATTAAACTAAAGAAAACAATAGTTTTCTTTTATATATGATTTCTTCATGTAGATTTTTTTTTAATAACACAGATTAAAACCAAGAAAAAATAATGGAAGTTGACTTGGGCCTGCTTGAGGAAGTAAAAAAAATAAAACCTTCTCTAAGATACAGAGATACATTTTTCTGCACTACTTCAACAGAAATAATCAAAGGAGGGAGGTAATAAAGAATAGAATAGGTAAAGAAGAGTTCTTCAGTCTTGCCTGCTACCTGTACAGCTCTGCATACATCAGAAAGCAAATCATTACACTGAACACAGATGTATTCCCTGGAGAAACAGTGGCAGCTGTCATGCTGCCTGAAAGGGTACTGGGAAGCTCCCAAATATTACACTGATGAGACTGATAATTATAAAAAATCAATATAGAACAGTAATGGAACACATAGGTATGGAGTTGAAGCTCACTTGATGAAGGCAGAAGAGGCTATATTTTAGTTATATATATAAACCATTTTCCCCATTGATGGAAATGTATATCCCACAATTCCAGAAACTATTGATAGTAATATTGCCTCCTACCCATCCGTGATATAGAAAAAAACCACTGAGACAACTAGAGATGTTAATGTTTACATCATCACAGACTCTTGTCTCAGATAAACATTGCTCTTTCCTGGTTATTTCTGGACTCACATTTTAACATATGCACCTAATCACAGAAGCATAGAATGCCTCAAGGTGGAAGAGACCCATAATGGTCATTGAGTTCAACTTGCTACTCCTTGGAGGACTACTTAAAACTAAACCATATACCTAAAAGCATCCTCTAGACACTCCTTGAACACTGACAGGCTTTGTGCCCTGGTCACATCCCAGGAGAGCCTATTCCAGTGACCAACCACCCTCAATCAAACCACCTTCAGAGAAACTTTTCCAAATGTCCTCTTTGTACTTCCCTTGATGCAACTTCATTCCATTTCCTTGCGTTCAGTTGCTGGTCACCAGAGACAGAAGTTGTAGACTGCCACAAGGTCACCCTTCATCCTTCTCTTCTCTAAGCTGAACATACAAGGTGAGCTCGGGCCACTCCTCATTAGCAGTATTTAGTAGCTTTCCATTTGTAACTTGGCAAGCAACATTAAGTATTTTTCAATATTTGCTTAATCAAGAAAAACGGTACATAATTATACTCCTCTGGCTGCCTTGTATACTTCTATCTCTGTTGAGGAAAGCACATAATCACACTGCCTGCTCTAAACCACCTCTATGACAAACTAAACATATACTTTACATGTCAACAGAAGAATCTGCAGATTAAAATATACACTCATTTGAGGAACAGAAACAAACCCCTCTGACTCCTAACTGAATTAGATGTTTCAGATAAAAAATATGGTGGTGTTTTCAGACAAACAAATAAAAACAGCTGCCAGAACATTCAAACAAAATCATATAACCTAGTGAGGGTTCCAAAGGAACTACTGATTCATTCACCTGTGCTGAGTTAGCCTTGACTAGCAGCCCATCTAGATACTTGCTTGTCACTTCCTCCCATGAGATGGGGGGAAAATAAAAGGAAAGCAAAAGAACTTGTGGATCAAAACATAAAAACAAACAAACAAACAAACAAACATCCCCTCAAAAAAAACCCCACTCATAAGGAAAATGAAAGCTGTGTGCAAGCAATGTAAAAAGAGAAATTCACTCACTGCTTTCTTTTGGCATGCAGATGTCTAGGCACATCCTGGAAAGCAAGGCCTCAGCACTCCTAAATGTTACATGGAAAAACAAATGCCATAAAAACAAACTCTTTCTCCTCTTTTCCCAAGCTCCCTCATATTTTATGGAGTATCCATCTATTCAGTTTGGGTCAGCTGTTCCAGCTATGTCCCATCCCAATCCCCTCCCTCCACTGCATTACTGGGAGTCAGGGGCAAGGCACCTACTAGGAATTTCTACAAACAAAATACTAACTACCCCTCCAATTTTCTTTGATTCAAGTATCTTCATTTTGCTGGGGTTAGAGTAGGGTTCATACCTTTAGCTAATTGCCAGGATCTGCAGAGACATTAATAACTGTGGATTAAGGATAAAAAAGATCTTGCCTAACACTAGTAGAAATATGGTAAGATAGTATTTTGAAATTAAAACATCTCCATCTCAACTGTGATTCACTTATTGTCTCAACTGAAGTTTTATGGAGTTTTAGTGCAATTACGTTGAGAAGAGTCTCACAGAAAACCTTATTTTTGAATTAAAATGTCTAGGGAAGCAAACACATTAGGGCTTGTATTTTATTTTTCTTAGCAGTTTGAAAAATCCATATTACAACATTTATAACATACTCAGAGATATTTTGTTGCAGCTCAGTAGAAAATAGGTGTTTATCCTACTGTGTCTCTGATATCAGTAAGGCAGTCCTTAAAAACAGAATACAGAAAAGGCTAGGGGCTCCCACTCCTGTCTTGCAGAAAGTGTGTCTCCCTCAGCATCAGTAGTGAAGGGCTCCCATTTACTACTAACTTCTGGAGCAAAAGGTCATGAGAAACTCTGTACAGATAACAGTTTCTACTGTTATAAATGGTATTTTAACTGGTTTTTTTTTTTTCAGTTGATGTTTCTACTTCTGCATATAGGACCCTAGCACCTGACTTTGACAGAAAACTGTTATCTTCAGTGTGCAGAATGCCCCTACTGAAGTTACGTGTGTGCACAGATGTTCACGTACACCACAATGACTGGAAAAAAAAATCAGAACCAGAAGAACAAAACTGCTCTTCTCTGTGGGAATCCTGCATTAATCTTTTCTCTTTTTCTCATCAGTAAATATAATGAAAACTCTGGCTCAATACAGCATAACTCATTAATACTAGACCTAATGTGTTAAGCACTGTTAGAACATCTAGCCCAATGAAAGATCATCTAAATATGAAGTCTGAAACAAAAATCTATGACCTTTTAGGTTTTTATTTGGTAGCTTCCTCGCTGACTTCATTTTGCTGCTCTGTTTTCCCTACATTTTGTAGAAGCCAAAAAATTAAGAAACTTACAAAAGGCAAGACACAATAATGTGATTAAATAGTACCATCTACAGCCTACAGTTGCTATGACACCTCTGAAAAGAAAGCCTCTTCTGCACTCTAGGGCCTGTGTGCAAGAGGTAAAAAAAAAAAAAAAAAAACTTGTTTTTTTTTTTTCCAGTGCCAAAGGGACTAATCCAATATGATCGAAACTGACCCAGAACTCAGTACTTTGCATCCTTTGTGCAGGCATGCTGGTTTTAATACTCTTGTTTTCATTTTCAGGATGGTTTATTGTCCTACAGATATCCTTCAGAGGAAAAAATGAATCAAGGGATAAAACAGTATATTTGACTTAATCATTTTGGCATGTAGGGTTCTTTAGACTGTTAGTGTCTCCCAAAAGCATATTTTTCACCAGTCACTGCAGAGAGGCTCACAGCATGTAGCTCACATCTCAGCAGCATTTTCAACATGACTAACTGTTGACAGTATTTGAACTTTTGAGCCCTTCCATCCTTAGGCAGTGTCACAAGAAGGGCAGGCAAAAATATGTCAGTCTTCAAGGACATGAACTAAAGCATCCAGTCTCCTCTTTGAAATCCTGTCAAAAACACACCGCGAATCCTGTTTAATTAGAAATGCGCTCACACATTCATTATACCAGCTGGTTTCTACTCAAAAAGCATATTCCATCTCATTTGTATATGCAGCCCCTCTGTTCAAATGCAAGACTCCACAAGCAGGAATTTGTTATCTCTGTGCTCTCTTAAGCCAAGGATTGAGCACTCTGGCAATTCTTAAATATTAGTAACAGGTCACTTAGACTTCCAGGGACGTGAGAAAAGAGTGGACAGAGAAGTCCTTACCCACACATCACTTTCCTCTCACTTCCCCCTCCCCACCCCTTTCTATCCTGCAAGTCAGCCTTTCTTCTTGTCTTTATTCCATTTTATGGATATATTTTTTCTACAAAAGCTTGCCTACAGCTAGCAGTGGTCCACAGTATGCAGCTGATGTGCAATAGAAAAGGGAAATGTTGGCAATATATGATTGCAGATTAAATGATGCAATTTCAAGGTCAGCACTTATGGAGAGGCTGACAAGTAAAGATGAATGGCAAATGAATGAGGGCAGTTACAGTATTTAAAGTACCTTTCCCTTCTCTGAGATCTGTAGACTCTGCTACCATCTGCTGGTTCATGAAAAAGAGCCAGGGAATCTATTTTAGTGGCACAATATACATAATCTTTCAGCTGACTCTCACTATGAGAATAGTCCTCATTTCAGGTCATAGCCTACCTCCAGCCTCCACAGAGCTGTCAATTAGGCTCACTATTGTTTCCCGATGAATTTCCGACAGGAGGCATGAGGAAGAATGGCAAATAGACAGTACAAAATTCATACTTAACTCAAATACTATATCCTAGAGAAAGACACATTTTCAGTGTTTGGGAAAAAAAAAATCAATGCAATTAGTTGCAGTTTATTCTAGAGGGCAGAGGCTGAGGACAGATTGAAAGGTATTCAATTCTGGGTTTGAGTGAACATAGCAGCCTGCTGTCTTTTGATAATGTGATTCAAGGAGGATACATGCCAGACCTAAATGTAACTGAACTAAGAGCTCTGGTTAAGTTGCATTAAATAGAGGAAGCGAGAAAACATGAATTGATGTCCAAATACAGTATTTTTATTCTACATATTCTTCCCATAGACACATGTAAAAATACATAGACATACAGAACTCAGAAAATAAACTGGTATTACAGTCACCACCCCTTGTTCACCCATTTAATCTCTCAGGACTATCAGGAAATGGTTGGCAGGTGTGACAGGTAACTTTATAAATTGGCTGCAGATAATCAATCTAATTGTGTAGAGTATAAGGCCAAAGGAGATCATGATGGTCACTTCCATACTTATCACAGCCCACAGACTTTTTTACCTAGTGGCCGCTCTTTCAAGTCATCACTTGCAGCTGAGTTGAGGTTTCAGAGTAGAGAAAAACACATATATCTTACTCTATTCAGAGGATTAACTACCTACTCAGGTCATTAATGCTTATTCACTCTGGTGCACAGTAAGGTCCACTTCAGTACTAGAACAAATCTGCAGCACTCTGTGGGAATCTCAAGAAGAGGCAGCAAGGCAATAAAGCCAGAAGCCCTCAACAGCTACCTGGCTTTACACAATGTCTGTGTTATCTCAGTCCTTTGGATATCAGTTTCCCATCCAGTGACTATCCAAGGCTCCCCTAGTCTAACTGAAGAATGCTGTGTCTCAGTGATGTCAGTGGACATCTAGGAACTAGGGATTTCCAGGCTTAGAGACATTGGAGCAAAGAATGCTTTAAAGCAGTTTTGAGAAAAGCCCATGGCCTGTAGTTAGCCTTCTGCATCTTCCCTCTACAAATCGGACTAACACCATGAAGTAACGGCAAGCAGTTTCTTTTAGGACCTCCATAAGAATATCAACAAGGAAGAGAGATGTGCACAGGATGCTTTTGCACAGGCCACCTGTGCTCACGACTTGCCATCTAGAAAATAGAAAACTGAGGTTACTGGAGTCAATGAGAAAAGATTGTCTGTATCTTATAACACAGGTTACCCCAGAATTCCTTTTAAAATGAAACTGGACAAAACTCCAGTACTACACATTCTCTGGAGAAATAGAATTAAGGAAGCTTTTGTATGCTTCATGGTTCAGAGGCGAGATGAGTCAACCTTGCAGATGAATCACAGTAAAGCCCTGGTATGGCCCCAAGGGACTTGAAGCAGTCTGTCTGGAGATGGACACTTCTTGGTGTATTTCAGGTAGACCTTTTCTATTACTATAGCATTTTTAATAATTCTGTACTTCTATAAACAACTGTGATAAGCACGGAAAAAATGAAATATTTAAAACCATACGTGCTAATAAATTTAAGTCTTTAACTCTCCTTAGTAACATGTAATCCTAATATTTGCTTTTGGGAGGGAAAGAGAGCAAGAATCCCAGGAGGATTAGCCAACATGAATTATATATAGACTGTGCACTGCTTGCCATTAACGGGCATGGAATAATATGGGAAAAGATATGATTTCACCAAACACAGCATCACAGAATTATTTCCTGATAAAATGAACTTACTGAGTTGCATCGTACACTCAACAAGCTAAGGGACAAGTGAAAGAATCAAGATCCAGTCACATGGTCACCCATCTCTATTAGATTAATTCAGTCGTCCACAGGATGTGCTATTTATATCAAAGAGACTAGAAAAGAACTACTGTGTAGTTATATTTATTAGAAAGCAGTAAAAGCAGAAAGAAGATTCAGAGTTTTACTTCCCTCTTTTACTATATAGTTGAAAAGAGAATTTGGCTTTTTTTGAGACCCTAGAAGGGGAAAACCAGCAATACTGGAGAAGAGTGGGTTATTTTCCAATTTCCAAAGAACACTGCTACAAGAGAGGATAGGAAAAAACCTTGCATTCCAAGTGCCACAGTGATGGTCTGTGCTTCATGCAGTTCCCATCTCCAAGCTCAACCTCCTTTCTATTGAAAAGGCTTTGTTCAAGAGTGGTCTAATTTGTATGTCCTCTAGGTCAGAAGACTTAACGTCCACTTGCAACACTACATTTGAAAAGCAAATGGCTTTGTGCAAGTACTGGGAAGTTACTACCTACAATATGAGTTTATAGAAGTACATGTCATGTAACAGGCTATGCTGCCCTTAACCTTATTCTTAGTAGTTTATTTACATTAACGACTTCTAAAATACTCCCCATAAGGGACTGCGTATGCACTGTATGCAGTGGGATTTTGATAGTAGGGAAAGGGCTACAGGGATGGCTTCTGTAAGAAGCTGCTCGAAGCTCCCCTGACTCTTGAGTAGGACCCACTCCTGGCCAAGGCCAAGCCAATCATCAACATCGACCTCTCTAACAAAGTATTTAAGAAGGGAAAAAAACCTGCTGGGGAACAAAATTACTGGGATATGAGAGAAACAATTATACAGACACTGAGGTCAGTGAGGAAGGAGGACCTCTCCCCGCACTCTGTGCTCCTGAGATTGCCCTGCAGCCCGTGATAAGACAACAAGCTGACACCCTGCAGCTCATGGAGAATAACGTTGGAGCAGATGTCCATCTGCAGACCATGGAGGACCTCGTGAAAGAACAAGTGACTGTGTCTGAAGAAGGCTGTGGATCTGTGAGAAGCCCACCCTAGAGCAGGCTATTCCTGAAGGACTGTACCCTGTGGAAGGGACCCTCTCTGGAGCAGTTCATGTTTTCATGCAGTACATGGGAAGGACTCATGTTGAAGAAGTTGGTGGAGAATTTTCTCCCATTGGATGGACTTCACTTTGGAGGAGCAAACAATGTGAGGAGTCCTCCCAAAGAAGTGTCAGAAACATGTGAAGAGGTGACTGCAACCCTCACTTCCCATCACCCTGCATTGCCTGGATGAGAAGGAAGAGAAGATCAGGAGTAAAGGAAGAAAGGAGGGGTGAGGTGAAGGTGTTTTAAAGATTTTGGGTTATCTCTCATTGTTTTGCTCTGATTTAATCGATAAGTGATTTTCTTTCCCATGTTTGATCTATTTTGCCCATGACTAACTGGTAAATGAAGTCTTCCCTGCCCTTGTGTTAACTCATAAGCCTTTTGTTACATTTTCTTCTCCCCATCCACTGGAGGCAAGGGTGTGGGTAGGAGTGCCACATGATGCTTTGTCGCCAGCTAGGCCTAAACTGACAAAGATCTCATTTGGAAGTAAGACAGCAGATGAAAATAAATGCAGCTCCTAGGATGTTTTACCAGTGAGATCAGAACAAAAATATTGCTTTGTGATTCACACACATCTGTTATATAGAGATTAGTTCTACGTGTTGATGTCAGAGTCCCTGCAAGATAACTATGCATTTCATCAGAGATTCATTAAAATGAGCTAAAACTGACACAAATTTATAGCAAGAATAGCAATAAATTTACTTTCTTTTCAAAGTAAGAGGAAAAAAAAATCTAAGAGCCAGATCAGTCAGCTTTGGTGTGCTGAAATTCTATGATTAAAAAAATATGATTAAAAATTCTATGATTAAAAAAGATACATTTTTTTTTCTTTAGTCTGTTATTTGACCAGTCTGTCATTTTACTTAGGCAAACCACCGCAGCAGAAATGAGAGTTTCGAATCATAGTTTATGTATAATTTAATTCTTTATCTATCCATCTTTGCTGAAGGAACCAGCTAAAAAAAATGCCAAACTTCTTCACAGGCACATAGCATTCCTATTATAAATAACAAGATAGGAACCTCAAAGGAAAAAAAAAAAAAAAAAGTGTCATTTTGAGCCCCGTAGACTTTCACTAGCCTACAAAGTCTTGCTTTCATAGACACTGTCCTGATGTAATGATTAATTTTCACAAGAAAATAGGATAACAAGCTTAGAGTGTATATGATAACCAAATGTTCCTTAAGTCACCTGAGAAATCCAAGAACTGGCAAAAAAGTTTCCATTAATTAAATGAGACAATTTTTATTTGTTACAAAACTCTGAATATCTGTAAGCAGAAAGACATTTTGCCTTGAAGGCTAATCTTTTTCTCTGTTAGAAATACTCTGAGTGGTACCACACATACTAAAAGAGTGACTTGGTTAAGATGCTTTCCAGAAACAGAGGCTCTGCCTGTCCTCTGCATCAGGCAGATGATGATTTTGTTCATAAATCTGATACATCCCAGATACATTTCCCCAGACACGAGTTATTCATATTTCATTTCATAAAGAATTGCAATACTTCCCAGTTCTGAATAAAGAGCTACATCTTAACATTTAACTTCTTTTTTTTCTTAAATGGGGAAATAGATTTTTTTCCAGCTCTCATGATAATTTCAATTAGTACCTCCAACCATTTACCAAGAGTAAATAGTGAAAACTCTATATTTACAGGTTTGAGGAAAGAAGGCTAAAAAGACTAACACTTTAGTTGCAAATATGGGCAACAGCTTTGCCTTCTCAAGAAAGCCAGTAGTTGAATCAGGACTCAAGTCAGCAGATATTTTTCCCTTGACTTAATGAGAGCTGGGTTTTCATCCTAAGTCTTTAAAGCAAGTAAAAGGAAAGAACAAAGCTTATTTCTATAGCAAGAGAAGAGAGCAAAGAAAGAGGAAAACGAATTTATTTTTCTTAAGACTTAAAAGGTCATTCATCTTTACAAAAGCTAACGAAACAAATGTCATTAGATGTAAGAGATATAAAAGGTCAAATAAATATCCTGAACATGGACCTAAATGTTACAGAAAGACTAAAGGAAGAGGAGAGGCACATTTCTTCCTTTGAGGATAAAAAGATTAAATAAAAATAAATTTTTTTTAAAAAAAAATCTTTAAAAATGTGGACATGGCAAACATACAAAGTAACAAGCTTGCATTAGAAAAGAAATAATATCCTTTTATTAAATATCCAAGGAGCAAGAAGTAATAACTTATAGTGATAACACCATGTAGAAAATTATTGATCTTGGGTTTTAAAACTTGAAATATCATAGGAATCACGTGCAACAAAACAAACAACAAGAAAAAAGGCTTCTCCAAGATACGATACCTGCTATGCTGAGTCTAAATTACCATCTCATCAACTACTGAGAAGTTAAAGGAAACAGAAGTAATCCAGAAAGGAAAAAAAAAAAAAAGGCAATAAAAATAGAAATATTAATTTATCAGTAGATGAGTTTATCAAAGAAGGTATTAGAAGTATAGAATAGTTTGGGTTGAAAAGAATCTTAAAAGTCTTTTAGTTTCAATGCCCCTCGTAGTCCAAGTCCTGGACACAACCAGACATGAGGTATCCACAACCTTTCTGGGCAACCTTTTCCAGTGCTTCACCACCCTTAAAGTGAAGAACTTTTTCTTTATGCCTAATATAAATTCATGCTCTAGACTACATTGACCCTTTGACTGGTTTTGGCAGGGATAGCACTAATTTTTCTAGAATAATGCTGGCCAGATTTAAACTACAACTTTCAGGGTTAGATAGCTCTTTTCAGATTCACCCTTCAAGACAAGATATTCATCTTTAGAGATTTTTCTTTAAAAACTACAGGTTCGGGGTTTGGGTTTTTTTATGTAAATGAAACACTTGCCCAGTGCAAAAGACTAAGTAGAAGCAAGAGAGTCATTGACATTGCTATGAACTTTCAGCAAGACCAGAGCTGTCACCCAAAACAACTTATTTGGAGTAACGTTTATGTCTAAGTACTGCAGGTTTGGGGTCATATACACACACAAATTCTTGGGGGGATTTTATTTAGTTATTGTTCTCTATTTACCAAAATTTTAACCATGAGAAATTTTCTACAATTTTAGATACCTTACGACAAAATATACACATTATACTAGTTACCTCACTGCTTGAGTAACTGTTCATGTTAAAAATCACAGTGGGTGATGGGGGTGCTAGGGACCTCTGGAGATCATCAAGTCCAGGCGGGTTCACCTAGAGAAGGTCACACAGGAACATGTGCAAGCAGGTTTTGAATGTCTCCAGAGATGGAGACACCACCACCTCTGTGGGCAGCCTATTCCAGTGCTCTGGCACCCTTAAATAAATTATCAATGCAAATACACTTTTTTTTTTTTTTTTTTTTAAAGAGAGAAGTATATGTTCCATTGAATTCATAGAACATTTTGTATATTTTCTTATTTTATTCTATGAATTCATAGAACATATTGCATATTTTCTTATTTTATTCTATGAATTCAGATATTATGTGATTCAAGTTCAGGACACACTTTCTCCTGATTTAATGCCCTGTTTTCAAATTATGACCCTTCTGATTTGAAAAATTTCAGCTGCTGTCCGACAGGACAAACATGAGTAAACTGAAAATATCCTATTTCTACATTCAGTCACAGAATCATAGAATGGCAAGGTTAGAAGGGACCTCAAGGATCATCTAGTTCCAAACCCCTGCCATAGGCAGGGACGCCTCCTACTAGTACAGGTCACTCCTGTTTCCAGATTGTTAGGTATTCCACATGATTATATGTGGAATATAATATGATGTGTGAAGGAGCAATATGCAATTGTGCTGCTCTGAAGTCTTTAAATGTCAAGGAATTCCATGTAGAGGAGGAGTTAAGCTTCATCAGTTGTACTGCATGTAGGGGACAATGAGACACAGAAATAGGAAATAAACTATTCAACATCTATTTTCCTTTCATGATTAGGACAGACATAGCTTCTACCAGCCAATCTTAAAGTGTCCTGTTCTTCCTGTTTCTCCACTTGTAAGAGGTAGGTCTGGACAGAGATTAGTGTGTCACAGTCTACCAAAAGTGAACAGAATTACAGACGGCAGGAAAGATGAGAAGGGAGCCTCACATGAAACACACCTCAAGATGTGAACATATTAACTGTGGGGTAAGCCAAGATGGGATTTGACAGTCTTTCCATGGTTCTTCAGTATACACGAGATAGCTCATCCAGTCCTATTCCACTGATGGCAAGATTGCTATCAGCTAGCTATCTCTTTTTCACTTGAAGACATTGTGCATGCAAGCAGTTCCTAGAAAATTACTGATAGGCTGTAAACACGCACCTTGGATTATTCAGGAATAACTAGTTGTTTATTCATACACCCCTGAGGGTGAGAGGGATGTGTCAGAGAAGGGCAGCACATTTGGACAGCAGTTCCCTTTTGCCAGATCCCAAATTACATGAGCAGTGTGAGTAACATTGTCACATACCTTTGAAACTGCTCTAGTTACTCATGCAGCCCCCCTGTTAGTTTCCTAAACCAAAATTCAGTTTTGATTCTCCTTCCTGATTTCTGCTAGGACTGTAAAGAGGACTTTTTTCCTCAGCTTTGTGCCTCCTCCCTGCCTTAGACTGTAGCGCTTCACGTTCTCCTTGGATTTAGCAACTCCAGCCTAACTCCAGTGAAGACACTCCATAAGCTATGCCTCAGAAATACACCACTCTGTATCACAACAAAATCCAAGAAAGAACACAAATCAGCCTGCAATTTGATGTTTTCCCAATATGATCCTGCCACTGTAGCTATTTTAGACTATGATGTGGCAACCCCACAAATGAGTACTTTCCCCACTGTCTACAGACACGACCAAACCATCTCACCACAAGTAAATTAGGGGAACTTTGTTCATACCTCCTACTTTATGGATTAAAAAATTTCTGCATTGCACTTCATGGTTTCCTGAACATTGAAAAGTCATTTTCATAGCTTATAGGTCATAGGTCTCATAGTCAAATTGCCTAAGATCTACAATGATAATCTACATTAGGTGTTCAATGTTATGTACACTTTAATCACCTCTACTGCATAATTTCCTTGTTACACAGTTCTGGTATTTCCTTCCTTCCATCCAGCAAATCTAAACTTGGCACAGCTGGAAAATTCTCTCTGCGTGCCCAAAAGGAGAAGTGTACACAATTCAAATATCTTCTGAATTCAGTTGTAGTTTCCTGAGTTGGTCCTTTCTGAGATTGCTGTTGCCTGGAAAACATCTGCAAAAATAGTAGTTAGTCCAAATAAAATTTTCTGTTTAAGAAATAAACCCAAACAAACCACAACCAACAATTCAGCTTCATATGGAGCACAAGTCTGAAATGCAATGGGAGCCCAAAGATCTGCTCTCTCTGATTCCAAGTGAATCTATAAAGGTCAAAACTCACTCTCAGCTGCCTTCCCTGTCTAAAGTAATATTTTACCCTCTTTTGCAATTGAAACACCTGCAGCATTCTCTACTAGGAAATAGCTGCCACCTCTAGTGTTTTGCTTTTCTAATTCTCCACAGAGTTAATATGCTTGTCATTCCTGTCTCTGGCCTTGGCTAATACAGACTTCTCTGCTTCCATGCTATGTCATTACCCTCTTTTAATCCCATTAAGGGGGGGGTCTAACTTCTCTACAGGATAAAAGACAAAACTACTTACCTCTATTGTGCAGTTTTACAAAGGATTCGCCTCAGCTATTGTTTCTAATTAACCCCAAGTGACTGAGTGACCAGTTTACTCATGCCTGCATCTCTTTCCAACATTTCTCACTTCATCAATAGGGTGATTTTCATAAAACAGCCATGAGTCATGTTCACTCTTTTTTCATATCCCACCACAAAATTCCCATCTGTTGCAAAGCCTGCAAAGAGCTTGATAATATTTAGGATGTTAAAATATCAGAAGTCCCACTTACCATTTTGACCAATATTTCCCCCTGCTTTGTTTTTTTCACTCTTCTCCTTCTGCATGCATCACTTGTCTTGTAGCTACACTGTAACCTTTTTTTTATAGCACATTTTCTTGATTTTTTTTTTTTTTAGAACACTAGGCACACAGACTAAACTATAAATTATACAAATCTGTCATTTTCACATGTCTATTAGCATGGTGAAATACATTCTGAGGCCACTATACACATTTTCATTTCCTATCAAGATTGCTGTTTGTACTTAACACACACAGCTAAAGTTACAGATAAGAGTGGTAATTCTTTCCCAAAGGAAAATAAATATGCTCTTTCCAGTGCTACTACTCCTTCTGATCAGTGTACTTTTTAGATGAAATATGATAAATGTGTAAGACAAAATTTCAAATTTTCAATTGAATTTTTTCAATTACTGCAGACTGTACACTGTGAATCTCAATTGGAGAAAGTAAAATAAACCTGATTTTCCCAACACAGAAGGAACATAGGATCATTCTTGTCTCATTTGTTTGTTTGACCAATCTGATAGCCTTTTATGAGGACATAACCAGGTGGAGAGATGATGGTAGAGCACTGGATGTGCTTTACCTTGATTTCAGTAAAGCATTTGACACTGGCTAAATTGAGGCTGTGTGGTCTGGATGATCAGGTAGTGAGGTGTATTGGGAACTGGTTGAAGGAAAGAAGTCAGAGAGTTGTGGTCAATGGGATGGAGTCTAGTTGGAGGTATGTAACTAGTGGAGCCCCACAGAGGTCAGTACTGGGACCAGTTCTGTTCAGTATATTCATTAGTGTGCTGGATGAGGGAATAGAGAGCACTGTCAGCAAGTTTGCTGATGACACCAAACTGGGTGGAGTGGCTGCCACACCAGAAGGTTGTGCTGACATTCATCAAGACTTAGACAGGCTGGAGAGTTGGGCAGGGTGAAACTTAATGAAATTTGACAAGGGCAAGTGTAGAGTCTTGCACCTGGGAAAGAACAACCCCAGGTATAAGTATAGCTTGGGGAGTGACCTGTTGGAAAGCAGTAAAGGGGAAAAGGATCTGGGGGTCCTTGTGGATGGGAGGTTGATGGCCAGCAGTGTACTCTTGTGGCCAAGAGGGCAGATGCCATTCTGGGGTGTATCAGAAGAGCTGTGGTTAGTAGGTCGAGAGAGAAGCATAGGAAGTTTCATGTAAGCATAAGGAGGATTTTTTTTTTGCTGTGAGGATGACAGAATGCTGGAACAGGCTGCCCAGGGTGGGGGTTGTGGAATCTCCTTCTCTGGGGATATTCAAAAGCCACCTGGATGCATTCCTTTGTGATTTGATATGGGTGATCCTGCTCTGGCAGGGGAGTTTAGACTGGATGATCTTTTGAGGTCACTTCCAGCCCCTGACATTCTGTGATTCTTCACTGCAAGAGCAATCAGGCACTGGGAAGGGCTGCCCAGGGAGGTGGTGGAGTCACCATTGCTGGAGGTGTTCAAACAACACGTGGCCATGGCACTTTGGGACATGGTTTAATGGTTGGATTGAAGGTTGGGCTTGATGATCTTAGAGGGCTTTTCCAAGCAAAACAATTCTGCAACACCACAACACTACTCCCCCATGAGCCTCCAGTTCTGCCAAGTACTTCAGCTCATCATGAGTGAGCAAAAAGGAGCAGCTAAACACAGAGGAGCTCAGTCTAAGTAAGAAGGCCCAGACAGCACCCTTGGGTAATGTCACAGTGACCATCAAGTCTCTATCCTGCCTAACCAGGGGGCCACTAGGCCCCCTGGCCTTTGATCCCCTTCACCATTCACCCAGTGTGCACTATGAGGACTCACCAGTGATGATGGGAGGAGGATCCCTCTGCCCAGTTGGGCATAGCTTAGGGTTTCTGCCTTTCCTGGGGCCAATTATAAAGGGAAGTGGGTAAGGAGGGCAAAGTGGTCACACCTGGGGTGGGAGGAGACTCCAGCAGAACCCAGGTGCTCTGGGTCTGGGGGTAAAAAGGGGAAAATGCAGGGGTGTGTTTAGATATGGTGGAAAAGGGGAGGTGGTGATGAAAGGAGGGAGATGGAGAGGAAAATGATGGAGATGAAAAGAGGAAGATGGGGGGAAGGAGTAAGATGGAGAAGTAAGGAAAGAGATAGAAAGGAAGGAAATGGAAAGAAAAGGAGGAAGATGGGGGGAGGGGAAGGCAAGGAGGTTGGACTAGATGATGATATGAGATATTAATATCCGGTTATGAATATTTTTATTAATATCTCTGAATATTAATTTTTTATATTAATATTNGGCTTCGCTTTGCTTAGCTTAGCTCAATCTACTCAACTTCCGGACCCTGAACAGAAGGAGGATTGAGCACGGGTTTAAACCAGCCTGGCAGGATTTATGCCTACCAGGACAGATGATATTTCAAGGTCTCTTCCAGCCCCTAATATTCTGTGATTCTGTGATTTCCTTAAACTTTGGATGCCACATTACCCTTTGGAAAACTGTAAACAAAGTTCAGGCTTCTCAGAACAGCAAAGCTTAATTCACTAGACCAATAATCTCACAAATCTTATTTTCCATTTACTACATTTAATTTCTGTAGAAGCAAATATTCCTACATACTCAGATTCAAAAATCTCTGAATTTTTTTTTTCAGGGACATGTTTGTAACATTTTTTCTACAACTGGTCTAGTGTACTGCCTGCATAAGTCTTAGCAGCCTACTACTGCTCTAGTGAGTGTTTTGAACTCTGGTAGAGATCTAGATGTATAATTGTGGTGTATACAATGCATGCAGTGTTATTGTCATCTGAGAAGCAAACAGTTTGGAGGATACTTGTCTGAAAATCTAAGTCTGAAGCAAAAAACCAAATAAATAAAAAAAAACATTTTCCAGGTTACAGTACAAAAAAGACTGTTGAATTTCCCCCACTAGACTCCCCACCTCAAAAAAATCCCAAACAAAACAAAAAAACCCACACCACAACACCACCAAAACATCCCAATACAACCAATACCAAAAAAGTCACCTCAAACCCCTTATAAATTCCAGTTTTCACTTGCTTTGAGGAGTATGTAAAAATATATGTTCGGGTATCAAGCTTTGGCAAATTTTGAAGACATTTTACTTGCTCTAGAAAAGATTACATTCAGCTGCCTGCCATCTTCAAATTAAGATATAAGGGAAGGGAAGGGAAGGGAAGGGAAGGGAAGGGAAGGGAAGAGAGGAGGGGAGGGGAGGANACCCTACATTTTCCAAAAGATATTTGGGAGTTTTGGTTTTCTTTTTATTTGATGTGGTTCTGGGGGTTTTGTTTTTTTTCTTTCTTATACCAGCATAATCTAATAAAAATATGAAGGAAACAAGGAAGGAAAAATTACAAAAATGAGTGAACTAATGAGTAATGCTTTTGAATTCAAAATTCTTCAGCATAAAAATCTTTTGTTATTCAGCAAGTTAACTTTTTTTCTGAGAGAGCAAGCTAAGGACCTCTGGACCTGCATTGTTCTGATGCACACTTGCTGACCCCACACTTCACTTTCCTGTCCACCTTCACTTTGAAAGTCTATGCAGGATGGAAGTAGCAAAGATCCATCATTTCTCACATCTGCCCAAAGTTAAAGTTAGTATACGGATTAAAATAATGTGAATATTCCAGTGTCATGCACAAGGACATCAAAGTTACTGCCCAGAAATTGGAATTGCAGTTGCAGTCAGATGCTGGCATCGTGTACCATTTGTCTTCAATATTTATGTGTACTCATGTGGTCACTTAGCTTCTAGAAGAGCCTGAATCATTTAGAGAGATACACAACACTTTGCACAATGTCAGTAATGCTTGTAAACGTAGAGGCCTACACAGGGTGAAATGATCACAGAGGATGGCAGTTCAGATGCCCTCATGTTTCTTTCTGACCACAAAAATCTGTAAATCTAGAATTTAATGAGTGAAGGAACTTCTGATACTATTTGTAATGTTAAAATGCTCACTACATAGAAGCAAATGCAACAGCACTTATCTTCCTAAGAAGAAATATTTAGTATTTGAGAAATAGTATTCCAAAAACTAGATGACAGACCTGCTCTTATGATAAAAGTTATAGAATAAGTTCTTGAAATAGTTATATGCATACATCTATGTGACTGATGAATTTATTAGTTTAAGATCTATTGTGCCAGGCTATTCACAGAAGATTGCTCCAGAGCTCTAGGCCTTACCCCTACCATCCTCAAACCTTGTGGAAATAGCTACAGAAAACTGTTTTCAAATAAATATTTCAAGATAATTTCTGAGTGTGTATATTATGTATACCTCATGTTACTTCCTATATTCTCTTCTATGCCCATGAAGAAACAAGGTCTAGGCCTCTGCAGGAACTGAAAGAACAAAAAAGGTGCACATCACCAAAACTGTCATATATTTAAGAAAATGAGCTGCTGTCAGGTGGTGCCACAGCTCTTGAAACATTATTCTTTGATAATTTTATTGGTTAAGTATTTATGACAAAGGGCTATTTGAAGGGGAGAAACACACATCCACCCCTTAGACATTAGCCTGTCTTCTTGCAGGTAGTTAATCCATAGAAGGTGCCAAACAGGACAGTTATTCCAATGTAATGGGAAAAAAAATTACCACTAAGGGAAAAAAAGAAGAAAAAATAAAGAAATGAAAAAGAAAAAAAGGTGATAATTCAATTTTTACAAAAGAGTGTCTAACAACTGAGAAAATAAAGTAGTAGCAATTGAAACAACACCCAAAGCTATGCTACTTCAAGATCATATGGTCAACAATGCACCGAGTGGCTTTACTCTTTAAGAAACACAAGGATGCACACTACCCACCACCCAACCCAAGCTCTACTTCTGCAATATATGCAATATTAAACCTTTTTGAAAAGTAGATGTAGTTTTCTTATTAAAACTCTAAAATAGTCTCTTCAGTAAAGCAATTAAGATAACGTTAATAGGTCAAATCAATCACTGCTAATTGCCCAAAGGTAGTTTCAGACACATTCAAATCATATTACCGGTAAGCAAGGAAGCAGTTTGGAGAGTAGGAGATGCCAATTAGGTTTGACTTACTGAAAGCTCTTTGAGGATTTGGGGCACAAAAATGAAAGAGGCAAGTGAAAGTCTTCCTGTTTGGTAAAGAAAGACCTGATATAGCTGTGATTGTTTGTCAGTCATCCTGGGATATAACTCTTATAGCCATCAGATGATGATCAGAAAGAAAACAAAAATTAATCTGGGTCCTCACTGGCAGGTAGTAACTTGTGCTGAAAGATCTTCTCAAGCTATACAGGAAAAAAGTTAAATTCACTATTTCCAAAATAGTTTGCTTATAAATTTGGCAGAACTCATATGTAAATTTCAGTTGAAAGCTTATGCATACAGCTTAATGAAACTCCTGAACTATTACAAGACTTGCACTATTCAAATCACTTATGTCAAAGTTCTAGAATATCATAGAATCATAGAATCATGGAATGGTTTAGGTTGGAAGTGACCTCAAAGATTATCTAGTTCCAACCCCCTCCATAGGCAGGGACACCTCCCACTAGAACAGGTTGCTCAAAGCCTCATCCAACCTAGCCTTGCACACCTCCAGGGAGGGAGCAACCACAACCTCCCTGGGCAACCTGTGCCAGTGCCTCACCACCCTCACTGCAAAGAACTTCTTCCTAACATCCAGTTTAAATCTCCCTCTTCCACTTTAAACTCATTGCCCCTTGTCCTGTCATTACAAGACCTTGTAAATAATCCCTCCCCAGCCTTCCTGTAGGCCTCCTTCAAATACTGGAAGGCTACTATAAGGTCTCCTGGAAGCCTTCTCTTCTCCAGGCTGAAGAGCCCCAACTCTCTCAGCCTGTCCTCACAGGAGAGCTTCTCCAGCCCTCTGATCATCTTCATGGCCCTCCTCTGGACTCGCTCCAACAGTTCCATGTCCTTCTTGTGTTGGGGGCTACAGAACTGCACACAGTAAATTAATATAAGTAAATAGAGCTAAATAATTATATCTCTTTAAAAAAAAAAAAGGTTTATGTCTATGTGGATAAGTAATTCATCTCATATGGAAACAAGAACTAATGCTATATGTGGGCTTCAGCTAGGACCCTCAAGTACAGCTGCAGCAAAACTTGAATATACTGACTGCCATCAGTACAGTAGATCTGTATCTCATGTCATCAATATACTATTGTTTGTAACTGCCACTTTGACTTGCTGCAACAAAAAGTGTATGAAACTTTATAGTAGGCCGAGGTGGGAAAATCTTTTCCCTTTAACCTCTCCTTGATGCTTCAGAAAGAGATGCAAGAAAATGAGTAATGACTTGAAAATCATAAAGACCCTTTCTCACAGATAGGATGTGCAAGCAGCTGGTTACTTCAGTAACGATGGCTTAGCTATCTTCTATGGTGTAAGATTTGCAGCTTGGCTAGATAAATATGAAAATATTTTGCTGCCTCTATGTAACATATATGATTACAGTGGCTAAAAAGCTAATGACAGTACCCAAAACCCATTCTCTTTGTCCAGGCTCTAACACACTCTCAGTTTCATATCTCATGCTTTCCAGTTTATTTTATCTGGCTTGTCATCTCTAAATCCTTGTGTGTGTTGAGATAGATATCAGACAATTCACAAGGCAAGGTAATGCAAGGCAGAAAATCCCTTCACTCAAACAAGACCAAATTCAGTCCTTTCTTGCCAGCTCTAGATTGTGTCTCTTTACCACACCACAGTGTTATAATACAGTTGGCTCATTATATGACTACAAAACATACATACCCAGCAATTCTCAGAGGAAACCAGAAATCATCAGCATAGCTGAAAAGAGAGATGAATTTGTCCCCACAGGCACTATTTGTGCATTCACGCACTTCATAGTTCACATCATATCTGATTGTTTGAGTAAATAAAGTGACATTTTGATTATGGGACATATTAGAGACTAACAGTAGTTGTATTGATCTATCAAAATGTTTGAAGGAATGATTATTACAGTTTTAAAGTCATTCATTTCAAGGGGTGCAAGTACCAGACTGCTATAGTCCTCGGCAAGCACAAAGCTTGAATAATCTCAATTATAAATCTAAATATTATAAATGAAGAAAACAAAATGAGCCATTCCACAATGCTTACTTGTCGCAGTGATGTGGCTGTAGAAGACTCTTCTTTCATAACTCTTCATAATCTCAAATGAAAAACAATGTGGATACATTGAAAATTCCCTAGAATGTAGTAATGTATGCCCAGTAATTAAACTAAACTAATCTCATTACAATCAGGTGCATAAAATTATCTCTGCAATTCAGATAAGTCACTTCAGGTTGGCTTCACCAATAATCCTCTCTCACTATTGAATGTAACCAGTGAACAGCCCTTCCCTATCCCTTAGCTGCTCGTCCAACAAATGAGCCTTCCAGATTTCACTGTAAAATGAGAGCCATTTACTTGCCCAATTGTGCTCCTATTCACACATAGTACTTTAAAGCCTCCTAAGGTTTTCTAAAGACTGGATAAGAGTGGGGCACAGAAACAACACACCCATCTTCAGCAGTACAATTTTATCACTATGATGTCTTCAAATTGTAGCCTCAGCATTATCAGACTCCTTAGCACCCTTACCTGCAGAGCCAATGGTGGGGAAAGAGTACACAGCAGAGTGTAACAAAGAACAAAATTGTTTGAGAGGTGTCAAAGCCTTTGTGCAACACAGAGATGAAGTTCTCCAGGAACCGAAAGGTGAGGTTAAAAAGGAAGGCTCAAGACAGGGACCTCTTATGACATGTATTAAGTAGCCTCTCAGGATAGAAAAATGGCATGAGACATGATCATCATAAAACAGACCCAAAACTAGAATCAGAAATCATAGAATGGCTTTGGATCATCTACTCCAACCTCCCTACCATGACAGGGATGCCTCTCAAGTATATTGAGTTGCTCAAGGCCTCATCCAACCTGGTCTTGAGCACCCCCAGGAAGGAGGCATCCACAATATCCCTGAGCATCTCATTCCAGAATCTCATCGCACTTATACTGAAGAACTTCTTCCTAAGATCCAGTCTAAACCTGCTCTCCTTCAGCTCAAAACCATTCCCCCTTGTCCTATTCCTAGACACCCTTATGAAAAGTCCCTCTCCAGTCTTCCTGTAGAATCCCTTTGAGTATTGGAAGGCAGCTATAAGATCTCCCCAGAGTCTTCTCTTCTCTAGGCTGAACACCCCAGCTCCCTCAGCCTGTCCCCATGGCAGAGGCATCCCAGCCCTTAGATCACCTTTGTGGCCCTCTTCTGAACTCACTCCAACAGCTCCGTTTCCTTCTTATGATGGAGACACCAGAAATGGACACAATATTAGTGGTGAGCTCTCAGGAGAATCACCTCTCTTGACTTGCTGGCCATAATCCTCTTTATGCAGCCTAGGATATGATTTGCCTTCTGGGCTGGATGAATCCAGTTCTCACGTCTCATGCTACAAATACCTGCATCACAGAAGTGGATCTTGAGGATTTTTCCTGCAAGTTTTGTTTCACTAATATTTTTGCTTAGTTTCCTGAAGACAACAGTGAAGGAGCATCCTATTGCAAAACTATTGCAGTCCCTACCTGGTCCTCCCGTTCCTAGGACAACACTGCATTCTGTCATCCATTCCAGAGGACCAAAAATAAACCTAAAAGCAGACCCAGATCCAACTTGATATGAGTCCTATTTTGTCTTCCTTTTCCTTGCATTTATGGCAACACAGTAAGACTTTCACATATAGACCATGTTCCAAAATGTAAGTTCAACATTTTTTCAGGAGTTTGAGAGCTTTTGGGTGGCTTTATTTATAAACCAAAATAAAAGGGAGAAATTGTGATTATAACACTTCTGGTTAAAAATAAATACATAAATAATTAGACAAGGGGAATTTCCATCAGCTGTAGACAGTTTTTCAGTGAAAATAAAAAATAGAACCTTAAAGACAGTTAAAGATATACCCCTTTGTATCTGAAGAAGAATAATTTAAAATATGAATGAAAGGTTATCAATGAATTGCCACAAGTGGACTTGTCCTCCATAATTCTCTAAAGCAGTGAAAATCAGATTATTGTGATGTTGCCATTGCTCTGTGGTTCCTTCTGTTCCAGGAAGAGGCAAGGTAGAAATACCCCTTGGATGTCCCACCACATTTATTTCCAGGGAGAAGAGACATTCCCATGAAGAGAGTCCTACTTATTGGGACCTTACATATGCAAAATTTACTCATCAGCCCAGTATTCTAAATCAGTTTTTAAAAATATCATTTACTTCAACAGACTTGTCGTGGTAGGCCTAAACAGGCCAGATTAGGCTTGTACATGTCCTGGCTTATGCAGACATGTTTTTCTGCTCTCTCTCCTTCTGTTTTGGGGAGAGAGCAACCACGAGAAAAGGGACAAAGGGCCTGGCGCCACTAAGTCTGGGGTCCGGGGTCTGTCCATCACCTGTGGTAAACAGGGTGCACACGACTGCCTTGTGCAGGGCCCATGATCTGCCCAAAAAAGGATAAAGCAAGCCTATGGCTTCACCCAGTATGGCCAAATCTTGGCTAACTGCCATTTGATTGGCTATCTTGTGTCCAAAGGTCCAACTGATCTTCGGGCTGTGTTAATAAAAGGAGCAGGGANATTACCCCTTCCCCGACAAGACTACATAAATACTCCTTTACAGAAAACCAAAAATGTACTAGCTTTATCCAGTAATGGAAGAAAAAAAATAAGAAGAAAGGAAAAAACTAGTGTTCCAAGCACAAAAATCTAAAAAGAGGGTTGAAGAAGCAGCTTCTCTACAGTTTCTTAATGAAGCTGATTTCTTTTTCTCTAGCTTCCTACAGTTAAGTAGCTGAGTGGGCGAGTATATGTAATTTTTTTTTTTTTTTCTCTTTAACTGAACTATGAAAAAAACCAGAAGACAAAAATTACAGTCCTGGATGCCAAACTTTCTAATTTGAGGCATAAAATTTCCAAAAACAATCATGAATTTGGCTGGCTTTAGTCCTTTATTCAGCACATGAAGTTCAAAGAGAAAATTCTGTACTTTTATGAAAAGTTTTAAATATGTACCCAAAACTCTTATCAATATTGGAGCTACATAGTACCAGATGTTTCTGATACTTAGGAAAGGTAGAGAAGGATACAGAATAGCACATAAAGCAACTGAATGGAACATGTAAATTAGCTTCATTGTATCAAATTCATTAGCGTATATAGTGCATGTGTCCCACCACTAGTTTACTGGGCTAATTTGCTCATAGACTGCTCTGTCATGCTCTCAGAGAAAGAAGTGCCAGGAGAAATTATTTTTAATGAAAAATGCTTCGTGTAACATCTACTGCAGAGGGACCACGCGAATTCATAAACCTTTGGATCACAGGAGCAAACAAAGAACTTCATCCACATCACTTTATCTCAAGTAGAGTAGATTCTTATGTTCTGCTGTAGATTTGCTCACTGTGGTTGAACAAGAGAGAGCTGCATCCAACAGTAAATAAAATCGATAGCTGCAATGAGCCAGTCTAGTCTTTCTGAAAAGATGCACAACCTCTGACATAGATCCCAGGCGAAATGTTTACCACTCTTTTCATGTTCTGTTAGGCTGTAGGCATTTATTGTACAGAAGCAGCAAGTAAATGTATTAATTGTTATATTCTGTAAATAAGATTTATTAGTCCATTGTTTTGACTAAGTATATTCTGAAGGAGAATCATGAATGCCTGAAATTACCATCAAGAGTGTAAGATAGGAACAATCAAAGATGGCAGTCTACACTGCAGAAGCAGTGTTAATCACCCTACTCATGGAGCTGGGAAAGAACCTTCAGATTAAAAATCCACTGCAAATTCAACAAACTATGCTACAAGCCCACTAGAACATTGTTGTGGGTTTAAGGAGCCAAC
>WBNM01029489.1:0-15483 GCA_013399055.1 Ramphastos sulfuratus
CCATTCTATGATTCTATCCATTAGCACCCAATGTACATCTGGAGATGGACCAATATGGGGGACAGCCCAGGATGGGCACTCGAAAGCAGAGAGGCTTCCAGAGGTGATTCTACATAGCATAGAACAGACTCATAGGATGGGTTGGAAGGGACCTTGAAGATCATCCAGTGCCAACCTGCTTCAAGATTGCCTCTCTGTGACCTGTCCTGCCAAACTCTACTTCTTCATGCCAAGGCTTTCCAGGCCTTGCCTCTCCATCCTCTCCTTCTCCATCTTCCAGCTCTCCATGCCCTGCCTCTCTCCAAACCCTGTCTCTCCATCCTCTCCTTCTCCATCTTCCAGCTCTCCATGCCCTGCCTCTCTCCAAACCCTGTCTCTCCATCCTCTCCTTCTCCATCTTCCAGCTCTCCATGCCCTGCCTCTCTCCAAACCCTGTCTCTCCATCCTCTCCTTCTCCATCTTCCAGCTCTCCATGCCCTGCCTCTCTCCAAACCCTGTCTCTCCATCCTCTCCTTCTCCATCTTCCAGCTCTCCATGCCCTGCCTCTCTCCAAACCCTGTCTCTCCATCCTCTCCTTCTCCATCTTCCAGCTCTCCATGCCCTTCCTCTCTCCAAACCCTGTCTCTCCATCCTCTCCTTCTCCAACTTCCAGCTCTCCATGCAGGGCTCTCTCCAAACCCTGTCTCTCCATCCTCTCCTTCTCCATCTTCCAGCTCTCCATGCCCTGCCTCTCCCCAAGCCTTGTGTCTCCCCACCCTCAGCCCCACAAGAAGACTGCCTTTACCCACATGTTGCCAAGTGACACATCCAGCCCACCAACTGCCCTTCAGAAGTGCTCTCTACCACTGAAGGACAAGTTCAGTTCATCTGTCCACCAGCATCTCTACTTCTATTTCAAATGAACTTCCAGACACTCCCTGAAAGCAGCTGACAGCTCACATCCCTCCCTGAGAAATGAAGTGCTGGGAGCTCTCTGGATGGAAAAGGCAGACATCCAGAAACAAGCAGCAGTGGAAATTGCTGATTTCCAGGTGACTCTGGTGTGACATCAAAGCCTGATGCTCAAATATTGGGAGTTGGTGAGAGCAGACTCCTCCCAGGAGTACCAACCTAGGTAATGGCAGGAGGACTAACCCCCATTATTCTCCTCTAAGTGTCTAGTGGTGATTTCCTGACTAGGAAAGCACCCAGCTACTGCCTGTGGCTTTCCCACTTACTGCAGCAGTTAATTCCTCCACTTGATCACACACTGTGCAAATTACTATCTCCATTTCTCCTTTGCAGAGTCCCTTGTCTCCAGATCCACAAGTAAACCCAATTTCCCTTCAGCTGTGGTGGGGAGGAACCCCTCCAGCATGCTCTGCTCACACCCCTGCTGTGCTGCCAACAGATTGCTCTGCAGTGAGTGGTACTCAGAAGAGCCTCAGCTTAGTGCCAGGGAGCAAGGGACAGGACAAGGGGCACTGGGGGGAAGCTGAGGCATAGGAAGTGCCATGGAAACATGAGGAGGAAGTTTTTGCCTGTGAGGGTGCCAGAACCCTGGCATAGGCTGCCCAGGGGGGTTGTGGAGTCTCCCTCTCTGGAGATATTCAAACCCTGCCTGGCTGTGTTCCTGTGTGATCTGCTCTGGGTGATGCTGCTCTGCAGAGGGGTTGGACTGGAGGAGCTTTGGAGGTCCCTTCCAGCCCCTGACATGCTGTGAGCTATTTTGCTCTGGGCAGTTGTGGTTTCTGATGACTCAGCAGCAGGGTGCTAGGAAAGAGCCAGAAAGCTTGGCTGCCTTTGCACTTTGTGACACTTACAACCCAACACTGAAAAGAGTAATTCTCTCTTCAGTTACTCCTTCACCTGCCAGCTCTGGTTGAGGCTCTGTGTGTGCTCTTTGGAACTCTGCCCTCTTGCAGCTCTTCACCCTGGGAAGCCTACCTGGGTTTTTTGGTTTTTTTTTCAGCAGAGTCATTAGCCCTAACAACCAAGAGCTCCCAAGACAGAGAAGGAAAAGCCTTTCTCATACAGCTGATAAGTGAGTTTAATACTGCAGACACTTGAAATTCAGCCCATACACCAGCATGGGTACCTGGGAAGGCAATGAGCATTTACAATATTCATGTTGTCATCTGCAAAATTCACTCAAGAACTTCATCCTCTGCCAGAAAGCACTGGGAGAAGCCATCAGAAGAGTAACCTGAGGTTTTTTTTTACAAAAGGAAATGCATTGACTCTGCCAAAACATTTCATATTCCTTGGCTGCAGGACTCAAGAGGCTCAAAAATGCACAGAAGCTAACTTGGGAATACAGGGGGCTGGGGGTTTGTTTTGCCAAGTCTAACTCTGCTGCTCCTACAAGAGGGACAAAAAGGAGAAATTGGGGGATTCTGACCCCAGGTGCCTCATCTCTGTGGCCAGCAGGAGCAGGGANTCCTTATCTCCTGTTCCTCACAAACACTCCATTTTCCTTTCCAGCCCTGCCCACCACATGGGTGGAGAAGTTCAATGGCTACTGCCAAGGGCAGGAGATGAAATGTGACCACAACCCTGGGACCTTGCTCATACCAAATGTTTAAGAAGTCTGTATGAGAGAGATCAGGGAAGTCTTCACTCTGAGGATGAGGAGCAGTCTCCCTGTCACTTTGTCTGTTTTAAATCTCTTACTGAAACAACTGGAAAAAAAAAAAAAAGAACTGGTTCAGTAAAAAGCCAAACTCTTAGAGCTTCCTGCTTGTTCCCTCTAGTGTCAAAGGCAGGAATCCTGAACCCTAAAGGTATCATTTAACTCTCAGTGCTTTCAAATAGTCAATAAACTTCTCAACCAGGCTTTCCAGACAGGAGCTCAGGCAGTCTCCTGTGTGCACTCACATCCTTGCCCCTCCACTGCAATCTCAGGGTCGATGTGAACGAAGGAAGGAGGAATTAGATGGAATTTAAACCCCTGGCCCAAATGTTTGACACAAAGTCCATCCAAGCTAACAGCAAAAGCTGTCTCATCTTAAGAGAAAGCTGTGCAATGAGAAGCAGATGGCTTCATGCAATGGCCTGGCACAGCAGACAACCACTTAGTGCTGGGGTTCCAAGGCATTGCTGTATCCAACCCTCCCTGATGCCAACCCCTGCTGATGGCACCAGCAAGCCACCAGGACTCCAAAGCAGTGGAGCCAGGTCCAGCTGTGTCAGCAGCTGCAACACAGAGGTGAGGCCACACCTTGAGCACTGGGTTCAGACTGGGGCCCTCACACCAAGAAGGGCATTGAGGGGCTGGAGTGAGTCCAAAGAAGGGCAACAAATAGGAGGGGTCTGGTGAACAGGGGTGGGGAGAAGCAGCTGAGGGAGCCCCAGCTGTGCAGTGTGGAGGGGTCTGAGGGGAGACCTTGTTGCTGTCTACAGCTCCCTGAAGGGAGGTTGGAGACAGGTGGGGTTGGGCTCTGCTGCCTTGTAATAAGTGATGAGATGAGGGAATGGCCTCAAGCTGCACCAGGAGAGGTTTAGGTTGGACATCAGAAGAAACTTCTTCCTGGAAAGAGTTCTGGAAGCCTGGCACAGGCTGCCCAGGTAGGTGGTTGAATGCTCATCCCTGGAGGTGATGAGAAGAGGCAGAGATGTGGTGCTGAGGGCCATGGTTTAGCCCCAGCCTTGGCAGAGTTAGAGAATGGTTGGACTGGATGATCTGAAAGGGCTTTGCCAACTGAAATGTTCTGAAGTGTCTCTGTGAAGAAGGGAGCTTGCACTCCTGGACAACCTGTTTGTATACCTGCCTTAGCACAACTGCTCTGCACTGGCTCCAGTGCAACACAGAGGCACTCTGCCTTTCACTTAGCTGTTTTAATGAGACCAAAACACAAAAGCAGCACTGAGGTTTTTCACAGCAGGACAGGAAACAGCAGAGCAGAAGTAACACAACTGCTTGTTTTTTCACAAAACCTTCCACCACAGCAGCTCAAACAGCACAAGGGGAAGCCAGCCCTAAGGCAGCAGCTACAGGCAGAGCTGAGCTGTGCTTCCCCACCACAACATCACTGTAATAGAAACCAGCTTTGTAAATGACAGAAATTGCTCTCAGGGTGGTCACTCAGCCCTCCCAGGCATCCCTTCCCCACCCTGCACAGCACAGGGATGTCAGCACAGGTGCCACCCCACCACAGTGTCACTGTAATAGCAACCAGCTTTGTAAATGACAGAAATTGCTCTCAGGGTGGTCACTCAGCCCTCCCAGGCATCCCTTCCCCACCTTGCACAGCACAGGGATGCTGACAGTGCTACTGGTGGGACCTCATCTACTCAGGGCATGCAAGCATGGCCTCCCACACCAGTTGTTTGTGTTCAGCTCCCAAAAGCAGTAAAGGAAAACACATATAATTATATATAGATAATTATATATAGATAAATACATTTCTCTATCTCAACTTCTCTGCCCCATGTGGGTTCACCTGAAAAATCAGAGCAGTAGCATTAAAGACTGTGAGAAAATAGACACAGGCGTAGGAAGGTCTGGGTCTGTTTAGCTTGGAGAACAGGAGGCTGAAGAGGATCTTATTAATGCTTACAAATGTCTAAGGGGTGGGTGTCAGGAGGATGGGGCCAGGCTCTTCTCAGTGGTGCCCAGTGACAGGACAAGAGGTGATGGGCACAAACTTGAACATAGGAAGTTCCACCTAAACATGAGAAGGAACTTTGAGGCTGCTCAGAGAGGTGGTGGAGAATTTCAAGGCCTGCCAGGATGTGTACCTGTGTGATCTGCTCTGGCAAGGGGGGGTTGGACTCAATGACTTTCAGAAGTGCCTTCCAACCTCTACCATCCTGTGATATATACTCCCACACTGAGCAGTGCCTGCTGACAACCTTTAGTCACAGTCCCACCTGCCTCCTCTGCAAGCAGAGGGAGCATCTAGCAGAGTGTTTGCTCTCCACTGGTGCACCAAAGCAAACTCCCTGAAATCCATCAGAAGGCCTTCCCAGACCCCTCCTAAATGCAGATAAGGAAGCACAGAAGGAAAAAAAAAAAGCACCCTTCAGTGAAAACTGGTGATGCCTGTAAGGATTTCCTGAGGTGTTAACACTGCAAATGCATCAACAGAGGAAACCAAACCTCAGCCTTACCTTTCTGAGCTGGAGAGCAGCAGAGGAAACCACAACACAGAGACTCCACATGCTGGAAGAAACTGGTGAGGCAGCACAGCCCTCTGGCTTCTTTCCACACACACCAGCCTTGGAGAGAGGTGAGGTCCATCCTTCAGCTGCTCCCTGCTGCAGCCATGCACAGAGCAGGGACATCAGAGCTGGAACAAGGCTGCTCCAAGAAGCTGTGTCTGGCTTTGCAGGAAAGGTCAAGGATCCTGTAAGCTTTGGAGTGAGTCGAAGCCCACATTGTGTGCAATGCAGAAATGGGAGGGTCTGTGCTCTTCTGCCACCAGGTGTACGTCTGCTGTGGTTTGTGGCTTGAGGTAAATCAAACTGGGGCTAGGAAGGCTCTAGAAAGTCCCCATGCTGCTAATTTACACTGAGTGTTTGCACCTGAGCTTCACCAGCCTGCTTTGGAAAAACAATGGGCAAGGTCATGCCCTGTGATGAAGCTCTGCTCCCACCTGGGCACCAGCTGAGGTTGCTGGGGTGTATTAGAAGGGCTGTGGTTAGTTCTTCTTTACTCTGGTCCTGGTGAGGACACATCTGGAAGATTGTGACCAATTCTGGGCCCCTCAGTTCAAGAAGGACTTCAGGGGAATGGCTGAAAGAGTCCCGGGCAGAGCCACAAAAGTGATGGAGTGGAACATCTCTCGTGTAAGGAGAGCCTGAGGGAGCGGGGGCTGGGAGCTTGGAGAGGAGGAGCCTGAGCGGTGACCTCAGCAATGCTGATAAAGATGTGCAGGTGAGTGGCAGGAGGCTGGAGCCAGGCTCAGCTGGGTGATGCCCAATGCCAGCACAAGGGGCAAGGGGGGAAGCTGAGGCATAGGAAGTTGCATAGAAATATGAGGAGGAATTTTTTTGCCTGTGAGGGTGGCAGAGCCCTGGCACAGGCTGCCCAGGGGGGTTGTGGAGTCTCCCTCTCTGGAGATATTCAAACCCTGCCTGGCTGTGTTCCTGTGTGATCTGCTCTGGGGGATGCTGCTCTGCAGGGGGGTTGGACTGGAGGAGCTTTGGAGGTCCCTTCCAGCCCCTGGCATTGTGCTTCATACAGAGAGGAGCAGCCTTTTAGATGATGTTTTGCCTCCCCACACTAGACAGTGCCTAAACTCCACTTTGTTTAAACTGCACACAGAGGGTGTGTAGAACCTGACAACCTGTGTGCCACAGGAAGGCTGCTCAGAAGTGCCCTTCTGCTCTCAGCAGGTGAATGGAGAATTGGTTCCAGCATGCCTGAAGCCACAGGAAGAGCTTTTTGTCATTAAGAACTTGTAAGAAACACTTTTTTGTTTGCTTGTTTCAATGAAAATGCCACACAGCTTCTCCTACAGCACTTTTTTTTTTCTTCTAAGTTACATTTCAACTAAATAAACATTAAAATAGATCCAGAGAAGGCAACTGATGTAAGCAGGCATGTAAAACAATTGGGCTTGTTTTCAATTCTGAGTCTTAGATTGCATTAAGATGCTTTTTTTGGGTGGGGATATCCTTTTGTATCAATGCTCTTGTTCCAGTAGAATACACTTAAAGGCACAGTTCAGCTTCTCATCTCAGATGCTCCCAGGATAAGTGTTGTTATTTATTTCTGCAACTCTTTCAATGAGCAGTGTTAATCACATCCTCTGCCACAGAAGATTTTGTTTCCCCCCCACCCCCAACACAGAGTATCAAAGTGATTTCCTGGCAGGTTACAAAGCACCAATTCAGGCTTAGCTAATTTGCACTTACTCCATAAAACAGAAGAGCTCACCCAGGGAATGGGATTTGCAGGAAGCAGCTCTGTACAGCCTCTTCATGCTGCAGAGGCAGAATCCATCTGCTTGCTTGCTGCCATTTGCCTAACTGAACTGTGGTCCTCCAAAGAGTGAGCTTCAAAAGCCACCTCCCCAGTTCAGGAGGCTGTAATTACAGCTCCTATGAAGAGCCATTAAAGCTGTGTGCTAGAATCTGCTTCTGTGGCAAGAAAACTTCCTGGATATATATTCAGGTAGTGATAGGACTGGGGGGAAGGGAACAAAGCTGGAAATAGGGATGGATGTTAGGAGAAGTTCTTCAGCATGAGAGTGGTGAGAGCATGGAAGGGGTTGCTCAGGAGGGTGGTGAAAGCCCCATCCCTGGAGGTGTTTAAGGACATGCTGGATGAGGCTCTGGGCAGCCTGAACCAGTGTGAGGTGTCCCTGCCCATGGGAATGGGGTTGGAACTGGATGGTCCTTGAGGTCCCTTCCAACCCTTACTGACTCCATGATTCCATATACAGGCAAGGACCTCAGGTGCTGTGGATGTGAAGATGTGAAGGACATAGAAGTGTTGGAGAGGGTCCAGAGGAGGCTACAAAGATGATCAGAGGGCTGCAGCAGCTCTGCTCTGAGTTGGGGCTCTGCAGCCTGGAGAAGAGAAGGCTTCCAGGAGACCTTAGAGTAGCCTTCCAGGATCTGAAGGGGGCTACAGGAAGGCTGGGGAGGGACTATTGACAAGGTCTTGCAATGACAGGACAAGGGGCAATGGGTTTGAACTGGCAGAGGGGAGATTGAAACTGGATGTTAGGAGGAAGTTGTTTGCAGTGAGGGTGGTGAGACACTGGCACAGGTTGCCCAGGGAGGTTGTGGCTGCTCCCTCCCTGGAGGTGTTCAAGGCCAGGTTGGAGGAGGCCTTGAGTGACCTGTGCTAGTGGGAGGTGTCCCTGCCTATGGCAGGGGGTTGGAACTGGATGATCCTTGAGGTCCCTTCCAACCTTACCATTCTATGATTCTATGTCTTTTAGCTACCTGATGCCAAGCAGAGCTTTCTTCCAACTGACTTTTGTATGCTTATTTGTATTAGGTTGGTGCAGGGTTAAGACAAATACGTTTTTCTGCCCCATTTTTAGTGCATTCAGAGAATTATTTGGGTTGGAAGGGACCTCAGAGTTCATCCAGTTTCAACCCCCTGCCATGGGCAGGGACACCTCCCACCAGCACAGGGTGCTCAAGGCCTCATCCAGCCTGGCCTTGAACACCTCTAGGAAGGGGCATTCACAACCTCCTTGGACAACCTGTTCCAGGGTCTATGTCTCCCCTCTCCCAGCTTCCATCCATTCCCTCTTGTCTTATCACAGCCAGCCCTTGTCCAAAGTCCTTCCCCAGCTCTCCTGGAGTCCCTTTAGGCACTGGAAGGCTGCTCTGAGGTCTCTCTGCAGCCTTCTCTTCTCCAGGCTGAACAGCCTCAGCTCTCTCAGTCTATGCCCATAGGGGAGGTTCTCCATCCCTCTGACCATTAGCCCAGGTTGCTCAAGGCTTCATCCAGTCTGGTGTTGAACACCTCCAGGGAGATGCCACTGCTTTGTGAGCCCTCTGAGACCTAATACAACACAACCTGAGCTGCCCACATGCTGAAAAATGCAGCAAATGCAAGACCCATCCATCAAAAACTGATCTCCATTCACTCTGGAGCTCAGTTGCCTTCTGGTACTCACAGAGACCTTCCCCATAAAGAATGATGCCAACTTCAGTTTCTTTTGGAATGTCATTTCTAAAGCCAGCCACAAACGTGTGGCAGTGGCTCCAAATCACAGTCCCACACCTGGGGTTTATTTCTCACATGGGGTTAGTTTGATCCTGTTGACAGACAGAGCTTTTCTGCCTATATGGATGGCAGAAGACACTTCTTTCTAACACAGCTGTGCTCACAGGCAAGCAGGAATCCTGCACTCCACAGAGGATCATCATGGGATACAAAACCTGATGAAAAATGTGATAGATTACATGGAGCTTTTCTAGAGAGGGCACCACAAGCTAGACTGAAAGAGCTCAATTTAAGAAAGATGTTGAGGTGCTGGAATGTGCCCAGAGAAGGGCACCAAGGGTGGTGAGGGGCCTGGAGCACAGCCCTGTGAGGAGAGGCTGAGGGAGCTGGGGGTGTGCAGCCTGCAGAAGAGGAGGCTGCAGGGAGACCTTAGTGCAGCCTTCCAGTTGCCTGAAGGGGCTCCAGGAGAGCTGGGGAGGGACTTTTGACAAGGACTGGGTAAGACAAGAGGGAATGGATGGAAGCTGGAAGAGGGGAGACTGAGAGTGGGGATTAGGAAAAAAAAACTCTATAATGAAGGTGGGGAGACCCTGGAACATGTTGTCCAGGGAGGTTGTGGCCAGCTGGGGTTGGGCTCTACTGCCAGGCACCCAGAGACAGAATGAGAGGACACAGCCTCAAGCTACACCAGGGGGGGTCCAGGCTGGATGTTAGGAAGAAGTTCTTCCCAGCAAGACTGATTGGTATTGGAATGGGCTGCCTGGGGAGGTGGTGGAGTCCCCATCCCTGAAGGTGTTTCAAAGGAGGCTGGATGCGGCACTTGGTGCCAGGGGTTAGTTAATGAGAAGGGGTTAGGTGATTGCTTGGACTCAAGGACCTCAAAGGTCTTTTCCAATATGCTTAAATTCCATGATTCTGTGATCTTCTCCTTCCCCACACTCCATGCCAAGCTCACAACCCCTCCCCATCCTCACAGACCGATTCTCTCTGAGACATTCTGGTTTTGTGTGCCACTGACAGGAGAGAACAAGATAAATAAAAAAGAAACCCCAAAAGAATAGAATTTAATTCTTGTGCTATTCTGGGTTCCATTGCCAGAGTGCCTTTAAATTGCTCCTGAATGAAGTAGAAAGTTCAAGTTAATTGGAGACGAGGATCCACGTAGCAAATTACCTTAGCACTAATGGTATGGAAGAAAGGAGCCTGATTAGCAAACCCTGCTGGAGACTTGCAGTGTGAGAAGCTGAGGGATGCCAGAAGTGAAGCAGAGAGGTGAAGATCAATAGTTCTGTAATCAATGGTGGATTACAGTGGGATTTATTCTGTGGGAATCAGCAGGGGCAGATAAATTCCCCACTGAGATTAATTACTGGCAAGGGGGGATGCAAGCAGAGGAGTGCAGCTATCTTTGTGACAACTCTAAGAGGCAAGAAGGACACCAGTGGGAGCACAGAGCTATTACCTGAGTCTCTGCTGGTGACCAATGACACTCTCACCAAACTCCCAGCACCTCCTAGTTCCTTAGAAGAAACTGCTTCAAAGCCTTTGTATTCCCAAGCCCCACGAATATTGCAGCCCAAAATAAAAAGCAGAGCCACCAATTTTTGGTTTTCAACCTGCTGGGTGGTCACAGCTGCTGGGCTTGTAAAAATTCTGCTTTATGGAGGCAGTTCAGGAGAGAGAGGGACTTGCTGCAGAGTGCAGTGGAGAGCCATGAGGGTGACTGGGGGACTTAAGCATCTCCCCTGTGGAGAGAGACTGAGAGCCCTGGGGATGTCTGGAAAAGACTAAGAGGGGATCTGATCAATGTCTATAAATATTTGAGGGGTGGGTGTCAAGTGGCTGGGGCCAAGCTCTTTTTGGTGGTCTGCAGCAGTAAGACAAAGAACAATGGATACAAACTGGAACAGAGAAAGTTTCAGCTCAACATGAGTTACAGTGAGGGTGGCAGAGCCCTGGAGCAGGCTGCCCAGAGAGGTTGTGGAGTCTCCTTCTCTGGAGACTTTCCAAACTCACCTGGATGCATTCCTGTGTGGATTACCCTGGGTGATCCTGCCCTTGGCAGGAGGTTTGGGCTGGATGATCTCTGGAGGTCCCTTCCAACCTCTACCATTCTGTGATTCTGTGAAAGCTGCCAGGCATAGAGCTGAAGGAGGACAGCTCAGTGCACAAAGATGCTGACCACATTCACAGTCAGGGGATTGTCTGAGCTGCTCTGGGGCTCTGCCTGTTGGGGTTCTCCATGTAGTTCATCCATACCTTTGCCTCTCAGCACTGCAGTGCCCAAAACCTGACTGCTAATGCATCACACAGTGGTGCTAAACAGTGAGAACTAAGCAGAGAGAGAAATTAGAGAGCAGCTCTTGGAAGAAGACTGATTTAGAAACAAGTTCTAAATTGAAATTGCTGTGAGTGGGAAGTAATTAAGAAATTTACTAACATTAAAAAAAACCAACAAACCAAACCAGACAGTTTAGCTTGTCAGTGCTTGATTTTTCTACCATCTTTGAGGGAAAAGTATCTAATTGGTCTCCCCCTCACCATTTTCCATTAACTTACCTTAGCAGAAGGCAGAAGGATGCAAAGGGTCCAGCAGGTATGAAATGTGCTGGACATAATCACATGGGTTTATCTCCTCACTTGCTTTGGTTATTACCTGCAATGGTTTGAGAGGTCTCTGTCTTGAACTTTGATCAGATGGCAGCAACTTGTCCATTTTATTCCTTATGGAAAGCATTTCAGGGGATATTTTGAACTCTGAAGCCATGTCCTGCTGTCAGCCAGCCCAGCACCAGCTCTGCTCACTGCTGGCCCTGCCCAGCTCAGGCTCTGCCCACTCAGGCACTTTCTGCAGCTCAGGGCAGCTTGGCACAGCCAGGGGCTGCTGCTGGCAGGGAGAAGCTGATGGGGACAGTTCCTGCCAAGGGCTGGGCTGCAGGAAGGCTCTGCCTGAGACTTACTCCTGGGCACACCAAGGGCACTGCCACAGCTTGTGCCACACCTCTGGAGGCAGGAAGTCACAGGAGGTACCTGAAGAGACAAGCAGACAGGACAGGTGAGCCTCAACTGCCACCCAAGGGATTGCAGCCCATGGATGGCATCTTCAGGAGCAAGCTAAAGGATTACCAGGGTCAAGACTCTTCTCCATGGCTGGTGTTCCAGAAGGCCTCTGTTCCTCTTCCTTCCATCCTGATCCCTGTATTCCTAGATCCAGTTCCAGAATCCAGCTCCTGAATCCAGTTCTCTTCTGCTGTGATGGCATTTACCCAGTGCCTGCCCCCAGCAGCAGTGGTGCCAGTGGTGCTGTCACTGCCATCAGGGGTTGGGTTCCATGTTGGTCTGTGTCTCTCTGTCTCATTGGGCTGTTCTCATTCCCATCCCAGCTGGGTCAGTTTCTTTCCCAGCCCATCAGTCTCTCTCCCTTCTTCCCTTTGGGCAGGTAGAGGGGTTCCTAGAGAGCCTCTGGCACTCAGCTGGTGGCCAGCCCAGCCCTGACTCCTTGACACCCCTTCCCAGCTATCTTGGCTTATTAAATTCAGTAGGTTTTTCCCTCTGAATTTTCTTAGCTGGCAGCAATCATGTGTGTGTGGTATATCAGAAAGGTTCTTTATTGGGCAAAAGGCAAGGTTCAGACAAATATGATAGAAAAAAACCCTCTGTTTTATAATCCCACCTGCAGGATACCCACATTAACTGAAGGAAGTGTCTCACTGGAGCACAGTCTTTCCCAGATCATTTCTTATTTCAAAGCAGGTCATAAAAATAGTCCAGGCCTTGTCCCAGTTCCCAGATGGATATTCCAGTGCCCAATTCTTTCGCAAGCTCTAAGCGCAACTGGATGGACTGAGACAAGGAGACATAAAGCAGGGACATGAGTCAGGGCCAGCAGACACTCCATGCTCCCACCTCTTCATGCCACTAACACAGAATCATAGAATCAGTCAGGGTTGGAAGGGACCACAAGGAGCATCCAGTTCCAACTCCCCTGCCATGCCCAGGGACACCTCACACTAGATCAGGCTGGCCACAGCCTCATCCAGCCTGGCCTTAAACACCTCCAGGGATGGGGCCTCAACCACCTCCCTGGGCAATCCGTTCCAGGCTCTCAGCTCCCTCATGCTGAACAACTTCTTCCTAACATCCAGTCTGACTCTCCCCACTTCCAGCTTTGTTCCATTCCTCCCAGTCCTATCCCTACCTGACAGCCTAAAAAGTCCCTCCCCAGCTTTCTTGTAGCCCCCTTCAGATACTGAAAGGCCACAATAAGGTCCCCTGGGAGCCTTCTCCTCTCCAGACTGAACATCCCTCCTTGAAGCAGAGTCTGTATTTCAAATACTCTCTGGTTAGCAAGCAGTCATTCAGTAAGAGACAATTAATTGCCCCAGTTAATTCAATGACCTCATAAAAAATAAGCAGCTAAACAGACAAAAGGCCAGAGGAATAAATCAGCTTTATGAACTCTGAGGACTGCTCTAATTGAGGCTCTCATTTCATGACAGGCAGGCACTCCAACTCCCCCAGAAACGTCTCTGGGGGAAAATAAAACTTTATCAATGAAGACAATTAGAACAACTTGTCAAACCCCATCAAGATCCTGTACCTACCCTTGCCTTCTCCCAGGACACAGTCACCATTTTCATTATCATGGTTCTATTTTAAAGAGATTCTGGGAGATTGATTGCTTCAAGTCTCTCCTGCCATTGATTTTGAGGTACTTGAGCCAGTGGTTTAGGAGAGAGGCAGTGCCACAATTCACTGCTGTACTTCTGTCAGTCCAGACAAGACAAATTGTGGCTTTTCAACCTTTGACACTCAGGTTTTCTCACTTTGAAGCACAGCACTGCAGCACTGGACCTGCTCGCACCAGGGATGTGCTCAAACCTCACTTCCATGGCAAACAGAACCAAGCATCAACCAAGCCCAACCATGGGCCTGATCCCCTGGGCCTGTCCTTCACCACTGATTATGAGCAAACCAATTCTGAGCAACCTGTCAGTGATGGTAACATTCAAAAGGGGCAGAAAAACACTTGTCAAGGGGTAAGAAACTGAACTCTGCCCTGACCATCCTGCTCACCATTAGGCAAGTCACTCTTTGTCTCGCCCCAGCAAACACATAGAATTCATAGATTCATGGATTCATGGAATGGTTTGAGTTGGAATGGACCTTAAGGATCATCCAATTCCAAGCCCTGCCATGGGCACCTCCCACCAGCACTCGGATTGCTTCAAAGCCTCATCCAGCCCAGCCCTGAACACCTCCAGGCAGGAGGCATCCACAGCCTCCCTGGGCAACCTGTGCCAGTCGCTTCCCGCCCTCACTCTAAAGAATTTCTTCCTCATCTCCACTCTCACTCTCCCCTCTCCCAGCTCAAAGCCATTGTNACCTGAGCAGAAAGCAGACTGGCAGCAGAATGCAGCAGAAGCACATGTAGCATGATTCATCTTTTTTCTGACAGTTTTGCAAGAAATCCTTCTACCACCCTGAGACTCCTAGCAAGGATGTAGTTAGACATAGTAATTAATATCTAAGATGTGCTGATACTTCCACCAAGGTTACATTAATGAAGGGAAATATCCTTACACTAATGGAGCTTAAGATAACAATCCTGCTCAGCAAAACACAGCCCTGGATCATTTGACATGAGTTTAACCATGCAAACTCTCTCTGTTCCCTGTAAATATGATTGAATTCCACTCCAGAAGCAATTCTCTTCCAATAGTAGAAGTCAGCAGAGCTTGAGAAAATTGTGCTGCCACCCAGATGGGCTGGAAGAAATCCAATGAACATCAGGAAGGGCACGTGGCAAGTTCTGAATCTGGGGAAGAGCAACCCTGTGGAGCAGTACAGGTTGGGGCTGATCTGCTGGAGAGCAGCTCTGGGGGAATGGAGCTGGGAGTGCTGGTGCACAACATGAGGCAGCAATGTGCACTTGTGGCCAAGAAGGCCAATGGCCTCCTGGAGTGCATTAGCAAGAGTGTGGCCAGGAGGTCAAGGGAGGTTCTTCTACCCCTCTACTTTACTCTCATGAGGCCACATCTGGAGTGTTGTGTCCAGTTCTGGGCTCCCCAGTTCAAGGACAGGAATTTGTTGGAGAGGGTACAAGGAAGAGCTACAAAGGTGCTGAGGGGACTGGAACATCTCTCTTATGAGGAAAGAATTTGGGTTGTTCAGTCTGGGAAAGAGCAGCCTGAGGGGATCTGATCAATGCTGAGCAATACTTCAAGGGTGGGTGTCAGGAGGATGGGAGCAGGTTTTGGTCAGTGGTGCCCAGTGCCAGGACAAGGGGGCACAGGCACACACTTGAACATCAGAAGTTGCAACTAACTCTGAGGAGGAACTGCTGTAATTACAGGTGCCAGAGCACTGGAACTGGCTGCTCAGAGAGGTGGTGGAGTCTCCATCTCTGGACACATTGAAAGCCTGCCTGGATGTGTTCCTGTGTGACCTTCTCTAGGTGAACCTGCATTTGACTTGATCTCCAGAGGTCCCTTCCAACCCCTACCATTCTGTGAGTATCTAAAGACAGCTTCCCAGGAACTAAGGCTGCAAGTAACCATTTTATCCTCTATTCTGGTACACTGCAGGCTACAGTGCAGACAGAAATTGTATGTCCTGCCAGAGGACCTGAGTAAGGCCAAATGCTTCAGTTTTCAAAGCACTGCAGTGTGTTCCACAGAAGCAAGAAAGCAGAGTGATGCAGGCTGCCAGGGAGAGGCAGGGCCCTCTTACAGAGGAAGGCAAAAGCTCCCCAGAGTTCCAGACAACAGAATCAGAAGGAAAATATCTTCTGTCTCCTGCCTGACCATCAAGATGTCTGTGAGCACACAAACTGTGCATTCAAATAGACCCTCTGACAGCACTGCTTT
>WBNM01029490.1:3756-21389 GCA_013399055.1 Ramphastos sulfuratus
CTGGGTGCCTGGCAGCAGAGCCCAACCCCACCTGGCTACAACCTCCCTTCAGGTAGCTGCAGAGAGCAATGAGCCTCCTCTTCTGCAGGCTGCACACCCCCAGCTCCCTCAGCCTCTCCTCACAGGGCTGTGCTCCAGGCCCCTCACCAGCCTTGCTGCCCTTCTCTAGGCACATTCAAGCACATTCTCTGTTTAAGTCTCAAAAGAGGCACTTCCAACTAATGCAACTTTTAAAATTAAGCTATTCCTTCCTCTGAGCCTTGAAACCTAACCTTAGAGTTTTCCCTTTTCTGCAGTCACCCTGCTTCTTACCCCTTTAATGCCTTAAATGCCCCTCCCCCAGCAAACAGCATGCACCAGAGGGTCCTTAATTTCCACAGTGCCTGCACTATCAGCAACAGCAGAAGCAAGGATGACAGCATATGGAATTCCATTCTGAGTCACACGCTGTTTCTTTCTCTGAGTTTTGACCTTCAAGCTCCCCATTAAAACTGCTGCTTTTGGCAGAAGCAAAAGCTCTTGACCACAAAATAAGGAGGAGGAGAGGACAGAGCAAGGATGAAATGGGGAATGAAAATCAAGCATCTAAACAGAATTTAGAATGTTGGAAGAATAACATTTCCAAGTTATTTTTCCCACCAGAAATAAGGGAGATAAAGGCCACAGCAACTTTTGAGTCTATAAGGTGCAGGGGTGGTGGAATCTATAGCAAAAGAAAAAACAAACAGCAGTACTCATACTCCATCCAGTGCTCTCTAAACTTTGTATACAAAGGGTTCCTTTGGGGATACTGAGGGGACAAAAGTGGTATCATAAAACAACTCTGATGAGTGATTTTCCTTTATGTTTCTTCCTCATCCCCTCCTCATCCTGCCAGCCACCTTCTAGCCACCTCAAAACAGTGCAGTCAGCCCAGGTCCCTTATCCCTGCCTTTCCTCCTCACCAGGGTGTCCCTCAGCAGGAGGGCATAGCTCTAGGTCATGGTTTATTTCAGCCTTATGTTTTCAAGTCTGCATCAAAGTTGATTGCATGAGTCTCAAGGATCATCTTGTAAAGATTTCATTTCATCTGTTGTCCTGGTTTCACTGGGACAGAACCACAGAATCAGTTTCCTGTTCAGGAAAGTGGAACAGAAATTGTTGAGAAGGCTGCAGCAGCCAGTTCAGTAAGAAGAACTGATGAGGCACTCTGCTGTCACTGGTCTCCAGGATGGTGTGTGGGTCTCTACAGTGATCAAAGTCTTCAGCAGTTCTCAGTCAGCCAGATGCTAAAGGCAAGAGAAAGAAACCCAAGAGTCCCACCCCATAAATGCCATTCTCCCTGGCAAGTTTCCCTGACATGGTCTCTTCTCCTGATGGCTGCCATCCTTGGAAGGTCTCACCCATCATTCTGCTCTGAAGCCAGCTGCCCCATTTGCTGTGGCTGTCACCTTTTGGCTGGAGCTGTGCTGCTCTCAGTGCCTGACAAGCAGCACCCACTGCTGGGAACGTGCAGCTCACCATCGCTGCATGGCCCAGGTACTCTCTATTAGTATAACATACTAAGCATGCTAGGATATTATATAGATGTCATGGTAGACCAAAAATAGGCCTGATGTGCATTGTGGCAAGTCCAGGCATGGTCCCTCACTCCCCGTCCCCCTTCTGGAGTGGGGAGAGATGCAGGGAAGAGGACAAAGAACCTGGAGCCACTGAGTCTAAGGTCCAGGGGTTGTCCAGATTTGTTTTGCTCCTGTTTACATCCTGTAGTAAACAAGGTACATACACTTGGCTTGTGCTTGCCTCATCCATACACCTGTATTTTCCCAAATCTGGGCAAAGCAAGCCCATGGCTTCACCCAAAGTGGTTAGTTCTGGCACATTGCCATTCTGACTGGTTAATGGGTGTGGTGATCTCAGTGGCCCAATCAAGAGTCAGGCAGTTGAGAAACACAAGTGAAGTTGTAAACAACTTGCCATGCCATGCCTGCCTGCCTAGCCTTGCTGCACCTTGCCTTGGGACCAGCAAGCCTTGCTGCTGCAAGACCAGCCTTGCTGCTATACCAGTGGTGCTTCAAACTTCTCCAACCGGAAATTCTGCCGTGCCTCAGCTTACCAGGGAGAAGCATAAGTGCCCTTCATGCCATAGGCAGTAAGTCACTGCCCAAAGCTGCCAAACCTGGCAGCCGTAGCAGGAACAGCCCTGCCAGCAGGTAACAACAGCCTGGGTCCTGCAGGAAGGCTAAGCCTGGGGGAACCAAGTGCCCCGAGCAGTGCCAGCTGCTGGCAGCCATAAGCTGCTCCTGGCTGGAAAGCTCCTTACACAGACCTACTGGCAGCCTGCCTGGTGAGGCAGAGCAGGTCACTGCCCCACAGCAAGGCCCCTGCCTGCCTGCACCCCTAAGAACCTCAGTGCCCAGCCAGCAGCCTGGGAGGACAGCATCTGCCTGAGGATGCAGTGAGAGCCAGTCAGAGGCTGTGCAGGCTCCAGCACCCTGCCAGAGTCCTGGGGGAACTCTGACAGCTTTTACTGGTTACCACACCACTGACAGCAGCCCTCCGAGCACTTTGGGTGCTGTCTGAACTACAGTGCAGCCCTGGAGATACTGATTTGTGAGTAAACATTCCAGAAAGCCTCTAAGTAAAGTCCTTTGCTTTGGCTCTGATTACTCTGACACTGTAACTGTGCCTTCTGCTTTGGCAGGAAGGAGCCTCTCGAGTGCTCCTAGAGGGCAAGCAATGAACTGCACCCCAGGGTTCTCTTGCCAAAGTTCACTGCTTTGCATTTTGCTAAATCGTTTGAAATTGTTTGGCACTGCCCTATGCACCCTGCACATCCTGTGATCTATTTGCACGACCCAGCACAAAACACCCTCTAAAGAGGTTAAGGAAATATTGTTCTTAATAATTAATAATTTTATTAATAATCATATTTCATAATGCCATACTAATAATCATAACGACATAGGATATGATATTAGTGTACTATACCTTGTGTATTTTGTATTAGTATTCATACTGTTTTTAACTTGTGTTTTATTCAGCCTGTTTCCATTTCAGCCCATGGGTCTCCTTCCCTTTTCCCAACTGCCCTTCATGGAGGCAAAGGAGGTGTCACTGGATGAAAGAACAACTGGCATAGTAAAAGACACCTATCATGGCCCAAACGGAAAGAGAGACATCGTTCAGCACCCTGTCATTATAATCATGTGGGTTTCTGTCTCTGAGAGGACAAAGTCCTGAAGAAGGTAGGGCAGGATTTTGAAAGATCACTCCTTTCCTGTAGCTGGCATTAGCTAATTTTGCTAATCTCCTTTGACTGCTGCTGCTGTGTTCTTCCAGCCAGATCCTCTCTGATTCTGCCCTGCAGCGCACCCATGCTGCTTGGGGTGAGACACGTGCATATGTGTGTGTGTTTGTGCATATATGGGTGTGTGTGTGTGTGTGCATTTGTGTGTGTGTGCATGTCTCTGCGTGTGTGTGTGCATCTATGTGTGCATCCGTGTGTGTACCTGTGTGTGCATCTGTGTGTATGTGCGCACATGTGTGTGCACATGTGTGTGTGCATGTGTGTGTGCATCGGTGTGTGTGTGCACCTGTGTGTGCATCTGTGTGTATGTGCGCACTTGTGTGTGCACATGTGTGTGTGCATGTGTATATGTGTGCACATCTCTCTGTGTGTGCATGTGGGTGTGCGTGCATGTGTGAGTCCATGTGTGTGAGTGCATGTGTATGTATGTTTGTGTGTGTGCATGTGTACGTATGTGTGTGTGTGTGTGCCTGTGTGAGTGTGTGTGTGTGCACATTTGTGCGCGTGTGTGTGTGCATGTGTATATGTGTGCACATCTCTCTGTGTGTGCATGTGTGTGTGTGCATGTTTGCTTGTGTGCAGGTGCATGTGTGTGTGCATGCGTATGTATGTATGTTTGTGTGTGTATGTGTGCATATGTGTGTGTCTCTGTGTGTGTGCATATGTGTGTGTGCACGCGTTTGTGCGCGTGTGTGCCTGTGTGTGCATGCACATGTGTGTGCATGTGTGTGTGCATGTGTGTGCGTGCGCATGTGTGTGCACGTGTGTATGTATGTGTGTGTGCACACGTACGTATGTGTGTGTGTGCACATTTGTGTGTGTGTGCATTTGTGTGTGTGTGCCTGTGTATGTGTGTATGTGTGTGTGTGTGCGCACAGCTTTGTGTTTTGCCCCACTAGGGCAAGGCAGCAGAGCAGAAATCTGTCTCCCCATTCTCAGGTGCTGTGGGGCTGAGCTAGTTGCAAAGAAAGCACAGTAGATAAAGGCACCTGCCTGCTAGGGAGGAGCATCACCACGACCATTTCTGGAAGGAACAGGCTGTACGCTTCTCGGAGTCTGAAAGTGCCTGGAGTTAACAGCTCGCGTCAGAAGAACAAACCGGCGGTGCTGTAATTGAATTTTTATGGAAATAAACAGGTGGCAGATTTACTGTGGCTGGAGGGATAGCAGGGGGTGCAATGCTGCAGCCACATTAACCTGTTTAATTTAATAGCCTCTCTACTCCAAGAGAAAGAGGGGGGGAGGAAGAAGAAAAAAAAGACACCGTGCATTTAGTTCAGTCAGCTGGATGCCAAATGTAAATAACTACAATCACTCTACTATGCCCATGTGCTGGATGGGAAAGAGGCTTTGTGCCAGCTCTCACTTAGTTGTCATGTTTATTAATTAACCTCCAGGAAGTTAAAGAAAAAAAAAAAAGTTGTCATGAAAAATCAAGACACACCAGAGGAGCTTGCATATGGCAGCAAGCTCAGGGTTTACCTGGATCCTCTCTGCAGTCTGCTGCTCAAACCCAGCACCACACCCTCTCTGCTGGAGAGATGTGACCCAGCCTTGTGCCAGGCTACCGCCCGCTGGGCTACTGAAAACTGGTCAGCATTTAACAGCAACCTTTAACGCTCGCAGGGAACCTGCATCAAATTAGCACAGAGAATCCAAAACCATTATGTATTTATAATCAAGGTAATTGTATGGGGAGGGCTGGAAATGGTAGATTTAACTTCTTTCCCCTTCGCCGCTGATGTGAAACAAAAATAGGCCGAGGCATTAGTAGCGCTGTGTTTGCATCCTGGCGTGTTAGAGGTGCAGGAAAGAAATGTTACCATAATATTCAAAGAGGGCTCCAGGGCAGCCCTATAAAATTGCACATTAAGGGAATGGGGAAGCTGCACAATTAGGCAGCCACAAGCCAAAGCTGGTTTGCAGGGCTCTGCCCCATGTGCATATGCATGATGATACAGTCTTTAACTATACGATCAGTCTTTAAAGGTGAAATACAGTAACAACACACTAGTGCACTGCTCTAACTTTGTGTAACCCCCTACACCTCTGTGTAAGAAAGCCATTGAAGTACTTTATGCACAGTACTTCCTTTAATTCAAGCAAAGGAATGCACTGCTCCTGACAACTGCTCTGTTCAAGAAGGGGAGCCGCACTCTCTGTTGGTGCATACCGGCTTTGGCTTTCATAAAGCTGCAGCAATTTATATGCATTGAAGATCTGGTCTAAGTGATCATGTAATTAAAGACTGCGGTGCAATTGCATCGCATTAGTACAGCTGAAATAAAGCTTTAATTTTGCCACTCCTGAGCGAAAGATGTGGCTTTTTAACACGCTCTCACTGTTAGTCTCTGTGTCATTTCCTAGCTGTCTTACCAGAGTGACCGAGGCGTGGGGAGAGCCTGTAATTTGAAATGCTTCAGGAGGACATGACTGGAAAGATGCACACTGACCCACGGCTGATTCACTAAGCTCTGTGCAGTACGCAGACTACATACACGAGAATCTTTCATTTTCCTTACTAATCTGCAGTAAATTATTGCCTTTTCTCCTTTATTCATGGACAAACAAACAAGCACAAACCCCACTCTGCCTTCCCCTCTGAATAGTGGCTGCTCAACTTCCTAGGCACCTTCAAAACCCTTTTCACCATACTGGTTTGCTACATCTGCCACTCGACCTCAGGAGGTCAGGAGGACAGCAAAAATGGAAAAGAGTTTTAAAGCAACAATGTCTTTTAGAATGTAACAGTGACATTAGACTCGGGACCCTGAAGTCCGTTTTCCTGATGTTCTTGGTATTTCCTAAATCCCAGGGAGAAGCAGCAGATTGGACTCCTGACTCCATTTTGAAGTTGTGCTTTCTGAAACAATACTGAGGAAAACATAAATGCGGTGGAAGGAGCAGGACTCTTGTCCACTGTGATGTATCTAAGCAAACAGCAAATGTAAACAGCAGAGAGGAAGACTCTTGTGGGGCAGACTGTGGCTGCTGCACACACACGCTCGTGAAGCCTCTTCGCCTCAGCTGGGATCTGCCTTAAATGTTGCAACAGGCAATTAGGGTAAGTAAACCACAGCAACTAATCTGTTAGCTGGGGGCAAAACCAAATCTGTTAGAGACATCACTCTATCTCCTCCACTTCTCTCAGCACTTCAGCCTGGTCTGCGTGGGCACATGCCCAGTCCGCTGACAGATACAGGATCCCCCGGCGTGGCAAGACTCCCTCCTCAGCAGCAGGACAGCCCCGCAAGGCCTCGATTCCGGCCGCAGAAAGGCGAATCGCGGCGGCAGCCACACTCTGGAGGGGCGCCCGGAGGAGCTCGGACCTGGAGCTGGGTTGATGCTACCACCTAGTGGGCACCGCTGGGAAAGCGAAGTGACGCAGGGCTGGGAAGCAGCTCCGAGCCCAGAAGGGCAGCAGCTGGGCAGCAAGCCTGCAACTCGGCTGGAAACACAGCGGAAAGGGGGGCGAAAAGAAGAAAAAGCCTACAGACTCCTGCTGCCTGCTCGCTCGGAAGGGCTCCAGCTCAGCAGCAGAACATATTGGAAAATGTTTTCTTTGTGCACGAAGCAAGTCAGTGCTCACTGAGAGTGAGGGACGACCCCTGCCTGTCTCTCTGGTCTGTGAGACAGAGCCTCAGCGCGGCAAACTGACACTCGGGTTTGAGAATCATGAAATTGTTTCTCCTGGGAAAAGACCCCTAAGACCCTTGAGTCCAACCACCAGCAGAGCGTTCTGCCTATGTGCTTGTTCATGCCTCCAGGCATGGGGACTCCACCACCTCTCGGGGCAGCCTGTTCCAGCACTTGGCTACTCTGGACATACTCCAGCAAGCCAACATCCTTCTCACAGTGAGGAGCTCAAACCTCAACACAGCATTCGAGGTGTGGACAATTTGCTAGTGTGGAAACTACTGCTAAAATTCTGAAGCAGTATTGCTGCAACAATCTGAAATTGCCTTATTGGCAAGTTTGTTGTTTTTAGGGTTTGTTGTTGGGGGTTTGGGTTTGGTTTGGTGGTTTTGTTTGGTTGTTTGGTTTTGGTTTTTTGGGGTTTTTTTTTTGGGGGGTGGGGTTGTTGTTGGTTTGGTTTTTTGTTTTGTTTTGTTTTTTAATAAATTTTTATTTACTTTTTTTAAAAACTCATAGAATCATAGAATGATAAGGTTGGTAAGGTTGGAAGGGGCCTCAAAGATCATCTAGTTCCAACCCCCTGCCATAGGCAGGGACACCTCCCATTAGTACAGGTCACTCAAGGACTCATCCAGCCTGGCTTTGAACACCTCCAGGGAGGTTGTGGAGCACAGAATAATCTTGAATTACATTGGGTGATTCTGTGCTCCACAACCTCCCTGGGCAACCTGTGCCAGTGTCTCACCACCCTCACTGTAAAGAACTTCTTCCTAACATCCAGTTTCAGTCTCCCCTCTGACACTTCAAACCCATTCCCCTTGTCCTGGCATTGCAAGACCTTGTCAATAGTCCCTCCCCAGCCTTCCTGCAGCCCCCTTCAGATTCTGGAGTGTTTTACTTTCTTTCTCATCCTGAAATTCTGTTAAACATCAGGAGGGTTGCCACTGTGAAAGAAATAACTTCAGGCTCCACCATCCCTACCAGTATTAGGATTTATGTGAAGGTGGTTTTATGGGGAAAATATGACAAATCTTGCCCTGATAGGGACCTTCTTCCTCAGAATCCTGTGCCTGAACTGGCCACTAAGATCCATAACAGCAGGGGAATTATGGTGCTGCTTGCAATGGTGCAGGATAATGAAAGTGCTGAAACTAGAAAAATATGATAAGGGTATAAAGTGTCTTGGGAGTCTGAATATGTCATAAACCACTCACCCTTTTCTCTCTTTACTCCATGACCCTTCCAAAGTGTTTTATCACCAGGTTTGTCTCAGTTGGTTCTTTATATGTAATGGATGCAAATAGCTCTCCTAGGTAGTGGTGCAGTGTTCAGTTATGTAGTACTGGTAAGCTAAATATTCAGATTTTATTTCTTCTTTAAGGGAACTGGTTTTATAATCCAGATTACTCTTTAGCACACTTGAACAGGAAGTTAATGCTCCTTTGAGTGAGGGAAAAAAAAACCCAAAAGTTAACCAGATATTCACAGATTCACAGAATGGGTTGCATTGGAAGGGAACAGTCATAGACTCATGGAATGGTTTAGATTGGAACTATAGGTTGGAAGAGACCTCAAAGCTCATCCAGTCCCAACCCCCCTGTGCCATAGGCAGGGACACCTCCCACTAGTACAGGTCACTCAAGGTCTCATCCAACCTGGCCTTGAACACCTCCAGGGAGGTTGTGGAGCACAGATCATGTTGTGGAGCACAGATCAAAGATCACATTGGGTGATTCTGTGCTCCACAACCTCCCTGGGCAACCTGTGCCAGTGTCTCACCACCCTCACTCCAAAGAATTCCTTCCTAACATCTAATCTAAATATTAACCTTCTCAAATCCTAAACCGAATGGAACCCAACATGCATTCAACCTAAAATTAGCAGTTAAAATTTGGTCACCTGAATGTTTTGGAAGAATGGTGAAGTGAACACAACTTCACTTAACAGCTGTAAGCTGTGTGATGATTTCAACAGCAGGTCAGAATAAGTGGCACAGCTCTGAAGCTTACTTCACAGCCCAAGTCTGAGCCATCTCAGTCTTAGAGCATTGTAGAGGTCTTTTCCAACCGTAACAATCCTGTGGTTCAATGGGACCATTGCAATCTACCTTGTTCAATTTGGTCACAAATACAGCACATAACTTTTTGATTAAACCAACCCAACCTTGTGAACATGGACACATGAACTCAAAGGCCCCAGAACCCCTGCTTATGAAAATGAGTTGAAGGCAGTTGGAATTGATTAATTTACGCGGCTTCATGCCCTGCCCCTCTGGCATTTCCTATCAAATACAGCTGGAATAACAGCCAAGCAGCTAAGCAGAGACTATCAGGTACTGAATGGATGCAAAACACTTGTGCATTTTGTAACTGGAGAGTCAGTGTGCTGGTTTGAGGCTAACTGGAATATTTTAATGAAAAAGATTATAGGCTGTGAAAGGAAAACACTGGTGATGTCTGCTTCACTCATAGGCTCGCTGAGATGTATGAGAACAAGAACACAAATATAGATAAGACATCAGAGAGAGTCTCTGTCTCTCTCTAGCTGATGTGTGCCTGCTGGCCTCCCTGCTAACCCAACTAACCACTCTGATTCTACCCCCCCTGGCCAATCCTCCAAACTCACCTTGCATGTAAGCCAGACCCTGGGGTAAGCCAGAGGGGTGGGAAGAAGGTGGAAGGGGAGTTGGGAACCCCTGATGGGGACTTGGATTTCTGGGAGGGGAATTGTGTTTCTGTATTCCCTTTAACTTGTCTATCTCTGTAACTATTCCTGTCTGTTGTGTCTATCTCTGCTTGTACATTGTGCTGGGCTGTAAATAGAGCTTCAGTCCTTAACTTCTAGCTGGCTGAGTCTAGTCTGGAGGATTTTACAAAGTGTGGAGGGGCAGGGAACTCCCAAACCATCACAGTAAGACACAGATATTGCAGATGAAACTTAGCTCTCAGTCTGCCCTGACCTGAAATTCTGAGCTGTAATTTGCCTGTTGGTTGCACACTGAAGTGTGGCAGGCTGGGCACACACGGACCCACACGGTACTGGTGTGATGGCAAATCCCTTGAAGCATCTTCATTTTCCCATAGCTAGAACAAGCTTCTTTCCCTGTTAATGTAGCAGTAAGAAAGCTGGAATTTTTATTCTCTTTTGGGGATCCGAATGCAGACCTGAAACCCCTTCTCACACTCCTGTCACACCCCAAAATCTATTCCACACCTCTGCTGAAGCTGTTCTCTGCTTCGGCAATCACACCAAAATAACACAGTCGCTGCCCAAATGCCAGTTCCTGCCATCATCACAGCAGGTAAAAAGGGATCTTTGATCTAAGCTGGTTATTCATCCTGCCCCACATCTACTACTACTGTTAAAAAACACAACACACTGGAGGGAGGTTGTGCTGCATTTCATGAGCATTCACTGCTGGCGCTGAGGGATGTACCCATCTGTTATTTGCTCTCAGCTTTGCTTACTGATAAAACAGGAAAGACAGCTTGCTGATGGGCTCTTTGAAGCAAGAGCCTTCTCTCTTTTTTGCAATTAAAGTCCATAAATTATTTTTTTCAGTAAATGGTATGCAGCCTAGCTCAAATTAAAATCAGTTCTACTAAATTAAAATTAAACATTCTGTGTTTTTTCCCTTCTGTTTTATCGCACAACCTTGAACGATAGAACCTTACGGCAGCAGGTTTCTCTTTAAAGCACACCAAGCTGGAGTTTTCCCCAGCACAATCTGGCTTTCCTTTATCTGGATTTCAAACACACACTCCAGCGTGGCTTTGAGCTATGTTGTCACATAAAAATATGGGAAGGAGTTGGTGCATTCTGTCCCAGGATCCTGAGGGTGATGCCTCCTGCCAAAGGCAGGCAGGAAGGATGGAGGTGCTTGTAGCGTGGAGGCTGTGACTGTCACTGAGCTATGGCCTTTCAGGTGTTCTTCCTGCCCATTGTCATGGCCACCACAGATCCAAATAGCATCACAGTGCTGAACACTGACAAGCCTACTAACACGGTAGGGGTGATCTTGTCACCTGATATACAACACAAATACCCTCCAGTGGTTATTCTATGCACCAGAAATATTGGAAGCAATCCCAAGCACAACTCCAGGCTGGGTGGGGAATGGCTGAGAGCAGCCCTGAGGAACAGGCCCTGGGGGTCTGGGGTGCTGAAAAGCTCAAGATGAGGCTGCAGTGTGAGTGCAGCCCAGACAGCAACTGTGTGCTGGGCTGCAGCAAGAGCAGTGTGGGCAGCAGGGCAAGGGAGGGGATTGTGCCCCTTTGCTCTGCTCTCCTCAGACCCCAGCTGCAGTCCTGTGTGCAGTTCTGGAGCCCCCAGCACAGGAAGGACATGGAAGTGTTGGAGCCAGTCCAGAGGAGGCCACCAAGATGCTGAGAGGGCTGCAGCAGCTCTGCTATAAGGACAGGCTGAGAGAGTTGGGGCTCTGCAGCCTGGAGAAGAGAAGGCTTCCAGGACACCTTGGAGTAGCCTTCCAGATTCTGAAGGGAGCCTACAGAAAGGCTGTGGAGGGACTGTTGACAAGGTCTTGTAATGCCAGGACAAGGGGAATGGGTTTGAAGTGGCAGAGGGGAGATTGAAAGTGGATGTTAGGAGGAAGTTGTTTGCAGTGAGGGTGGTGAGACACTGGCACAGGTTGCCCAGGGAGGTTGTGGAGCACAGAAGCACAGAATGTGATCTTTGATCACATTGGATGATTCTGTGCTCCACAACCTCCCTGGAGGTGTTCAAGGCCAGTTTGGATGAGTCCTTGAGTGACCTGTTCTAGTGGGAGGTGTCCCTGCCTATGGCACAAGGGGGTTGGGACTGGATGAGTTCTGAGGTCCCTTCCAACCTAAACCATTCCATGAGTCTATGATTCTATGATCCTTCACTTTAGGCTTGCCCAACACAGCCAGGGACACTGGGATAGAGAAGGTCCTATTAGAGCAGGTTCATGCAGGGAGCTGGCTCTTGCTGTGATGAGCAGGCACTCCTCTCAGTCCATCACTAGACATTCTGATGACCTCTGCCAAACCAAGTCTCTGCTAGAGATGGTGTAGTTCTCTGCTGTCTGAGGAACAGACATAAAGGCATAAAATTGATGCCAGCAACACACCTCACTCCAAATAAAATGTAAGCCCAGCCCCCGTTTTTGTTGTGGTTCTACACTCAGCTGTTCAGACTGCTCAGCTGCCTCACGTTTTCTCAAAAAGGCAGTGCCTGAAGATTTCATCATCGAAACAGGGATGGTCTTCAGCTCCTGGAACATGCAATTGGGGATAATGCACACATCATGTATGCAGGAATTATGTTTTTTCAGAGTGACAACAGCTGCTTCCTTTTTTTGACTCTGAGTAATGATCATGTGGCCAAACACCAGTGCATCTGCTGAGATCCAATACCAACAACAAAAAAAATTGGCCAGAAATGCTAGTGCCATTCTGGAGTGTATTAGAAGTGCTGTGGGTTGAGAGAGATTCTCCTGCCCCTCTACTCAGCCCTGGTGAGGCCACATCTGGAGTATTGTGTCCAGTTCTGGGCCACCCAGCTCAAGAAGGGCAGGAGCTGCTTGAGAGAATCCAGCACAGAGCCACAAAGGTGATGAAGGAAGTTGAGCATCTTCCTTATGAGGAGAGGCTGAGGGAGCTGGGGCTGGGGGCTTGGAGTGGAGGAGACTGAGAGGTGACTCAGCAATGGTTATCAATATGTGCAGGGTGAGTGCCAGGAGGCTGGAGCCAGGCTCTGCTGGGTGATGCCCAGGGACAGCACAAGGGGCAATGGGTGGAAGCTGAGGCACAGGAGGTTCCATGTGAACCTGAGGAAGGATTTTTTCACTGTGAGGGTAACAGAGCCCTGGAACAGGCTGCCCAGGGGGGTTGTGGAGTCTCCCTCTCTGGAGATATTCAAGAGCTACCTGGATGTGTTCCTATGTGATCTGGTCTAAGAGATCCTGCTCTGGCAAGGGGCTGGACCAGATGTTTTTTTTTTAAGTCCCTTCCAGCCCCTGACATTCTGTGATTCTATGATTCTATGAAAAGCCCCCTAGGAATTTTCCAGTTTGGGGGAACAAAAAAAAACCAACGAAAAAAACCTCAACTCAATGCAAGCCACAACAACAACAACAGAAAAAACAACACACAAACCCCCATCCCAACACAACAATGAACAATAAAAACTAAACCCCATACCTGGCAACAGCTGATCCAGCACATGGTACCTGTGCCACCCTTCCATAGCTGGCTGGCCAGGAGCTGGGTTTCTCTTCATTCAGCAGAGGACCATTTGGCAGTGACAGGTGTGAGGCAGGGGAGTTACTCGAGGGAGAGGGACATCAGTGACGGATGATAGGCACTTTCTTTTGATAGCTCAAAGCACCATCTAAAGCTTTCTGATGGAAAGTTAACTGCTGCCATCGTCATGCCTGCTGGCATTAGACAACCAGGAAGCACAGGAAGAACAATCCCCCACGATTCACAGTCCACCAGTTCTGAGCTTCCCAGACTTAGATGCACTATCTAATGAAGTGCAGTAGGTAACATCACACTCTCTGCATTTCTCAAGATAGCTGACAACAGTTAATTGTTCTGACAAGGTCATTTCTGCTCCTTGGACCAATTAAACCTGTTAAAGAGAGAAAAATAAATTGCATGTTAGCAGAGAAATTTCAGCTGTAGCTTCAAAATATTTTCAAGTGATTGCATAGCTCTGAATACAGGATCACAGGTCACAGGCTCACAGGATGTCAGGGGTTAGAAGGGACCCAAAGAGCTCATCCAGTCCAACCCCCCTGCCAGATCAGGACCAGACAATCCAGCTCAGGGCACACAGCAACACATCCNACAACCCTGTGCCATTGGAACACACTAGCTAACACAAACATCTCTGCATAACCATTTCCATTCAGCTAAATGTGATGAATGAAGTCACAAATGGAGTTGCATGTGTGTGCAAACCCTACACAGGAGATACCCACATAGCAAGGCAGTGACCTTTCTCTGCCCTCCTTCCCCACATATCTCCCCACTGCTCTTAGCAAGCTACGCTGGAGCAAAATCTGAGGAATATTGACTGGTGAATTTTTATTGCTTTGGGAGGCTGGGGGTCTGCATAAACTGAGTCCTTGTGCCACAGCTGTCATACTAATAGATTCTGGAAAAACATTCAAGGCACAGTACCAGTGCCCTGGTTGCATTGCTATTCTACCTCTCCTGCAAGCTCCCAGAGAAGGCTGATGAGCATCAGCTTGCTGCCAGCAGCTAAGTACTTTGAGATTCTCTACAAAAGGCATTGCTGAAGTGCAAGTCTCACATGCACCAAGATGTTTGAGCCACCAGAAGTTGGCTACCAGAGCAGCTGAGCAAGCGCAGTCCTTAGCACAGCCTTGGCAGCTGGAGTCTGCTAAGGAGTTTTGCTGTGCTTTGTGGAGGGCCAGGTGGCACAGCTGCAGCATGCAGGTTCACCTGGGCTTTGCTGAAAGAGCTGATTTGAGGTGGAAAGCAAATGCAGTGCTCCAAGGTTTAGGGCTGGGGCAGCCACTAAATGAAAAACAGATGCTCTCTGTTAACCTCTGGCCTTTCCCAAAGGGAGAGGGAGTAATGGATTGGAAAGGAAACTGGAACAGTTAGAATTAAAATAATGACAATAATAGTATGAAATATGCACAAAATATGACTGAGCCAAACCCCTCAGTGGCAGTTACATCACCGTGATCGCTGATGCCGTGGGCAGGCCTTGGAGGAGTTCCAGACTGGACTCAGTGGCAGATGGCAACCAGCTGCAGGAGCTGGACCCTGGCACTGAGTTCAGAAAGACATGGATTGGGAGCAAAAGCAAAGTGGACAGACTCCTCCTCAGATACAGTCACTGAAGAGAGGGGCTTGACCCTTCTGGTCCCTCAGCTTTACACTGAATACAAGTAAGGAGTGGAGCACCTCTAGGGAAACCTGTCCTGTCCACTTCACCCCATAGGTGAGGCCTTTCACTTTCTGCTCCCCCAACGTGGTAAACAAGAGTTAGCAGTGACTCTGGTTTCTATAGAGACAAGCCTAAGCAAGAGCCTTTCTGCACACCAGTCTTGCCAGCAGCTCTAACCATCACATCAGCCCCACTGGAAGCAGCAGGCACTGGTCACTTCAGAAAGTGCAGGCGCTCAGGAGAGACTGAGCTGAGAGTAAAATCACTGATCAGAATCAGTTCTGCTCTGACTCAAACCAGGACTTGACAATGCCAAGTGCAGTCCCTCCCTTGTCTGCCTCTGGCTACAGGAGCTGGTTTGCCTGTACTGGTGGGTCACCTGAGCTCAGCTGGACGGTGGGGGATACATTGGTATGTGCAAAGTCAGAGTGACCTCACGGTGTAAAGCTCTCAGCAGTGCTGCTGCTTTGCCTGCAGCAATCATCCTTATCTCCTCTGTTAGCATGTCTGTCACTGCTGCAGCTGGACACAATTCCAATAACAATTTGTCTACACTTGGAAAAAAAATGTGTAGTTCACAACGGCCTGACCCTGCTGTCGCGGCCTGTCTTGGCTCCATTGTTCTCCTCCATACAGCTTCTTTGCCATGTTTGGGGTTTTTTTTTTCCCTCTTGGGCAGAATAAACCAAAAAAGCACGTAACAAAACCTCCACTGCTTCCAAGGCCTTCACCTTGACTCATGCAAACCTGCTGCTTAAAGCTCAACCCATATCTGCCTCTGTGCAGAGGGACCAACCCCAAGATAGGTGTATAAATATCTGCAGGGTGGAGGTCGTGAGCATGGGGCTGGGCTCTTTTCAGTGATGCCCAATGATAGGACAAGGGGCAATGGGTACAAACTAGGGCACAGCAGGTTTCATTTGAGCTTAAAAGAAACTTCTTTCCCATACAGGCATTGGAGCACTGGAACAGGCTGCACAGGGAGGTTGTGGAGTCTCCTTCTCTGGAGACTTTTGAAACCCACCTGTACATGTTCCTGAGCATCCTGGCCTAGGTGATCCTACTTTAATAGGGAAGTTGGATTATATGATCTCCAGAGGTCCCTTCCAACCTTCACCATTCTCTTGATTGACTTCTCTCCATAGACTTGTCTGTTCAGACCAGCCATGGGCACTGACCTTTACTTGGGAGCTCTGGAGGAATAGCAAGGGTACACTTGCTTGTCATTAAAAAGGCTGTCACCACTGACCAGGGCGTCTCTCCTCTCTTCCTGCTCCAGGGCAACCTCCTCTGGAGGCTCTTTAGAGTCATGCTATGAAGTTCATCTCCCTGGAGAAAGAGTGAGCCACCTCTCTCTCACAGTCCTACAGCATTTCCAAGGCACCCAACACAAAAAGGTCTTTGGTAGCATCAGATCATGAAACCCTGTGTCAGGTGAAAAGGCAAATCTCTTTGCTCAAGAAAGTGAAAGAAGGGAGTGACACACAGACATGCACATTCACTTCTGAGAAAAGTGTAGATAAAAAGCAGGTAGAAACACCTGTTCATGGTTTGTGATGGCCCAGCTAATGCTTTTCATCTCTGGTCATCTAATACACCCCATCTTGAAATGCACCTGTGTATGTGTGTGTTTGCTGCTGTAATCAGTTCATTTGTTAGCCTGGCTTTATGCCCAAGGGAGCCCCCTAGGAGAAACCCTGGGGATTTCATGGCTGCTCTGAACTTTGCATTCCTTCCTTTCACAAAAGGGCTATGGACTGTTTATCTGTTCCCTTCAAGTGTGAGCATGTTCTGTCATACGTTATTACATGAACCTCCTTAGGGACTATGTAATGCAATTAGTTCCCCTTCTGTCACCTTCTATCTAGGCTTGGAGATACTGTACTCTCCAAGCCTCTCCTCATACATAAGGCATGTATTTAATTCCCCACAGTACACTTTCTGCCCTCCTCTGCACCTCCTGCAGCATTTAAGTGCTGTCTCCGAAGCTTTGTCAGGAGGTTAGCCGACAAAACGCAGCGCAGGAGTCACTCCGCTTCTTGGAGATGCTGCAAAAAGCATCTGGCTCTGGCTCTTCCTGGTGTTCAAGCAGCTGAATCCTTTGAGAAATGCAGCCTCCAAAGAGGCCATTTCTGCAGGAGAGCTGCAGCGTGTTGCTCTCTCTGGTGCACTTCAGTTGTTCTCAGGGCTGTAGCCGGTAGCTGGGGTTGGATGATTTTCCTTTGCTGAGGCATGGCAGCAGCATCGCAACACCCTTCTGGGCAGTGTGCAAACCATGCAGGCAAGGGATCTCAAACAGGTGTGCTGGGAGCTAAAGGGCATTTCCTTGTTTTCCCAAGTGCTGCACAAAGGGGTAAAACCTTGAATAGCTATCAGAAAGAATGAAACATCTGCTTGGGAAAGGAAGGCTACAATTTAGAATCATAGCATCATAGAATGGTAAGGTTGGAAGGGACCTCAAAGCTCAGCCAGTTCCAATCCCCTGCCATAGGCAGGGATACTTCCCACTAGTACAGGTCACTCAAGGACTCATCCAACCTGGTCCTGAACACCTCCAGGGAGGTTGTGGATCACAGAAGCACCCAACGTGATCAAAGATCCCATTCTGTGCTTCTGTGCTCCACAACCTCCCTGGGCAACCTGTGCCAGTGTCTCACCACCCTCACTCCAAACAACTTCCTCCTAACATCCACTTTCAATCTCCCCTCTGACACTTCAAACCCATTGCCCATTGTCCTGTCATTGCAAGACCGTGTCAAGAATCCCTCCCCAGCCTTCTTGGAGCCCCCTTCAGATCCTG
>WBNM01029490.1:23373-73851 GCA_013399055.1 Ramphastos sulfuratus
GCTCATCTCCTTTTATCTATACAGCCAGAGGCTAATGAGCCTTTGGACACAGAAGAGCCAATCAGGATGGCAGTTAGCCAAGCCTGACCATATTAGGTGAAGCCATAGGCTTGCTTTACCCAAATCTGGGCAGAGCACAGCCCTGCCCAAGGCAAGCTGTGTACCTTGTTTACCCCAAGGTTCAAAACACATCAGGGCAAGCCACAGTCCTCAGACTCAGTGGCTCCAGGTTATTTGTCCTCTTTCCTGTGGTTGTCTCTCCCCAAAACAGAAAGAGGGAGAGCAGAAAAACATCTCTGGGCAAACCAGGACATGGATAAGCCTAATTTGGCCTGCTTAGGCCTACCTTAACAAAATCATACACTCAGCCGAAGTGTCGCATCGTGCAGACCTGCTCTTCAAACTTACCATGAGCTCTCTGAAGAAGGCAGTATTGGAGAGCAGAGATTTCTTTTCACCATCTTGAGGCATTCAGAAGCCCTGGAGCTTTTTTATTTTTTTAATATTTATTTTTAATATTTAGGAAGAAAAGAATTGCGTGTGTGAAACTAGGGAAGAAGCTTCCTTGAGAAGTTCATGGAGCTCTGGGAACCTGTAAGTGGGATCTGCTGCTGTGGCTGTGAACCATGGAATAGTTGCTAATCTCTCAACAGCAAAGATGCTTTCAGGACAGACCCATGCTCCTGAGGCTGGAACCAGTCACACTCCTCAGGGCCCCCCTCTCCAAAATCAGCAGGTTTCTGTTCAGTGTTTGGGGAACTTGGTGCCTTTCAACCAGAACTTACTTTGCTAGAAATTTTCTGGCTTGCTGTGTTTAGGGTATTCTCCCTGACAAGCTTTGGCATTTATTAAGACACTTCTGTGGTCTGGCTTTGTTCCAGCAAGGCATGGCCTCCTTCCAGTCCACTATTAATGACAGTACAGGAGTGACACAGCCCAGCCTGCTCATTATGGTGCAGAAGCAGCCAACTGCACAAAATGGTCTATTTAACAATAGGGAAAATGTAAACTTGACAGGTTTTAGAAGCTGACCAAATATAGTTAGGCAGTGGCAGCTGTAAAAGCACAATGCAATGGCACCTTCCTGCTTTTATTGAGCTCAAAATTCATTTGAGAGTGAAAAGTACAGAATGCCTCACTTGTAAGTGGTATTTCTTGTGAGGAGGTAGCTGATTTCTCCAGAGAGTTGTTTGATGAAGGATTGATATTTGGGTCCCTCAGGTTTAGTTTATTCTTAAAGTTTACAGACTAAAACCTTTGTCAGTGCCATGCACAGAGGAATCAGTGCAGCCTCAGCAAGTGTGCAGATGGCACCAAGCTGTGTGGCACAGGAGACTTGCTAGAGGGCAGGGATTCATCCAGAGGGACCTGGACAGGCTGCAGAGCTGTGCCCAGGCCAACCTCATGACATTCAACAAGGCCAAGTGTAAGGTCCTGCACCTGGGTAGGCACAATCCCAAGCACAACTCCAGGCTGGGTGGGGAATGGCTGAGAGCAGCCCTGAGGAACAGGCCCTGGGGGTCTGGGGTGATGAAAAGCTCAAGATGAGGCTGCAGTGTGAGTGCAGCCCAGACAGCAACTGTGTGCTGGGCTGCAGCAAGAGCAGTGTGGGCAGCAGGGCAAGGGAGGGGATTCTGCCCCTTTGCTCTGCTCTCCTCAGACCCCACCTGCAGTCCTGTGTGCAGTTCTGGAGCCCCCAGCACAGGAAGGACATGGAAGTGTTGGAGTGGGTCCAGAGGAGGCCACCAAGATGCTGAGAGGGCTGCAGCAGCTCTGCTGTGAGGACAGGCTGAGAGAGTTGGGGCTCTGCAGCCTGGAGAAGAGAAGGCTTCCAGGAGACCTTAGAGTAGCCTTCCAGGATCTGAAGGGGGCTACAGGAAGGCTGGGGAGGGACTATTGACAAGGTCTGGGAATGCCAGGACAAGGGGCAATGGGTTTGAAGTGGCAGAGGGGAGATTGAAAGTGGATGTTAGGAGGAAGTTGTTTGGAGTGAGGGTGGTGAGACACTGGCACAGGTTGCCCAGGGAGGTTGTGGCTGCTCCCTCCCTAGAGGTGTTCAAGGCCAAGTTGGAGGAGGCCTTGAGTGACCTGTGCTAGTGGGAGGTGTCCCTGCCTATAGCAGGGGGTTGGAATTGGATGATCTTTGAGGTCCCTTCCAACCTTACCCTTCTATGATTCTATGATATCCTCTTGGCTCGGCAGGGACTACAAGACAGGGGCTTTAGCTCTCTGCTGTGTGGGGTATGAAGTGATCCCTGGGCTCAGATGACTGTTCCACCTGGCAAAATACTGTGCCACAGGGACACAGGATGCTTGTGTACATGTATGTACACAGAGATACGCATACAACTCAGTCTCAATCTTTCTCTCCTCATCTCCTTTCCAGTGCTGCTGGACCAAGCAATCTGCTGGAGGCTGGACCAAGCAATCTGCAGAAGTCCCTTCCCACTCAATATTTTCTGTAATTCTGGTCTACACATCTGTAAGTCCTGCAAAGAATTGGAGCTGCATGAGAATCAACTGACTGAGGTACAGAACCAGGGGGGAAAGCAGGGCAGTTTGCATCCTGGGCTGGGTCCCAATGCCACTTGAGATGGTAGCTTGTTTCATAAACAGAGCTGGGGAAATGCCCAGTTATAAACCACAGAGACACTGAAAGAAAGAAGTCTTCCAGAACGGCCTTCCCCCTCTCACAACATGGTTTGGATTTTTGATGCCATCCATCAGAGGGACAGCCTTGAGAGCTACTTCCACTCCCTCCCAGGGGTAAGTTTAAAGCTGGAATGCAGGCACCTAGCCTAGCAATACCCATTGCAATAGTGACTAATGAGGTAAGTAATGGAGGATATCACTGCTTCAAATTCCACCCTTCTCACAGATGAAAGGTTGAGGGAGATGGTTGTATTTATACTCTAATTCCTGCCATATAGGGACCAGAGGCCTTCTACAATTGATTCCATTGATTTTTTTTCTTTTTTTTTTTTTCATGTTTATTTTACAGTCCAGCGAGAGCCTTTTTTTCACCCCAGCTGTCTGACTTTTGCATAGTCCTACAGCAGTTCTCTCTTCCTTTTCCTTTTTCCTAATCAGTGCTTTGTTTGATAACCAAAGAAAACAAAACAGACCCAATTTTGCTAAGTTTAAATGTAGTAAAAGGCAAAGATGGCATCGTTCTCCTCTTGCTTGTTACTGACGTGGTTTGTCACTTAACACTGAACAAAAATTCCACCCTCAGTAAAAAGATTACCCTCAGGAGAGAGAAATGGTGGCTTATCCTCCAGGCTGGTAACAGCCTTCTGCCAGCCCCCAAGTCACACCTGGAGAAGCACTTTAAGCACATACCTACATCTATCTGGCAGGAATAGTTTGCTAACCAGGAATGGGCTGCTCAGCTGGGGGCTGCATTGGCAAGTTACACAATTATCAGCAAATCTGAGTAAGCATTTTAAGAAGAGCCACCTGAATAGCACACTTGTGGTGCAGAAGCTGCCATGCCATCAGGAAGAAAATATGCAGAGTGATAATCACTGTTATTAGTGTATCAATTAATGGAAGTGAGGAGTAACTAGTAATAAAGTACCCCAAAGTACCCCAAAGGTGTTCAGGTTGGAAAGGGTTTTTTCAGAGGTTAGGATTTCCAGGGAGGTTGGCAATATAAAGGGCAGTATTTCAGAAAGGCAGACAGATAAAGGGCAGTATTTTAAGAGGGCAGACAGACTCAATGCCCTGTGTTGAAAAGTTCTGACCATCAGGACGTTTCAACAGCTCAGGCTCACCCAAGCACGATTTGGCAGGGCATCAGTAGGTGGCACTGTGAGATGCCATGCCAGGAGACGTGCTGCTCCCTGTGGATCACTGACGTGTCCCTGCAGCAGCGTGGGCTGTGCTCAGTTCCGCTGTGAAAGGTCTCTCCAGCTGGGCTGGAGACGTTGGAAAAGCAAAGGTTCCACACTCACGTTTAGAGTTTTGGTCTATTGACAGCTGGCAAGCCAAACAAGTAGCTCCCAAAGAGTTTAGCACCAGTGCCAGGCTCTGCCGAGAAGAAAAGCAGAGGTTCCATACTCACCTTTAGAGTCTTCGTTGACAGCTGATGAGGCAAACAAGTAGCTTCCAGAAAGTTTAGCACCAGTGCCAGGCTCTGCTGAGAAGTGTTCCACACTCACCTTTAGAGTCTTTGTTGACAGCTGATGAGGCAAACAAGTAACTTCCAGAGAGTTTAGCACCAGTGCCAGGCTCTGCCGAGAAGAAAAGTGTTCCACACTCACCTTTAGAGTCTTTGTTGACAGCTGATGAGGCAAACAAGTAGCTTCCAGAGAGTTTAGCACCAGTGCCAGGCTCTGCCGAGAAGGAAGCTTTCTGCCCATGTGCCCTCTTACAAGCCTGGCAGCGGAGACTGCGGCGATAACCCAGTTTGTTTCAGTGACAGCTCTGGCCTTTGTGTTCCTGGCTTCCCTCTGGAGCAAAGCCAGCTTGAGTCTGCTTCCTCGTAGAGTGATATCAGCTCAGCAAAGCTGCACAGGCAGGATATTTGCATCCATGAAAATGTGGAGTTCTGATCACAGGGACTTCAGTGACCTTCCAAGCCACTTGGAAACTTCTTGTCCTTGCCCATCGGGTCGGATCCACCATTCCCACCAACTGCCCTTTGCTTCCCTGGGAACAATGACAAAGGTGTCCTCAGTATTTACTTCACGAAGACGCTGCATGGAGAGTGCCAATTACCTTTGCCAGGTGACCAAGAGCCCTCAGATCTCTAGCCAAGAGGTCTGCCTCTCAAGTTGAAAGGGTGTTTTATGGTGTCAGTCTATTACTCTCAGTTACTCTTTGTTGAATGAGAGATACAGAGTTTAATGAATTGAATTCATAGGTCTTCTGCTGACAACTTCCTCTAACTATGGAATGCAAACAGAGTAGTCTTACAGCAAAACAGCTTGTGGAAAGTTGTAGTTGAGTTAATGCCAATACACCTATAAATAAAAGGAACTAGCCTATGACACCGCTACAGAGAAAAATAACACAGCAGGGGAACTTCTTAGAGCCTTTCTCACACCTCTTTTTGTGATTATTCAATGACTTCAACTTCATGCACTTCAGAGAAGCAGTGCAGCAATGCCTAGTTGCCATGGCAGTACTGAGAGACTGTTTTAAATTCACCATGAGTGGAGCCTCTTACCTGTGCAGTTGCTTTTCCTCACATTGGCAGCCACGAGAGCATGGTCCTGCTGCATTCACTGCCCATGACAAACGGAGGTGTTCACCCCCTGAGTGCAAGGTGTGAACTCTCACATACATCAGAGGCTTGTCTCTGCTCCACACCTCCAGGAGCCATTCTGTTTCCACTGATGTAAGGCAAACAGAGGAAGAAGAGACTTTTCTCACAGTGCTTCCCTCCCTCTGCTCCTCCAGTTACCGTCATTGCCTAACCCGCCTGGTAAAAAGCATAGAGCCATAGCAACATGGAGTGGTTTGGAAGGGACCTTCAGTGAGCATCTAGTCCAGCCCACCTGCAGTAAGCAGCAACATCTTCCACTAGATCCTGTTGCTCAGCAGACCTTGGATGTTTCTGGGCTGGGACATCCAGCACCTCTCTGAGCAGCCTGCTCTTGTCTTTGACCGCTCTTACTTAAAAACTCTTCTTTCTCATACCTAGTCTGAATCTATCCTCCTTTAGTTTAAAACCNTGTTGCTAAAATGTCTATCTTCAACTTCCTTAGAAGTCCTCTCTAAGTACCGAAATGCTACACTCAGGTCTTCTTGGAGCCTTCTCTTCTCTATGACGCACAAACCCAACTCTGCCAGCCTGCCCCAGCAGAATTATTCCATCCCTCTGATCACCTTTGTACAGGAAAGAGGAAAACATTCTCCTTCCTGACAGCAATAACTTTGCTTGCAGCTGGTCTTCATCCAGAGTTTAGACATCACACCTGTCTGTTGTCTCCTCCAGCCACTCTCCACCGTCTTTGGGAAGCCTGAAAGTGTTCGCTTGCACTGCCCTTTCTGACTGGCAGATGGGGCTTTGACTGCAGCTGAACTTAGAAAAGTCTCTGCTACCCATTAACTTTTCCTCTCCATAGCTATACTGCAGTGCAGCCACCAAAATCTGAGCCAACTACAGCATCAGGAAGTGAAGAAACAAGAGAGTGAATTCAAAACCTCACCATGAACGTGCATGTGTGTGCCTGTGTGTGCACAGGAGAGGGGGCATGCACACGCACAGCCCAGTTGCTGAATTACGCTTTTCTTCATAACTTCAGTCTGAGACAAATGAAATCACCCCTCAAAAAATAATGAAAGCCAAATTGATCTCCTAAGTGGATCAATAGAAGCTTAACTGAAATAGATAGGGGAGTTTATCAGACCTGATGTAGTAAAACACTAATAAGATCACTTCCAATTCACACATATAGGACTGAATTTTCGGCACAAATTGATCTCATTGCTAAGGATGAATGGGAACCTTCAGTAATGGGCTAGAGCTGAAAAGCATTCTTTTTCTATATGAACAGTAAATTCTCCTCTTATCCTTACTGATTGCATGCTTTTAATGCTGCCTTTCTTCTGCAAAAAAGAGTAGATTTCTCTCTGAAGTGCTTATTTGTTTCAGAAGATAAACTGTTGGTTCATTGTCTGCACCATTTTGCTCTGAATGATAGCTGAGACAATGAATATGGGAATAAAACCCACTGATGGCCATAATGTCAAAGCATTCCTGCTGGAGCACCTATTGTTAACCTCGTCTGCAGTGACCACGATGGGTCTGGATGAATTGGAGCAGCCTCAAGGGAAGGGAAAGTCTGCAGCAGCACAGAAGAAGGAAGCTCTGAACTGGAGGCTGCCATTGCTGGCTCTGCTCGCTGGATACTTGGCACCTTCTCCTTTAAATTGTCAGGTCTGATGCTGGCTGCAAGAAAGAAAAAAAAAAGCCAAAAGCCAAAAGTAGGTTGCTCCCTCTGCCCCAGTGACAGGCACCAATCCAGCCCCTGGAGCAGGGCTGAAGCACCCCTGGCTAGCAAGAGGCTTTCTTCCCTCACTCAGCACATTATCCCTGCTGCTTATCCCAGCACACATACTACTAGTTGGATGGATAATCTTGTTGGGTTTATCACTACTACTTCAAAGAGTGGGATTTACCTCATCTATTTTCAGCTACCCTAAAGTCCAGAGGCTGCATCTTATGTTTTTCCACAGCCTAAGGCTGTTCTCCATGGTCAGTGGGGAAAACCAGACTCCTTCAGAGGGAGTGATGCCAAAGTCCACCATAGTCATGGCTGTGTCAGAGTGTTGCTGTGACAGGTAGCAAAGCCCAGCAGTACCAAAGAGACACAAAAGCACAACTCTACCAAAGGCAGAAGGCAGACAGATAGACATTGGTGCTGCACACACCAGAAACAACTCAAACAGCCTCCTGAAGGACCACTTCCTCTCCAGCCACTACAGAGAGCTTCAGCACTTGCAGTGGCTAAATGCTTACTTTTCAGATGATTAAAGGCAAGAGAAATGAATGCAGCTTTGAAGATCCAGCACCCACAGCTGTGAAGTTAGCTGTTAATCTCATCTTATTTTGTTCTGCAGCTGGAATATAAATTATTTGCTGCAGGTTGATCCATTAAAAGGAAAGAAAAGAAGGGGCAAGAGAAAGCACTCCCCTTTCCAACCTTAGTTATGTACATGTAAAGAAACACACACAAAAAAGGCAGAGGGCCCTTGCACAGCTTTACCTTTCCCTGTCTGACTCCTAAAATACAAAGAGAGAAAATAAAAGGAATTGCCAAGGGAAATCTTCTCATGCTATAGGACATGAAAAAGATGAAATAATTAAAGAAAGGAAAAAAAGACACAATAGAGTATGCAGCAAAAAAAACAAACCTCAGCATCCTTGTAACACTCCCTTGGACTCTCTTGAGCAGATCCCTGTCCCAAAGGGAGCCTCAAACTGAAGGCAACACATATGTAAGCAGATGTTATACATGCAAAACACATTTGTGTCTGGACACAGCTGATGTGCCCCAGCCACCAGTGATACACCTAATGTTTATTCAAATGCCCACTAATGATGTTTGGGTTTTGTATGCTACTGTTCAGAGCTCTGCCATGTGTGTGGAGGACACAGACTCATGGAATGGTTTAGGTTGGAAGGGACCTCAAAGCTCATCCAGTTCCAAGCCCCTGCCATAGGCAGGACTCAAGATGAGGTCTCAGCAGGGCAGAGTAGAGGAAGAGGAGAACCTCACTTGATCTGCTGGACGCACTCTGCTTAATACACCCCAGTGTCCCATTGTCCCTCTTGCCCACCAGGGCACATTGCTGCCCANGTCAAGCCTGAGTTCCCCTTGGTAAATAGCAAATGACTCTCAGGGAACCACAATTTGTTAATTGATACCAAATTTGCAAAGAAAACAACAAGAACAACAACAACAACAAAGGAGCTGCAACTGTCAAAACAACCATTAAAAAGTGCATTGCCCAGGTATTGGTAACAAACCAGCTCAAGAAGTGAATCTATACTAGAGGCACAGGTTGAAGGCAGGATGGGGAGCCACAAACTTACCAGACTAAATGGTGGTGGTGAATAAAGGCAGGACAGAATCATCTTCAAAGGAGCACTGCTGCAGGGACATTCACCTGCCCCACTTCCAGAGATGGCAGTGCCCTGTCACAACTGACTAGAGGTGGTTTGTGTGCCCTCCAGAAGCAGCTGCAGAGGAGTATGGTGACCAGCAAAGAGCCTGTCTTGGGCCAGGTGTTGCCTTTCCCAGGACTCAGCATGGTTTGTATGAGTATCTGAGGAAGGTTCATATCCACCATGTGGTCCAGCTGTGAGGTTGTTGCTGCATTCTTCACCTCTTACCTGCAAATGTCAGAAAGTTCAGCGACTGACTCTGGTTGTAGCCGTGGGCAGAGGGACCTGCTGTGGACAGACATTTTGTGCAGTTCAACTCAGCCATTTCAGAGTCTGAAGAGAACCATTTTGCTGGGAGCTCATCAACACTCACTCATTTCTTTAAAGTGCTTTACATGGGGCATAGGTGTGTCCCTTTCCCTCAGCCAGGGCCAGAACAGCAGCTGTCACACAGCTCATTAAAGCATTGCTGCTCTCCTGAATTCTGAAACATAAAAGATTTGTTCTAATGATTAGTTCTGACCTGGAAGGAAATTAAAGAAACCAAAAGAGAAGGGAAAACCAAACCAAACCAACCAACCAAAAACCACCTCAAAGCTTCAAATATTATTCTTTCAGCTACACAGAAGCAGCACAAAAAGGCTGCTTCTTCCTAGAGAGGTTCAACAAGGAGAGAGTGCATCCTCTGAGCTTGTGCTTCTCCAGCTGCTGTGTACCACAGTCCAGATGCAGTCACTGGCTTAGGGATTCCTTTCGCCCCAGAATCTCTCTTTCTGATATTTCTTATTTTATTTTTTTTTTTTTTTACTCAGAAGAAAAGCCACAGGCAGGGAGAGGACACTGGATTACACAGACCTCTGCTCTCAGCCAATACAACAGCTTCTGTGTTCATGGAAATGCATCACTCATCGACATCATTTAAAAGCAATAAAACAAAAGAAACAAGCAAAAAAATTTCCAAACCCAAAACTAAACATAACAAAACAAGCAAAACCCAAAAACAACAATAAAACAAACAACCAAACCAAACCAAAACAAAAGGAAATTAAATCGCACAGAACATGAAGAAACTTCTGGGTCTCTGTTTCTTGTTTCTTTTGGCCCCATCTGGTGGCTGGAGGCCCTTGGAACACACACACAGAGCCAAACCAAGTCTTGTCGTGGAAGTTATCCAAAGGTTTTTGGTTTTGTTTTGGTTGGGGTTTTTTTTGTTGTTGTTTGTTTGTTTTCCCCCTGAACATAAGCAGGCAAAAAGTGCAAAAGGGAAACCTAAGACTCAAAAGGTTTCTGTGAATGTCCATGCTGGATGGGTACAAACGAACACCACAGCAGCCTTAGCCCCTTTTTTGATTTGGTCCTTGTCAATACAACTTGTCCCAGGCACCTCTTACCTGTCCTCAGGCTTCACCTGTCAGCCCTTGGTTTTCTCTGGCAGGGAGAGATCTGCCTCTCTGGCACCTCAAAGGAGGACTTTAAGCCTGTAGGTGCCTCTTCAAGTCCCCATGACTTGCAATTCAGGAGGACAAGCCTTTGCCCATTCTTTCTTAGAGGCAATGGCTCTGTCAGGCTATTGCCCTGATTTTTGCCTGTCTCCCTACTGCTAACTCTTTTCTCCAGCCTTCTAAAATAAGCCAGTGTGCAACTGCCCTCAGGAAATGAGGCTTTGTAAAGAATTGTTATTTTGAGATGTGCTTGCCTCTCCAGGGAGCTGAATTAATTACCCACCCCTGGAGACAGGAGCAGAGGAATGCAGACCACACTGATACCTTTGCTTCGGGGACCTATTTCTTCTATGTATATACGGCTTATTGTGGCTTGGCACAAAAGACTTGATAGCTTGCAAGTTTCCAGGAGCTTACATTTGTTGCAAACAGTGGTTTCTGAGTGGGCTCTCAGAAGCCACCTGTTTGTGCCCAGACTTTTCTCTCATTAAATTCATCACTCCCCCCAGGCAGGGTGAGAGCAGGAACCCAGCAGCAGAGGTCACAGGCTGCGGCTCCTCAGGGGCCGATGCCGGCTTGGCTTCTGCCGATGCTCTGCAGCTCATGCCTCCTATTTCCTTCACCAAGCCGGGGAAAAACCCACTCCAGCTAAAATAATCACAGTGTTTGTGAGGAGAAAAGCTAGTCAAAAACGTTAGAATCAGATTAAATCCATTGCCTTTACTAGGATGGATGTGGTGCCTCTAACGGTATCAGCCCGGTGGCTTTTCCTCTGCCGATCCATCCCAAACCCATTAAGTACACCTCCCAGCTTGCACTATGGCTACCTGAGATGTAAGGCATTTTAACTATCGATTTCTTCTCGATAACTTCTCCATGGTGTCACCTCCTGGAAGGCTGACATTGGAGATGCTCAGGAGGAGAGATATGAATATTAGAGCAGCATCTCAAAATTGTGGCAGCCCAGCTCCCCCACTGCAGCACTCCTCCTTCCTCATGGCTGGTGGCCAACAGCTCACTGTTGGTACACAGAGCATTGCTCTTAAGTGATGCTTTGACCCATAATGATTTATTCCCTCTCTCCAACACACCTACCTACTTTTATTAGATTGAAAAGGTTTTATATAAGTCTGGAGGATTGGGTTTTATTTTTAAAATGTCTGCGGCAGTACTTCTGAAGCATCCCTATCATCTAGCAAAAAAGGGAATTTAATGCAGACCCATATTTCAGTCACTCTCCCAACACTGCTGCTTCCCCTACAGAAATTGTTTTATTGAATCTGATTTTTTTGAAATGAATTTGGTATTCATGAAGGAGCTCAGATTGATAGCTTGGGAAGCGATGGGCAGATTTCCACCCAGAACCCAGGCAGTAAAACTGATTTCAGACCCACTGCAATGACTGCTTGAAGCAGCTCAGTTTTTAAAAGGCCTCAGCTGTGGTTTTGGCTCTAATCCACAGAGACACAGTTTACCCACATGCACAACACCACGCAGGGCAGCGTGCCCACCGACACCCAGCATCCTTCCCAGGTTCGCTTTAAAGCCTGGTCCCCTGCACTGGGCTCTGTTGGACAGCAGGCTCTGCGTTAGGTGCCTTCATGAGGCAGCATAATGACAGGTAGTGACCAAACAGTGATTCAAGCAACTGATCCAGCATCAAAGAGCTGATTTATTACCCGACAGATTCAATCTTCTCTTTCATCACTTTAGCCAGAAAGAAAAGAAATGGTTATGGCTCAAGAGTACTGCTGAAAAATATGGTAGGGATGAAATATCAAATAGAAAACTTTCTCATTCTCAGAGTATCAGAAAAGACCAGCCAAAGCCTTCTGCTAGTGGTTACATCCTCCAAAGGGCTTCAGTTTGCAGCAGCATTTGCATCTCTCCAAGAGCTGTGCCTGCATCAGTTAAAAAAAAAAAACCAATAAAATCCTGTGTTGTGATTTTCCAGTAGCTCCCTTTTATTAACTTTTCCATTTCCGTCCAGCTTTGCTCCAAGCCCACAGTGGCAAGCTTTCTCTTCATGCACACTCATAGTGTTTGGCAAATGGGGGGGCTGTTGGATGCCCTGCCCTAAAGAACCTCCATGCCTGTGGAAAAGAGACTATACCTTACTTTGTCTCTTTTATGCTGGCAAAAAAATCGATTCTGGAGTACTGTAGATTTATTGCAGAGAGCTTGAAAGAACCTCCTAATTATTATTCACTGTTTTATAGATCATTGTTAAAAGTGTTAATTTCAATTATCTAAATGTTTTTCTGGCTTGTATGTCATTTGCAATAAAATTACTGGGGCCAGATTTACTGGTGTACACCACTTGCTGTGTGCAATTCCAGCCTGGGCTTTACGACTGCTTTGTGTTGCCGGAGTGGTGCGCTGAGCTTTCTAATGATTCTGGCTTATTGCCTTTCCCCCACACATTCTGTACCAATTCATTATTCTGTGGTGGATGGTTACATGCTTTCAGCAATTTACATTAGAAATAGTGTTAAAAATGAAGTTGGCATGCATTAAATAATGTCTTACTGATTTCTCTTAAGCTTGTGACACAGGAGTGCATCTCCATATTGCAAGTCCTAAACCATCATAGGTGTGCATGCCCTAAACCATCATAGGTGTGCATGCCCTAACCCAGCATAGGTGTCCATGCCCTAAACCATCATAGGTGTCCATGCCCTAAACCATCATAGGTGTCCGTGCCCTAAACCATCATAGATGTCCGTGCCTTAAGCCATCATAGGTGTGCATGCCCTAACCCCCTTATAGGTGTGCATGCATATACAGCAAACCATGTGCATAGCGTGAGAGAAAACCAGATGAAAGCCATGCAAGTCAAACACCAATGCAGCTCAGATGGCACCTTGGAAAACTGTGATAAAATCAAAAGGAAGAAACACCTCGCACACTGTGCTGCCCCGGTCCTATGCAGGCACGTGCCTAGGAGGAATGAAGCACAATTATCCCACAAGCACAGCTTCCAAATGAGTGGCTACACAAACCTCCCACCCACACAAGCACAGCTTCCTCCCTCCCACAAGCCCAGGAAAGGGAGATGGCCACAGGCTGCACTTCCTCTTCCCAGGGAAGGTACTTCAAGCAGAAAGTTGTGTTGCAGACATGCATCATCAGAAGCCAAACAGCAGCAAACCAAAGCTGAATTTCTAGGAGTAGGTTGTTTCTGATACCCAATTAGACAGAGTTTTTTTCTGAAGCAGGAATAAGGGAAGCATTTGGGTCACCACCTAACCTTTTGACTAATGTAGAATGATCTCATTTCTGGAAGCAGCAGTCCTAAGTGAGCCTGGAGTCAGGGCATTTTATTATCCACATGTGTCTGCTTTAGATAAAGGCTTTACATTTCGGAGAGGATTGTACACTTTTTTAAACAATTTTTGTTTAAAATATGGGTAAAGAAATAAAAATGGGTCAAGGTGTATCCAACACAAGAGATAATTATTAGCATGAGCTACAGCCTGAAGCATTTTAGAGTACACATCCTAGTGGATAAATATGACACTGGTGCAGTATTGTATGCTGTCTTCTCAGCTTGTGTGCTTTTCATCATCCAGATGCCTTTGTATGATCTAAAATAGGGCTGCATGCAGCTTGCCGTCAAATGCAGTGCTGTCAGAAAGGTGTGATCAATCATCTCTGCCAAGCTGACAGCACAGGATCTGATTTATCCTGCCTCTGACTCATATATTTATTATAAAATCAAAGGTAGCTGAGCCTGAGCATCAGTACAAAGTGTTGGAGTTTGGTTCAGCAGTGAGCTGAACGAGCAGTGAGTCTCCTGGCATTTAATGATTCGTTTTAAACGTCCCTGGCACATGAATTAGCAAACAGAGCTGTGAAATACTAACAGCAGCCAAAAGTAATTTATGAATATTGAATTGCACCGTGCAGTGTGTCAAGCAAAAATACAGCAAGAACTCCCTTGAAAGCTTCTTTGCCTGTCCCAGCTTACTGGTAATCAGAATACCTGAGAGAGTTAGGCTGAATGTAATGCTCTAAATCTCCAAAATAAAACCAAAAACCAAAAACCAAAACAAAAGAAGGGAAAAAAAAAAAAAAAAAAAAAAAGGAGGGGGAAGAGGGGGAGGGGAAGAAGAAAACAAGCCCAGGAAAACAGAAATCTCCCCCTAGAAATGGATGACATTTTTTAATGAAGCTGTTGGCAGTAATTAGGCAGACATAGATTCCTAATCACACTTGCAGTGCTGTGCAATAGTCTTTCAGTTTGTCCAAATCTATCAATACCCCCACAGAGCTTTAAAAGCCTCGAGCAGGATTAACTATGCCTCCAAATTTCCTAACACAAGTTGGCTGTATCAGGACCTGTAATGGGGTGTTGGATGCAAGGATTCTATGAAAGCACTGCAGCACATCCAAGATGCCCCAGGAAGCAGAGTATTTGATGGGGTAAGCTTTAAGATCCTCCAGCTGCATTCTGCAAACTGAACTATATGAGCCTGTAAGGGAGGAGCTGCTTGGAAAGGCTTTAGATCCTTATGTGACCATAAGTTGTGCTCACGTTGCTTTTAAAGGGTGCTCTTATATCCTGGACAGCTGCTTGTCTGTGGCATGACAGTTTAGAGAGGAGGGGAAATATAAGGCTTAAACCAATTGCAAGTGGATGGGCAAGAGCAACACCTTGCTTAAAATTAAATACAGACGTCCCAAGGAGCTGCTTGCAGAGGAGACACTGAAAGGAAAGGTTTTCAGTGATAAGTTATGCATAACCTCCAGTCAGGGTGAGTGTAGAAGAAAGCACTGGGGAAACAGGAAGCCCCATCAGCTGCCTAGGAGTTCATATTTACACCTCTGTTTTCCTCATCTTCTCCCAGGAATTGTGCCAAGTGCAGCAGATGCACACAGCCCACCTCGGGCTTGGCACGCACTGTGCCCTGGGCTGTGTCACAGGCCCTTCAGACAGCCTCACTGTCCACTTCAAGCCAGACCCTGACTCAATGCTTTTAACCAGCCCAATTTGTACATGCCATGAAGGCTCAAGTTCTCTTGAAGACTCCCTCAATTCATCTGTCTCCTGTGCTATGCATGTTCATTGATCAGTATCCTTAGAAATCAGCTGGATGTCATAATTAAGACAAGCCAGAATTGCTAGCAGCAAATTATACACGTACTTAAGATCCAATTACAGTGTAATGACTGAGTGGCAAAGAGATATTGGCATCTAAAGCTGCATCAAATGGCTGTCTTGAGGCAGAGCCAACAGTACGGGATAGAACCAGGAAAAAATAATGTCCAATAACATTTGAAGTTCTCATAACAAGGAGGGGGGAAATGAGCCACCAAAACTCCTAGGTAGCAATGTTATAAACCTCGTGAAGTCCCAGGAGGAGAGGTGATGGCAAAAGCTAGCTCAGCTGCTTCACAAGAGCCAGGACCCCAGCTGCCCTTGAAGAGAGCAAGGGCTGGACTCAGCAGGGCAGCTGCCTGCAGCTAGGGTTGCTTGTTAAGATGCAGAGCACTGAGAGTTGGCGGTGAGGTGCCCCCCAAAGGAAGGGATGGCACTTCCCTGCCAGCGGGGTCTAGCTGAGTTCCTGGGAGCGGAAACACTGCAGAAAAGCTTAGCCATGGGAAGTTTCATAGCCTCAGTTGCAAGAAGAGGATGAGCACAGAAGCTCACAACTGGCTGTAGCCACAGTGCTTATATAGCCACCTTGGGTCATCGTTGTAAGAGAAAGATGTCAAAGCTTTGGTTTAGATCACAACATTGTAGGCATTCCTGTAATGGGGAACGTAAGGAGAATCCAAACTACCTCTTGATAAACCAAGCCTTGGTGGGAAAAGGTGTTTTATCCATGCAGGTGTGGGAAAAGGTGTTTTATCCATGAAGGTGAGGGAAAAGGTGTTTTATCCATGCAGGTGTGGGAAAAGGTGTTTTATCCATGAAGGTGAGGGAAAAGGTGTTTTATCCATGCAGGTGTGGGAAAAGGTGTTTTATCCATGAAGGTGAGGGAAAAGGTGTTTTATCCATGCAGGTGTGGGAAAAGGTGTTTTATCCATGAAGGTGTGGGAAAAGGTGTATTATCCATCTGTGTCTTTGTACCGGAAGGGAAAAATGATTTCAGGAGTTTCTTTCAATAAAAGGCAGAGAAGAAAGCAAATGCAAGCAGAATGGGTGTGCCAGCTGTGCACATGCTCCCCAGCACTCCCCTGGCAGGAAACAATCACAGCATCACGCAACCTTGGAGGTTAGAAGGGACCTCCAGAGATGATCCAGTCCAACCCCCTGCCAAGGCAGCACCACCCAGGGTGGTTCATACAGGAACACATCCAGGTGGGTTTGAAAAGTCTGCAGAGGAGGAGACTGCACAAACTCTCTGGGCAGCCTGCTCCAGGGCTCTGTCACCCTCACTGTACAGAAGTTTCTCCTCATGTTGAGCTGAAAGCTTCTCTGTTCCAGCTTGTGCCCATTGTTCCTTGGCTTATTGCTGCTGACCAGCAAAAAGAGGTTGGCCCCAGCCACTTGACTCCCACCCCTCATATCAGGTCCCCTTTCAGGCTTCTCCTCTGCAGACTAAACAGCCTCAGGGCTCTCAGTCAAGAAACAGAAATCAAATTAAACATGGGCTGAGACACAAGAAAAACACATTGGCTGCTGAGGGCAAGCAGGAAACTCAACACCAAGAAGGTGTTTAGGGCAAGGAGACTTTCCTGAGTTATTCTCAACTCCTCACCACTGAGAACTGGATAAAAGAATGCAGGGGGGGCGTCCAAAGGGGAAAAGTAACATCTGCCATCTTCTGAGGGCAAGGGCTTCTGCCTGGGCTCAGGGATATCTCAGCCCCACACCTCCCGTTGCCAGCAGCAGCCCTCCATAGGGACGTACCTGTCAGCAGGGAGCCCACAGCTGGCATGGGCACAAACATACTTGCCCAGGATGTTTCTTCTCACTGCTGCTGTGACACCTGCACAACTCCAACCTTTGCAAACCATATATAGGCTGAGTAAGCTGAAGTGTGTAAGGCACTGCCACTGCCTGGGGCAGAGGGGCAGAGTCACCAGCCTGCAGCTATTGCAACCTGCAGGTGCTGTGCTTAGTGGCATGGTTTAGTGGCAGACATGGCAGTGTGACTTTAAGGGTTGGACTGGACCTTAAATGTCTTTTCTGACTTAAAAATTCTATGATTCTATAAGTGTCCAAAGGTTCAGTGATGTTCTTGAACTGGTATTTGTCACTTGTCTGTGCCAGCAGCCATACAAACACTGCAGTCACTGCAGGAAAGATGCCAGCCTCAGGAAGCAGTCCTATGATCAGACAGGGCTTACCACACAGCATCCTGCATCACTGTATCCCTGACCTCTTCTCCCTGGCTTCAAAATGCTGGGCTTGGTCATCTGCATCCTTCCCAGACATATATACACTTTTTGCACTGGATTCCAGAGTGTTCCCTGCTACAGGCTCTGCTGTATGAGCCATCCGTGCTCTGCTGGGCATTAAACTCCACATTTGATAGGAATGTGCTGGGCAAATGAAATATCTACCTTCTACAGAAGAAAGATCAACACCTGCTTTCCTGAGACCTATGCTGATTAAAATCTGTCTGGATCCTGATGTATGCCTGATGCTTGAACCAAAACTTGTGGGGCTACTAAATGCTATAGAAAATCCTTTGAATTTTGTTGGATCAACACAGTTAGCTACCTGCCTTCTGGACATGGATAACTTCTGCCTTGCTCTATAACAATGCTTGGAAAATATTCTTCAATTAAAGGCTGATTTTCCTCTGAAAAGCAAAAGGCAGAAGCACACACATTCACCTGGAGAGGAATATTTATATATATACATCACCCAAGGCAGATGAACTTCTTGCAAATAAAGGGGTTTGGGGTTGGTTTTCATTCAGATTGGAAAATCCATTTAAGATCAGTTTCAGAGGGACAGGGATCTGCTGGAGGGGGTCCAGAGGAGGGCTGCAAGGATGCTGAGGGGACTGGAGCACTGCCTGGTGAGGAGAGGCTGAAGGGCCTGGGGCTGCTTAGTCTGGAGAGGAGAAGACTGAGAGGAGATTTAATCAATGTTTATAACTATCTGAGGGCTGGGGGTCAGGAAGGGGGGGACAGGCTCTGCTCACTGCTGCCTGGGATAGGACAAGGANTATGAGGAGAGCCTGAGGCAGCTGGGGCCGGGAGCTTGAAGAGGAGGAGCCTGAGAGGTGACCTCAGCAATGGGGATCAATATGTGCAGGGTGAGTGCCAGGAGGCTGGAGCCAGGCTCTGCTGGGTGATGCCCAGGGACAGCACAAGGGGCAATGGTGGAAGCTGAGGCATAGGAAGTTCCATGGAAACATGAGGAGGATTTTTTTTCCCTGTGAGGGTGACAGAGCCCTGGAACAGGTGGCCCAGGGGGGTTGTGGAGTCTCCCTCTCTGTTCAAAACCTGCCTGCATGTGTTCCTGTGTGATCTGCTCTGGGTGATGCTGCTCTGGCAGGGGGGCTGGACCAGATGAGCTTTCCAGGCCCTGACATTCTGTGATTCCATGTCAATGGTGTCCATATTTGCATCAAATCAGAGTAAATGCCTTTGTTACTGTGGAACAGAATCGTTTTCATTTAGGCTGGAAAAGACCTTTAAGATTGTGTCCAACCATTAACCCAACAATATCAAGTGCACTGCTAACCCATGTCCCTCAGCACCACATCTAAACACCTTTTTAATCCCCCCAGGACTGATGATTCAGCACTGCCCTGGGCAGCCTGTTCCAGTTTTCGCAGTGGTTTTCCACATGGATAAACTCTGCCCCAAAGGGGCACTGGAACTCAACACCCACCTGAGTTGTCAACTTTTGGAATGACAACTTCTGAAACATACAACTTGAGAGCAAAACCAAGCAACAGCTTCTGCACAAAAATGAATCAAACGTTTGAAAATGTGACATAAACATTATGGCAGTGGCCTGGGTTTTAATGTGTTTTTCCAAAAGCACCTGGAAGTTTTCTCACAAACACATACCTTGACCATGTATTATGGCAATATATGCAAATACCTGAATACAGATGTTCCTATGAGATACTGGAAGCTTGGCTGCTGAAGCCACAGCTCTGAGCTCCCTTCCTCTCCCCCCACTGTGAAGAAGCTCCAGAGCCAGCTCCTCACACACCATGATTGATGGCCAAGTATTTTAAGGCAGACCAAAATCAATGCTGATTAACTTGAAGCACTCCACAGGGAACTGCTGCAGCCTGGGAGCTGAGTGACAAGGCAATGAGCTGGGGGTGGGCCATGTGCTCAAGCATCTTTGCTCTTCAGGCACAGGCAGAGGCCACAGTGTCCCTGGGAGATGCTGCCCACCAGCACTGCTGCTTCGCCAACCCCACACCACCGCCATAAAAAGCATCCTGAAAGCTCTGCAGCTGCCAGTCCAGTTGGACACCTCGATGTATTCTGTCCTGTCCCAGCAGTGCAAAAAGGGCACAACAGCCACGAAAGGCTCTGCTGGGTGGGTCTGGGAGCATTTCACATGACATACTCAGATGCTACCAGCTCACAGGCACCTCGCTTGAAAAATTAAATCCTCTCTCCCCCACCTTTGATTTCTGTATATAGAGAAGATTTATCTGCAGTAGCAGAAATGAATTGTGAAAACTCTAGGTCCAGACAAGGGATGTATGGCTGGTGTAGGGAAAGAGGAGAGGGCCCTCTGGCTCCCATCCAATAGCTCCTCAAAAGCTGTGGCAGAGCACTAGGCTGGGGGCCATGGCAAGGACAGACTTGCAGCACTTAGCACTAGAGAAAATTTCAGCCACACTGTGTCCTTGCAGAGATGGGAGCAGGCTTCAGAAATCAAAACGTGCCCCTTTGATAAAATAATGTATGCCTTAGGCCACATAGCAGTCTGGGTCAGGAGGTGCAAAGACAGCTCAACATCTTCAGAGGCTTCAGGTGGCAAACAACAGCTCAGCATCTCTGTGAGGTGCTGTACTGAGCCTTCTCGGTATTTGCTGCTCACATACAAAATGCTTATTTCTGTTGTCTTTAGTGAAACTTCTGCCCTAGAAGAGCAGCAAAGTCAGAGAAGCCAAACAGCAGCATGCACCTAAACAAAAAGAAAGGACTCTGCTCTCTTCAAACCCCACCTGCAGTCCTGTGTGCAGTTCTGGAGCCCCCAGCACAGGAAGGACATGGAAGTGTTGGAGCCAGTGCAGAGGAGGCCACCAAGATGCTGAGAGGGCTGCAGCAGCTGTGCTGTNGGCAGTCCACTTGGAAAAAAGAAGCAAGAGGGGAAAAAAGGGAAAAGACAAATTAAGGATCACTCAAGTTCTCTACAAAAGTAGCTTCACTGGCCTGAGCACTTGGTCAGGGACCATTGCCCCAATAAGAAAAAACATCTATATAAAGTTTATACTTTATTCCAGAAGAATTACCTTTATGACTCTGAGGAAAATACCCTTTAAAGAGGCTAAAAAAAATAACTCAGTGCTATAAAAAAAATGTTGTACCCTGTTTTTCCTCTCTCTATGAGGATATTCTCCACTTCCAGGTGCAATAAAAGTCTTTAGTACTGACTTTTATAACACGGTGGAAACCTAATTTCAATATTTTATGTTGTGATTGTATGTGCTGAAGAAACTAAACCTGAAATTAGAATCTCTGTGTATTTTTTTATTTAAAAAATATTTTAATTTTTTTTTTATTTAAAATTGATTTTAAAAATATTTTTAACATTTAAAAAATATTTTTAAAAATATTTTTTTAAATAGTTTTAAAATTAGTTTTTCATGTTACAGGAGTTTGGGTTTTTTCACAATCAATGAGTCCAGGATTGCCCCTGGGACAAATTAGCCTTTTAAGTGAAGGAAAACTGCTAAAAGGTTGTCATTGGATCTGGCTACAGAAACATTTCTGAACTTTAAAAGTCCATGATGGAGAAATAAAGCAAGATTCAGTCAGATCTACAGAGCTCATTTATTTCTACAAGTTAATGCTGCCTACAATGAGACTTTCAAGTACCTTGGCACAACAGGAGTGAACAGGTGGGAGGAAGCAGTGCTGAAAGGCACTGGTTAGGATATCTTGCTTTGGACTGCCTCTGGTGGGAGCGCAGGCACAGAACTTCCCCGAGCAAAGGAGTGTGGTGGATGTGCTGCTGGCGGGCGTCAGGCAGTCGACTCTCCGCAGACAGGAGCGCAGCTGTGTACTCAGAGTCCATCGTGGCAAAGGGCAAACCTCCACAGAAGCACAGAATTAAACAGGCTGGAAAAGGCCTTTGAGATCATCCAGTCCAACCTATCACCCAACACCTTCTGATTAACTAACCCATGGCACTAAGTGCCTCATGCAGCCTCCTCTTAAACACCCCCAGGGATGGGCACTCCACCACCTCCCTGGGCAGCCCATTCCAATGCCAAGCACTCTTGCTGGGAAGAACTTCTTCCTAACATCCAGCCTGAACCTGCCCTGGCACAGCTTGAGGCTGTGTCCTCTTGTTCTGTCCCTGGGTGCCCGGCAGCAGAGCCCAACCCCAGCTGGCTACAACCTCCCTTCAGGTAGCTGCAGAGAGCAATGAGGTCTGCTCTGAGCCTCCTTTTCTGCAGGCTGCACACCCCCAGCTCCCTCAGCCTCTCCTCACAGGGCTGTGCTCCAGGCTCCTCCCCAGCCTTTCTGCCCTTCTCTGGGCACCTTCCAGCACCTCAACATCTCTCTTGAATTGAGGGGTTCAGAACTGGACTCAAGGTGTGGCCTAACCAGCGCTGAGTACAGGGGCAGGAGATGCCTCAAAAGCAGAATTCTGCCCCACATGTGAGTACAAATTAAACACACACAGAGGCAGAGTCACCATAACCACTCTCAAAGTGTTTGCCTAAAGGAGTTCCCAACGAGGCTTTCACACTGCTCACAGAGATCACGGAATGAGAAACGTTTCCTGCACCTCCAATCACTGCATTCCCACATCACCACTCACCCTCCTTTCCCTACTTCTGCAGAATTCCACCACAGAAATATGAGAAAGAAAAACAAGTATTCATGTAAGACATTTTGCTGTCCACCCTCAGGAGGGTGTCTAGCCTGGATATATACAACAGGCGTACAGTACAGGCTCCCTTTGCGGTAGTGGTCTGGCTACTTGTTGTGCTTTTCTCCCTGTTTAGGAAGTTTAATGTCACTCAGTTCCATGAAAGCTTTCATGAAACGTTCAGCTTGCTGATAACAAACAGCTCAAAAAGTAGTGCATTCAATATTTAAGCATCATATTCTTAACAGAGTGATAACAAACCTTAGTCTTAAGGTTGAGTAGTCTCCAACTAACAGTAGAAAACTCAGTTTCGAAGCGTTAAAAACATTTCCTTATCTACAACTAACTTTAGAAAAAGGGTAAAACTTCAGCTCCTGTTTGAGCCAAATCTCAGCTCAAACATCATTCTGAAGATGAATTTTGTTTGATTTCATTAGTTTTGGTGGCCCTTCTCTGTTTCTGCTGAGATAAAGCCAGGAAGGAGACGCCGGCAGAGCACCTGTTCCTTGGCGTTTCAAAGCCCAGATAATTGGAGTGTGCTCAAATGAAAAGCCCACAGATTAGGTACAAATCAACAAATCTGTTGTGGTTTGCCTCATACCTTATTCATAAAAGCTGTTGTGTTTATTGCCCTGCCTGTACAGTACTCCCACCCATGACTACTGCTCATTTCTGCCCACCAACGAGGGGCAACTTTAAAACTGGGTTGGCTTGACTGAAAGCCACAGGTCTATGTGCTTCCAGACAGCAAATACTCAGCAACAGAGCTCACAACCCAACTGCTTTGAAGGTGATCACTCAGTGGCTGTATTCCCTCTACATGTGTACACAATGAAACATTGATAAAAACAGTCATCAGTTCCAGACTGAGAGAAACTTTAACGAGTACCAAATTATTGCCCCTGGGCTTAAAACCTCCCTGCCTCACCAGTAAAAAAAATCAATTCTCTGAAGATGCTCTCTTCAGCTACAGGATAACAACTCTGGAATGAAGGAACTTTGAATTTGCCTCCACAAAGGTGTGGAAACAGCTGTGCTTCTGTCCCGGCACCTGGTGCTCCCAGTGAGCCAGGAGAAGTCAAACGGAGCTGCCAAACGGAGCGACAGGAAGAACTTTGGGAACTGAAACGCAGCAGAGCTTTATCTCACCCATTCCCTGGTGAGAGCTGGGTTCTTCAGGGACAGCAAGCAGGATGTGTTCTTCACAGTACACCTGACTGTAGCTTACACACTGCTGAACCCTATTTTCGGTCACAATGCAACCACAACCCCAGTTTGACAAACCTGCTGTTTGCTAAAGTGTGACACTGAACAAAGGAGAGCGTGAAGAAAGGAGCTCCCTCGCAGCACAGTTCTTGCTCTCTACATAGAAACCAGCAACGTGGACAAAAGTTTTGCAACATCATAAAATGCAGTTCTGGTAGCTGACTCGCTCAGCATCCATCTCAGCTGTGACTTGTTCCTCCAGTTTGCAGAACATCAGGAAGTGGGAGAAGTCTTTCTGCCCTCTTCCACAGGTTGAAATGAAACACCAAGCCCAAAGCCGCACGCGAAGATCAGGATTTTTGGTCTTCCTCTGATGGGATAACTTCCAGGAGGATTTGCAATGTTAGAGTTACTCTGTCTGCAAAGACAAAAGATACATATGGGAAATTAGGGGTTGTGGGAAAGGAGAAGGCAGAAACAGGCAGGAAAATTACCTTTGTTCCTATAGAGCCTCCTGCACAGCTCGCAGCAGTCATATATGCCAGGTGCCACGAAGATGCTCAGAGGGCTGTGGCAGCTCTGCTGTGAGGACAGGCTGAGAGAGTTGGGGCTCTGCANTCTGATTCAGTTTTGGGAGGGTGGGGGTGGCATTGTTTTCTGGTTGTTGGGGTGCTTTAAACTATGTTTTCTTTGCCTCTGATCCAGGGCCATGCATGTACAATAGTAATGGAAGGGTGTGGAGGTGTAAACTTGTTCAATAAAGATCTGCATGCATTTAAAGGCTACCTTAAAGAATGACTGTTCTGCACAGCTGCTTAGTTTTAACAAAATTACATTGCTGAAATAAAAAATTGAAAGAGTCAGAAAAAGTTAATTCAGCTGTGTCAAGATCTGCCTAAGAAAAAGGAAGGGAAAAAAAAAACAAACAAAAGAAAGAAAAGGAAACAATGATTGTGAAGTTCACAGGTCTAAGAATGTCACACATCCAAAGTGACCTCATGCTGCTTCTTTGTGGCTCTAGACATTTATTCCCCTCTAGTGTTTTTCATTGGGGTTTAGGGTACTCAGTCATGAATGGCACAGTTAATTTACACATAGAACAGTAAAGGAGCATTCTCTCACTACTCCTGTAGCTTGTCACTTTTTTTTTGTCAGTAGCCCACTGTAAAGAAGCAGGAGTGGTTGTAAGCTTTGCCTTGTCTAGCACAACACATCAGCACTCACACCAGAGGAAAGCCAGGAGGGTAAAATGCTGCAGCTCACAGAAGCTGTGAACCGAAACCACTTCCCTGCTCTCCTGTCTCAGGCAGGCTCTACCATCATTTGCTCTTCCTTCTGGAGGTCACCAGCGCAGTGCAGACCCAGGCTGCCCTTAGACTAGAAACTGATGGGGTCAGAGAGGCTCAGTCCACGGGGACTGCATTTCCCTCCCATCTCCCGCCCCTACCCGCAGCAGGGACTTTGGAGCTGGGCTGAGCGTTGCCAGGGTGAAGGGCAGGATCAAAGCCAGCAGCAAGAAGCCAACAGGGCTTTGCCCCTGCTGTCCCGCCCCTTCTAGGTTTGAGGATGTGCAAAGGAAGAAGAAAAAGACTTTCTGTCAAGCTGAGCTGTGGTGCAACAGCTCTTGGAAGGGGTCACAGCAGCAGGGCACAGCCTGGGTGCCTTGGTAGCTGGCTGTGATTTCAGCAGCCTCTTTGGGACCTTGCTCCGACTGCAGCAGGAGTCATCTCCATGCAGTAGTTTTGCTGTGTGTTGAAATCCACCCATGGAGGAGCAGTTAGACAATCTGGGGGTGTTGGGGTGCTGCTTTGGGTTTTTGGTTGCAGTATACTCAGGACAGGACAGTGTAAGGAGTATTTCCACACCCCCGCACCCCAGAAAAATGCTCTGATCTGTCTCCAGCCAGTATCTCTGCATTGCCTGCTTTCAGCTGCACCCAGAGGTGCAGGACTAGCTTCACATTTCTAACTACACATCTGAACACACCGTGACAGGCAAGACAACTTCCCCCTTCACTTTAAATCCATATTTTCCCTTTCAAGAGGAGAATTCACTGTAAACAGTTCCCAGGGTAAAAACTTCTATAAAAACATCTATATCTAATATGTACATCAGCACCACACAAAGCTGGGGTGAGGAAAACAAACAGCAATTCATATGGGTGTCAAGACTGGACATGGAATCATAGAATCATAGAATTGTCAGGGCTGGAAGGAACCTCCCATGGGCAGGGACACCACACACTAGATCAGGCTGTCCAGAACCACATCCAGCCTGGCCTTAAAGCCATCCAGGGATGGGGATTCTGCCACCTCCCCTGGGCAACCTGTTCCAGGCTCTCATCATCCTCATGGTGAAGAACTTCTTCCTAACATCCAATATGAATCTACCCACTTCTAGTTTTGCTCCATTCCCTCCAGTCCTACCACTACTGACAGCCTAAAAAGTCCCTCCCCAGCTTTCTTGTAGCCCTCTTCAGATACTGGAAGGCCACAAGAAGGTCTCTTCAGAGCCTTCTCTTCTCCAGACTTAATAGCCCAAACTTTCTCAGCCTGTCCCCATAGTAGAGCAGCTCCATCTCTCTGATCATTCTCATGGCCCTTCTCTGGACACATTCCAGCACCTCCAGATCTTTCCTGTCCCAGGGGCTCCAGAACTGGACACAGTGCTCTAGGTGTGGTCTCACCAGAGTGGTGCAGAGGGGCAGAATCCCCTCCTTGCCCTGCTGGCCACACTTCCCTTGCTGCAGCCCAGGCTCTGGTTGCTCTCTGGGCTGCAAGTGCACACTGCTGGCTGATGTGGAGCTTCTCATCCAGCAGCACTCCTAAGTCTTTCTCTTCAGGGCCGCTCTCAAGTGACAACAAAATGCTGAAATGATTTCCTGCAGATCTCAACATCACAAACTTGACAAAGTGAGCACATAACACCACGTCCTGAGTAAGCCAGTGGCATCTCCTGGTGTTTGTAAGTAACCCATAAAGAGTCATCTCATTATATAAAGAGATATAGATAGAGATATATATGCCCCTGCTGTTCCACCCCTTCTAGGTTTGAGGCTGTGCATGGGCTGGAATGAATGAAGCAGGACCCAAGTTTTAAATGCCTCACAGTTCAATCACTGTAAAGGAAAAGGTATTTTAAATATGAATCTAAGGTTGGGTTTTCAACTAAGGAAGTCCAAATGGAAGTGCTGTCTCCTGCTGGTGCCTCTTACACTGATCTGCTTTGTTGGGCTTGCTGGGCTTGGCTTTTCTCATTGTCACATGAGTTCTACAAAAGGCAAGAAAGCAGAGGTCAGATGGAGCCTGTACTGGCTCAAATTCATTTGTCCCAGCACATTTGGTGCTACAGCAAAATGTCTTTGGAAAAGAGGAGGACAAAATGTTATCCTCTCTGCAAAATGCCACCCAGACCCCATTAACCCCACAAACTGTGCAGGTTCCTGCTGTTTGATACAGTAATTCAGCAAGGAGCATGGGCAATGTAAATGTCACCAAGGGCAGCCCAAACACACAGGAGGAAGGTGTTCAGCCTGGGAGAGGAGTTCTCGAGTAATCCGTTTGAGGGTTTCACTCCATCCTGAAATCTCTTTCTAAATGTACTCATTGTCAGGCTGGATCTTTTATCCTACTACTCGTTCTGGATGCTCAGACCCCTGCCTTGATTCCTACCAAACCCAGTCCCAATTTCCAGTCTAAGTCTTACATGAGGTTATGCTCTGCTCTGGTGAGATCCCCCCTGCAGTATCCAACTCTGGAGTCAGCACATGACATGAACCCATTGGAATGGATCCAGAGGAGGCCACAGAAAGGGTCAGAGGGGTGGAACCTCCCTTACGAGGCCAGTCTGAGAGAGTTAGCACTGCTCAGTCTGGACAAGAGAAGGCTCCAAGGAAACCTTATTGCAGCCTTGCAATACTTAAAGGAAGCCTCCAAGAAAGATGGGGACACAGTTTTCAGCAGGACCTGTTGTGACAGGACAAGAGGGTGATGGTGCTAAACTAAAAGAGGGTGGACTGAGAGTAGGCATAAGGAAGACATTTTCCCAGTGAGGGCATTGAAACACCAGCACTGTTTGCCCATGCAGCTGGTAGAAGAACCACTCCTGGAAATATCCCAGGTCAGGCTGGATGGGAATCTGAACGACTTGATCTTGTTGAAGCTGTCCCTGCTGACTGCAGGAGGACTAGACTAGATGAGCCTTCAGGGTCATGGAATCATAGAATGGTAAGGTTGGAAGGGACCTCAAAGCTCATCCAGTTCCAACCCCCTGCCATAGGCAGGGACACCTCCCACTGGTACAGGTCACTCAAGGNAGTTTTGCTGGGGATTGTTGGGTCACTTCCAACCCAGGCCATTCTCTGTTTCCATGGTCTCTCCTTTACTTGGGCAGCCTGCATTCTGCATAGGGCTCCTGAGCAGCAGTCATCTCTCCCCTCCCAAGCATGCTGGGAAGCTAAACAAGTCCATTTCCCCAACGAGGTGATTTTGCAAATGGGCAGAGAGCCTTGCACCACCCTGCTGGTGCGCTGAGCCGTGCAGATGAAGCAGCCAGGGAGTAGCCTTGTTAGCACAGAGCTGTGTTCACACTAACAGGCTGCGACTCCCGCGGCGGCGCTACATGAAATGCTTTGCTGGAGTCTGAGTAGCTTGGGTCCAGCAGCACATTCCCCTTTGTCTAGAAAAATCGTGTATCTTCTCAAAGAAAGTTGAGCTGGCAGAAAAGCTACCTCTTAAATAGCAATCTCATTTTTCCCTGTTGTCCTTCACCTCGTGCCTGGAATTACTCTTTGGTGCCTGCATACACACGATGCATATTGTTTCAAGGTTAGAATGCCAAGCTCACAGCTGCCCAGTGGCTTCTCTCTGCTGCATCTCACAGAGGTACCTTAAGTGAATTTATCCTCATTCAGTACCTTTGAAAAATGCTCTGGGGCCGTGCAGTGAAGCTCCCCTAACAGTCACAAAATAATGCCAGTTTAATGACTCCGCACAGAAGGTTTATTGGTTCTACTGGAGGGGACGTGGGGTGGAAATCTATTTATTTGACAAGTAAATCTTTACTCTGCTCCACCTCAAAACTGTGAACATCAGTTTTCCTCCATTACTGTTGTTATTTTGGGAGCAATAATTGCAAAGCAAACAAGCTGTTTCACCCACAGACTGGCACCCACTGCTCTCCTCTGAGCCAGTGTCCATCCACAGGCGTTAACTCGGGCATCAGACCTTCTGCTTGGAAGGAGAATTTTGTGTTGTCTGAAAAGCTGGGAGATTCACCTTCATTGTTACAGCTGGCACAAAAACCTTCACATCTAACCAGTCTACCTTAAAGGGAATTTTTTTTTTCTCTCACCCAAGTAATGCAGTTCAACACTGGCATCCTGTGGCCAGATTCGAGTAACTGAAATTCAAAACCTCTGAGGCTTCACTGAAAGTAGTAAAAAACTCCCAGGTTTGGGAAGGGAAATTTTCCTGGTCCTTAAATGTCAAGGCTGAGAAATCACAAATAGACAACCCCCCCCAACTAGTGCATAGAATATCCTTTTGCATCTAATTGTTTTCATCTGCACTGGAGCAGGACACTGGAATTAAGTCATAACTTTACAGATATAAATTTTAAGTCCATTAAACAAATGCTCCATGAATACTTTCCCATTGTCTGTGGATTTCTCAGCATGAATTGAGAGGGAAATCCTACAACAGATACGATGTAACAATATAACCTATATTTATACAAGGATGTAACTATATAACCTATATTTATACAAAGAAATAGATGTAGGTAAAGGTTATACATCTAAAACTGCCATTCTTTTATTGTGAGCAGCTCGTCTGAAGCCATCCCTTAACAACGATGCACAAGAGACATTGTGATTCAGCACCTCCACAAATAAACTATTTCTACTTGCAAACTTCCATGGGCTGACATTTCCTTTTGCAACAGAAAGTATTTTCTTTCAACATGGCACAATAAATTATGCAGCGTTCCTCAAATATTTTGTCTATGCTTTTGTTTCATGCTTTGAAAATTACCTCTTTCCCAGAAACCTATCATGCCCAGTAACTGGAAAGAGAAACTGGGGAGCTGTACTAAATGATACTGATTTATGTATGAAATGCTACAAATAGTCATAGAATTATAGAATCACAGAATGGTAAGGTTGGAAGGGANCTGCAGTTTGGAAACCACCAACACCATCAGAATTTCAAGAAAGGCTTCAAAAACTTTCAGAAATGGCACAAAAAATATTGTTAGTGCATTCCAGGTGTGAAATACTACAGCTAAATCACAGACAAGTTGGTTTTCATGAAGCATAGAACCAATTTTCACAGAGGTGTATCAGGCATAGTGTATCTTACTACCACTTTATTTGGAGCCACTGCCAAGGACAATGTTCCCATACCAAGCCTGTCTGATCTGCTTCCCTTCCTAACTCTCCTCTGTCTCTCACAGACACGTGGCAGCACCAAGCTTGCTGTACACATACCTCACTAGCTAGCAGGTGCTGATTGCAACCAGCAGAGCAGTGCTGTGGCACGCACTGAGACGAAACTTGCATTGTCACCCCCAGCTCAGAGCAGCTGCCAGGATCAATTGGAAGGATTCCACAGCATGGGCAGTCCTGAGAAATTCCCAGAGTCAGCACAAAGCAGGGGAGTCCCCCCCAGGACTTACCTAGGAGCTTTCTAAACCACTTTGGCTTCTTGTCCCATACAATAAAGAGGTAGTAAGCAGGAACTCCAGTCAAGGTTATTGCAAATCCAATCCCTGTGTTCACTGGATCAGAGTAAAGTGACAGTGCAACCATGAAGAAGCAGGTGAAGGAAAACAATGCTGGGATAAAAAGAGGCACCTGAAATACAAGCACACAAAGAGCTATCACTTTACTTTGACTTTATTACTGAACAACTATGACATGAAATGTAAGCTGAGCAAAACCCAGCAGTTCAGGATAGCCCTGGAGAAATAGATGTGCCTAGAACACACACAAACCCTCAGTGACTGCAGGAACTGCAGGGGGCTGTGTGCTGAGTACCACAGAAGCCTTTTAATTACACACCAGAACACTACAGTGTTTTACATCCTTTAAAAGACGAGGGCTGTAAATAAGTTACATTGCAAAGCCTTTCCTCTAATCCCCAAGTAAATAAGTAAGCAGCTCTCACCACAGTAAAGATTTCCTCTTTGATAATTACCTATTAGAAAACATTTTAAAACACAACCAGGAGCTCAAGTCACCTGTTAAAACTATTAAGAACATACTGATTTTCTTCCTAAGGTAAAAATCAAAATCTAGCAGGATGAGAGCAAATTAAGCACCAATTTGAATGGTGATAAAGATATTTGATAGCCTTATGTAACTGATAGCTACTGACAAAGCACTTTCTGACTGTATGGCTGGTAGCATTATCACTGTCACTGCTGAAAGCACACAAAAAAAAACCAATATCAAATTAATTCTCTCAAATTTTGAGCAAACCCATCACAGCGTTAGCATCTCTGAAGGAAATGCCTACAGACATGGCTCCTGAGCTGCTCAGTGTAATGGGGAATTCCTTGGAGATCATTCTCTTCATTCCATGCCTTGAAGCATTACTGTTCCTCTTTTGTGCACTGTCAAAGCTTTTTTTTTTTTTTTTTCTTTAAATCAAAGCAAAATAGGTTGTGCTGTTGACCTTCTTGCTTGCAGACACACCCACAAGAATGGAACAGCACCTTCTTAGTTTTTTCACAAAGTAGGCTGCTTGGCAATATATAAATAGGGACTGAATCCTGCATTTCTTTCATGGTGGACATTATCTTTCTGGATACACAATGGGGCAAGTTATTCTGTAAGATGTTACTTAAAATAAGCAAGAAGAGTGGTGGAGCCAAGGCCAAATCAGCTACTGTTTAATGGGGCAGAGACAGTAATAGCAGTAACTTACTCAACATTAAATTGGCATATCCCATACTGGATAGGCAGTGGAATGAGTGTTCAGTCTGAATGCTTACACGACACAAATCCTGGTGGCAAAATTGCCCAGGCCCTTCTCAAAGGAGTTATTAAATAGAGGACTGCTTGAAAATCAGGTTGGCACTCGGACCCCAATGTCTGCGGTTTGACTGTACAGGACTGGAGGTATTTTCACTCACTTTGCATCATGCTGCCTCAAGCTGAGAGAGAAAACTGAGCAAACACCATCACCTGGGCATGGCAGCTTCAGTGGCTGCCCTTCAAGCCCCAGGGAAGAGCCAGGAATTCTCTTTCACAAGGAAACCCAGCCAGGGTAGGACTGGGAAGCACAAGGAGACCCTTCAGTGCAAAAGACCATGTTCTATTGACCCTGGGGGTCTCAAAACAAAACAAAACAAAACAACAACAACCAAAAAAGACACAAATTGGGGAGGGGGGTGTGTAGCACTAGAAAATGCTTGTTTTTACTGCCTGGCTACATGATAGACAGAAAGGAGGAGGATTCATGTGGAACAGGAGAGCGCAGGGGTTACCTTGAAAGGACGAGGCATATCAGGACGCTTATATCTGAGATAAATCAACCCAGCAACCACCAGGCCAATAAAAAGCCACCTGGCAAAACTCAGGAAATTCAGGAGGCTGTAGAGATCCCCGGTGAATAACATTATCATTGTGAGAGGATGCTGCAAAGGAAATTCAGAGCGTTAAGAGGGGTTAGTGGATTGATCTCTATTATTTTACAGCAGCAATGCCATTTTTTTTCCCCACAGAGATGAGCAGCACAGCCTTTCGCAGAGACACTTGAGGGCCACAGGCTTCAGGTCTGCCTTTGGCATGCAGTCAGGTGTGTGAGTGATACCTAAGCTGTTCCCTGAGATCAAATTCAACCAACACAGGACAAATAGGGTAGCCTACTGCAGTTGTCCTCGCTCACCGCTGATGCAAATGAATAGGAGCAGCTAAATTTTGGTCACAACGTATGAAGGTGGAGGTTTCTAAGTGTGTAGTGGAAAAAAAAGACTTGTAGTCCCCCAGGCTGCAACAGGTGGTGTCAGCACAGAGGGCATGGTCAGGGGCAGCTATACACCATGGGATGCCAGCTGGGCACACCAGGTTGATGGCAGCCTGCGTCTGCAGTTTGTCCTTCAGGCTTGCAGGTTGTAGACTTATCAGACATTGGAAATGCAAACATTTCTTAGCAGAGAGAAGCATTTAGCTGTCACTCAGGTGGCTACTGAACAGTGAGGAGGAGAAGGGACACTAGAATAAATACTTTCCCTCATTAAAAAGCTGCTCTGAGCTACAAGGCTCCTGTGAGGCAGGTAAAGGCTTACGTAGAGAGAGTTGCACCTTGGGCTAGATGATCAGCATAGGCTACAGAGGTCTGTTTCAGGGTAATCTCTGGACAAAAGCTTGGATCAAATCTGCCTGAGACACCCTATGCTGGCAGTGACACAGTCCTTGCAGATGGGGGTGAAGGAATGAGTCAGCTGAACCATAGTCCTTATTGTTCAGCACGAGGGACGATCCTGGCAGCAGCAGCCCCTCTAGATTTACAAGGAGGCAACAGGTCAAATGAACTGCAGAGGTAATAAACCTCTAAGCTAGATCTTTAGGTAAGCAAAACTAACTTCTGTTAGTTATCTGGACCCACAGCCCCCTTTTTTCTCTGTTTTTCATTGAGTGTTTGTTTTTAAAGCAGTGCAGACAGCATGGATTTGAACCAGCAGGATCAATATTTCAAACATGGGTCTCAGCTTCCAACCCCTAATGACTTACAAAGTGCATGGTTCTTTACACACAGATGCTAAGCAAACTCCTTCTCTGTAAAGGTCAAAGGAAGTTTTATCAGTGAATTATAGGGGGCAAGATTTCTGCTATGCAGACTCAGCCCCTAGAAGTTTAGAATTCCAGTTGTGGCCATGCTAATACAAGAAAAGGCATGAACAGTGAAGGAGAGCTACCAAGTAAGTCAAGCAGGGTTACAGTCAAACTGCATCATTTCTTGTTGCTGCTACACAAACATCCATCAACTATCAGGACACAGGCACGGACATAAAGAAATTCCTTAATTCCTAAAAATGCTTTTATATTTATCAATTCTCAAACACTGAACATGTTCCTTTTCTCACTTTCTCCTCAAGAGCACTTTCTTTTCTCACAGTATGCACAACTTTGGAGGAGAAATGAGATAGGAAAATACTACAATGCAGACCTATCAATGCAGAATTTATCCTGCAACTGCTCTAGCTGCAATAAGGTAGGGGCAGAAATGACAGCCTTTGAAGGAAAGCCATCTCTCTGGCTTCTTCAAAGGAAATCAATGCACTCATGTAACAGGACCAGGTGCAAAGGCAGAAAACACCCTTCAGAAAAGAAATGATCTACCAACAGACTTTGTGCGGTTTGCTGTGCAGGAAGCAGCCATGGCAACTCACCCAAAAGCTATGGCTGCTTTAGGCCAGGGTAGTGCAATGCACAGCCAGTAATTATGGGAAATGAAGGTCAGCAGAACTCTTCATTGCAATCACATTGCCTCATCTTTGAAATTTGGAAGCCTGTGGTTGTATGAACATGAGGAGGAATTCTTTCCCTGTGAGGGTGACAGAGCACTGGAACAGGCTGCCCAGGGGCGTTGTGGAGTCTCCCTCTCTGGAGATACTCAAGACCTGCCTGGATGCCATCTAGAGTGATCTGCTCTAGATGGTCCTGCTCTGGCAGGGGGGCTGGGCTGGGTGAGCTTTCCAAGTCCCTTCCAGCCTCTACCCTTCTGTGATTCTGTATGCACACGCATACCATTCAGTGCTTCAGCTGGCACCTCAGAAATCAGCTTAGAGCAAAAACCTATTTAAACTGCAGCACAAGCATCTGATCTTACTGGCACAGACTCAAGCACATGCATCTTCTGCTGTGGCTACTGCAGCCCTGTCCAGACACCTTACAGCCCTCAATCCCAGGAAAGGGCTGAATATCCACAGCCACGAAAGGCTGAATGCAAGTGAAAACCTTGCTGGCACAAGGCGAACTGAAGTTCGGGGTCAGCATTCTGACATTCTGTCCTGTCACTTTGGCATACAAATCAGTCTGCCATAGGAGCACATGGCCAACACTTAGCTCTGCAGCTATTTTAGAAGTCAGAGAGAGAATTTCCATTACAATCCTGGTGGCTTTGCTTAGACAGTTCACAGACTGTTGCTCTCATTTTTTAATTGCTGCTACGCTGCACTTCTGAGGGTTCCCCTTCCATTACCTTAGCAGAATTGTTTGTGTTTTTCACTATAAGGTGATCTAATGAGCCTTTGGGGTGCTCCCAGACACTGGTGTTTAGCTGCACTTCCAGCTAAACAAATCCCTTTTCTCACATGTTTGTTTAAGTGGAATTTGTTTCTCTGAAAGGGAACCAGCTCATCACCACCAGGTCTTTAGCAGCAAAGGGCAACGAGACATGGATCAGGTTGCTGTGATAACAGTTTCTGCGGGAAACCAGTGTCACACTGGAATGATGCTCACATTTGTGTGATCATCTTGATCATCATGATCAAGGACATTGAAGTGTTGGAGCCAGTCCAGAGGAGGGCCATGAAGATGCTCAGAGGGCTGGGGCAGCTCTGCTATGAGGATAGGCTGAGAAGGTTGGGGCTCTGCAGCCTGGAGAAGAGAAGGCTTCCAGGAGACCTTAGAGTAGCCTTCCAGTATCTGAAGGGGGCTCCAGGAAGGCTGGGGAGGGATTATTGACAAGGGCTTGCAATGACAGNCAAGGAGCTACCGAGGAGACAGCAAGGAGGAGCTGATGGAGTAAGAACAACTCCCAAACCTCATTCCTGTCTTGGCTGTCCTTTGCCCTGCCCAAAGCCCGAACGCACATTCGCAAGCCCCAAGCGGTGCCCAGATTGTGCTGCACCCCTGCAGAGCAGGGCTGCAGTAGGAGTCCCTGCGCAGCAGCGTTTGGTGTGAGTTACCAGAACAATGACAGCTGGCAGAGGAGTGTGCTTGCGGACATGAATCATGGAGAGAATTTCCGGAAGGTGACCCTCGCGGGACGCGACGAAGAACATCCTGGTGGGAAACAGATGTGGACAGACTTTAAATGTGCTCATTACTGGGGCTAGGCAAAGCAGCTCATGAAAGTCACAGAGCACGGCAGCACTTCTTAGGCTTCTTTGAGGTAATCTGAATGAAAGGGCTAGCAGGAGAAGCCCAGACACAGAGATCAAAGTCATCTCTGAAGGTGTCCCCTCCTTACCTTACACTATGATCAGTGTTTGGAATTAGTTCCTATTTTCCCTCCAATTTCCCTCCTTTGCATGAAACAAAGCAACCCTTAATTAAGTGCTAGGTTCAGAGGGATCAGTTTCCAAACCATTCAAAGGCTTTTAACAATGAGATACTAAACTCGGCAGGAGCAGAGTGAGAAAGAGCCCCACACCTGCTAAACCCTGTAGTCGTTTTTCACTTTCTGCTCATGGAATGAATCCTACTCTACCTTTCCCCTGCTTCTTTCCTTTCAGTGTGTATCTCCATGCCCTCCAACCCCACTAATATCAGCAATACTCACCTGGAGACTGCAAAAATGCCTCCATTCATAGACCCAAAGCAGGAGAGCGCAACAAACACTGGCACAGCTAAAGAAAAGTTGCCCATGAGTCGCTCAGCAAAGGTCTGTCAGAGGAAAGAAAAACACACACTGATTTGTTTTTCATAAAACATGAAAATTATTTTACTCTATCAACATTTTTTTCGTATCTATGGTTTTATTTAGATCCCCCTTCTGCATCCCTCACTGAAAGTTGCGCATTTATTGCCTCTTCTCTTGTGCAGATGAGGTCTCTCACCCTTACTCCTGGCTCTGTGTGGAAAATCACCAGCTGAGGCAAGGTAGAATCTGATGTCAGCTCAGACCATTGTGACTCCAAAAAAGAAGACCCTGTCTGAATGGATCAAGGTCTGAGCTGCACAATTAATATTTCTTTCTACACCCTTCATTTTCCTTAGTGTATGCTACCCAGTGCCACAATCCATTAGTGCTTCGTTGTTCTAGGTTACCAAAAAAAGACTAAACTGGAGTTTGGGGCACCACAGGAGACAGTTTTCTTTAGGCTTGCAAAATGTTTTGTTTCTAAAGCTCCCATTAGCTACAGAATTTGGTCTTTCTTTTTTTTTTTTTTTTTTAAATCCCACATCCACTGAAATAGCCACAGGCAATGTCAGTACTGGAAAGTAAATGGAAATTTTTATTTCCTCATTATGAGTCAGATACCAGAAATATTAAAATCAATGTCATCACCACAATTCAGCAGGAACAACCAAAGCAGTATTTCCCAGCCAGGTTGCTTTGCAGCTCCTTCCCAAGCGACCTGCAGCTCCCCTCCTAAGCACTCAGGACAGCATCGCTGCTTCATGCCACAAAAACAATGGAAAGCTCCCACTGCCACCGGCGTTTGCTGCCCCCAGGAGCTCAGCCTACCCTGCAGCACAGCATTCCTCCAGCATGCACTTGGCTATGAAACTTCAGTCCTATTGACTTTGTAATATCAGGTAAGTAAATACAGTCTAACGTTGCATTACCAGTGCTGTCAATGGCCTTAAGTGCAACCCCATCCATCAGCCGAAAACCAGACTGAGTTCACTGGGATGCTAACAGGTGGTATAAAACAGGAGCCACAGAAAGCCTGCCTGGATGTGTGTGTCATTTCCCACCACACCCCACACCCCCAGCCCTCCAAGTTTTATCCCCTGGAAATAAAAACATCTCAAGAGACAGAACTGCAGCAGGGATATCTCTTGGCATTTTTGTTCTGTAACTTACCACTGCTACCGCTTTTGAAAGCAGCAGTTCCCCAGCACTGATTGTAGTGAAATAAGCCACGTTTGTTAACACATAGCCCACTGTGACGATAAGCATTGAAATGCATATTGCGAGGGGTATGTTTCTGAAATACACAAGGTAGCTCATTATTTTGCAATCTGGTTGCTGTTCCCTGAACATGAAACAAATAACATGAGAAGAAGCCACTAATGATGGCGAGTGCACATTTGGTGATCCCAAAAATATCATCGTTAGGAACTACCGGTAAAAAAATAACACAGCTAAACAAAATCAACTCAATAAAACAAACAGCTTTATAATGAAGAGGCAAGGAACCATTTCGAGATCCAGGGAGGTTCTCCTCCCCCTCTGCTCTGCCCTGATGAGNGAAGGAGTTCTATGGGGACACTAAGAGGTTGTGGTCCCCATGCTTCCCATACAAGTATGGCTCACTTGAGCTCCCTACCCATATTGATTTTCAAGCTGAGCCCAATAGGAAGCCCAAGGATGATCCACTCTTTTCTGGTATTTTTCTCAAACACAGCAGGGACAAAATTTAAGGATCCTCTTCACTACTAGTCCTTAACTCTCAGAGAAATCCTTGACATTACTGTGTCTGTGTAGAGCTGAAAGGAACTTCTAAACTAGAACAGTATCACTGCTGCACATCTTGCCCAATTAGAAGCCAAATGTCATTAAGCCATATGCACAGCTACCTGTGCAAGAGGACCTGACCATAGCACTGCACCAAATCTCGGTAGTCGTGATGCTGCTGCATTAACCCATTGCTACTTCATGCAGGGGAAGAGGTTGGAAGGAGGGAAGGCAGTCAGCTTGTAAGATGTGGCCAGCAGGACCAGGGNTGCTCGTTGATGGAGAAGGCAACAGCAAAGAGCAGAACAAGCAGCCCAGAATATGAGTGTGGTTGCTGGCAAAGCCAGGACCTTACTGACTGAAGTAATGCTGCAGAAGTGTGTGGTGATAATACGTGCAAAACATTGGTTTGTAGGTGCCTTGCCAGATATTTTGCAACAAGTTTGGTTAAGCTTCTTACCTGACCTGGGTGTAAACAAAATTGAATCTTCATCTTTAATTCAAGGTCAGGATGTACAGTTTCAAAGCCTCTCAGACTAGAGAATTTAATTAAATCTTCTGCATCACAGATGAATGCTTCAACCACCCAGCTATTGGACAAATTTGCACTTACTCCAACCTTAAAAACCTGTTTCCAGTCAAAGCTAGAAAATTTGAACTATTTTCACATGTACCATTTGAATGATTGAAAGCACACTGTTAAACTTAAAGAGTCTTGGGGCATTCTAACTCTTACCAAAGACCTGCTTGCTGTATTTGCTTCCAAATTATATCTAAAACAGAATGGCAAAGGGCCAAACCCCAAAATCCTGCTTCCAAGCATGACCACTTTCTTAGCACTGCAGTCCCTGCCCTTCAGGGAATCACAGAATGGTAGGGGTTGGAAGGGACCTCTGGAGGTCATTGAGTCCAATCCCTCTGTCAGAGCAAAATCGTCTAGGTCGGGTTGCACAGGACAGCATCCAGGCACGTTGTGACAGTCCCCAAAGAAGATGATGCCCCAACCTCTCTGGGCAGCCTGTTCCAGTGCTTTGGCACTCTCAAAGTACAGAAGTTTTTTATTAGTTTCAAGTGAAACCTCCTGTGTTCTAGTTTGTGCTCACTGGCCCCATCCTATCACTGACAACCGCTGAAAAGAGCCCAGCCTCAGCCCCATGACCTCCATACTTTAGCTATTTAAATGAATTAGTAAAATTCCCTCTCAGTCTTCTCTTTCCCAGGCTAAACAGCCCCGGGTCTTTCAGCTGCTCCTTATAAGAGAGATGCCAGTGCCCTCATAAGTTTTGTGGCCTTGTTATGCTGCAGAGCACTATGCCCCTTGGATAGCAATACCAAGAACGAAAGGACTACTCAGGAGAAGACTAAACCCCCTCAAAAGAAGGCAGAACCAGTCAGCAAGCACTACTCATTAAAAAGCCTGCAGATCATAACTCATGCCTGGAGCAGCACAAGGGATGCTGTGACTTCTAAGCTCCTGAGTTCTCATCTTCTGAATGAAACAAGCACTCAGGTTGCATCTCAGTCTGTCCCCTGGCAGAAGCAGGCCTTCAGAGGACTGCTGTACACTGGCACACTGAGAGCTGCTTATTAGCCAGTGCTCATGGTGGCAGATTCAGGCAAAATTGAAAGGCCAGCTTCAAGATTTCAGCGGTGAGTAACATGGTACAGCTCATTCCTCACTGACACCTCGGGTCAGAGTTACGCTGGGTCCTCCAAACATCTGCAGGCACAGACAGGTACAAGCCATGTGTAAAACACTGAGAGCTTCAATCATGTCTCTTCTACCCACACAGTTTATGAGGTAGTCCCTGATTGTCAACAGGATCCCATTGTCAAGCTCTGCTGTGAATTACACTGTCCATACTACTGGCATGCCCTTATCAACAGCCATAGTCATAGAATGCATAGGGTTGGAAGGGAGCTTTAAGGCCACCTAGTCCAACCCCTCTGCTGTAATTAGGGACAGACTGGATCAGGTTGCTCAGAGCCCCATCAAGCCTGACCTTGAAAGTTTGCAGGGATGAGGCCTCCACAACCTCTCTGGGCAACCTGTTCCAGTGTTCCACCATCCTCATAGTAAAGAACTTCTTCCTAACCTCCAACTTAAATCTACCCTTCTCTAGTTTAAAACCATTGCCCCTTGTCCTGTTGCTACAACCTAAGGAAAAAAATATATTTAAAAAGGGGGGAAAAGAGGAAGAAAGTTATGGCAAGAACCTGGGGGAAAGAACAAAAATGGTCATAAATCAGCCAAGGATCATTCCCAGAAGCCTACTGCTCACAGCCAAGCCCAATGGGAACCTGTACAACAACAAGCAGCAAGCAGCAAGAGCTGTGGGTGCCACAGGCTGCTCTGGCTGTGACTCAGCAAGCACACTGCCACACGTCAGCACCACATCTTTTGCCATGTCAGTGCAAGCTCAGGCTCAGACAACTGTCCTGCAAAAAGATGCACCAGTGGAACCCATCCAAGAGACATAACTAAGCAGATCTAAACAAATGGGTTTAATGACTGCTGAAGTCAGGTGAGATAACTCACATCTTCACTGCACTCTGGACACTGTGGCAGGTACAAAGGTGGAAAGGAGCAAAGTCCTAATTCCTTCGCACTGTTTCCAGACAAGGATTTACTTTCCATGAGCCTGAGCCTGTATATGCTGCATTTCTTGAGCTGAAAACTCACCACCACGGGAGCTTCAAGATCCTTTTCAAAAGTTCCCTTGTGCAATAATTTATTCACCATTTGCAATCTGTTAAGCAATTTTCCAAACGAGCTGCTCCCCAGGTTTTGGCACTCCCCAAAAGTCCAATCATTCACTGCACTCTCTACAGGGCCAAAGCTTGGCAGAAGTTGCCACAAGTAAAATTTATCCAGAAAACCAAACACTTGGAAAAATAACCAAATGCAATAGAGGAAGCAGCAAGAGCATCCTGGTAATTAAATCATCCTACAACTTCAGTGCAAGGCCAAAAGATGTACAGGCTTGGCTTAGTAAAGCTGCATTAGAGACTCCAATCTATTGTATCGCAGCTTAGTAAAGCTGCATTAGAGTCCAATCTACTTCGCAGGTGATCATTGTGTGAGCTGTGACAATCCCAAACCCTAACAGCAAAGCAGCATCTTAATGTAAACTTTCTTGTCTCTGCTGTGTGTTTCTCATGCAAAAAGGAGCCTGTAAGACAGCCTGGTAGACTGCAGGCACCAAATGGTTCTCACTGTGCTAATGTCTGAAAAAAACTACACTCTCACCCATCTGTTAGGAGAAAAGAAGGATGAAAAACTTCAAAGGAGGCCACCTCCCAGGACAAGATCAAAGCCAGGAAGAGAGAAACAAAAGGGATGGGAACCATCACAGCACCTCTCCAATCCATGCATTTGTAAGTGTTAATGCAGGCCTTGGCAAGGACTGGCTTTAGCAACGAGCTGTTGTTATTCTGTTTATTGGGGGGGGGAGGTTCTCCTGGGCAGATCACCTCTTCTCCCCCTTCACTGCCTCCCAGTATGTTCCAGCCATATGTTCCCGGCCAGAGCAGCTGTTTGTGGGCTTGCTGCTCAGACACTACTGAATTCTGTGACTTCTCTTCATCTTCTTTTGATTGTGAATTTCCAGGGCAGAAATGAAGAAAATAAAATTCAAACAGCTCTGAAGCTGTGCTCTCATTTACACCACCACATGCTCCATGGACATTACTGCTGGAGCGAGCATTAAAAGCCTCCCTTCTCCACTCCCATGTGTTGGTTCTGCACCTCTGACATCTGGACAGACCCAGCAGCATGGCACTGGGTGAAGAGAGGGAAAAATCAGGCCACAGCCTATGGTTTAAAAACCTTCTTGCTTGCTATCACCTAGCCAGAGAAGCAAAAAGCTTCTGTTGTGCCTAATTGCTTGCTTTCTTCCCAGTCAGTGGCTCGGAGTATAATTGGTTACAGTTCATAAAAGGGGTCTTCTATGGCCAGCTGACTTTAAAGGGTCAAACTGCATCACAAGAGTGCTGGGGAGGGCAGCAGATTTCATTAACTTCTCAAATGTTTGCAGTGTCCTTTTTCCAGCAGGCTTTCCTAAAAAGCCAATTAGCACAAATGCTCTCTTGGCTAAAACTGGAGACCTAGAAGGTACCAGCTGCACAGGGTAACGCTGTTCTCCATAACATCTCCTACCAGGCAAACCTTCCCAGCTGAAGTCCCAGGAAGAAGCACATCTGTCAACAGCCCTGGAGAGAATGAGGGCTTCTCACAAGGCAATTTGCTTAATTTGAACAGAGATTTAAGCCTGCCTGTGGTCACACACTGCACCAACTCAGGCTAGCGAGCTCCATCTCACCAGTGTCATATTCACTCACGTCACAGCCCAAGCCCTAACTTGTGAAGCCAATGCCTTTTATAAGAAGCCTTTCTTCCTTTGAAGAACAGAATTAATTCCTCTGAAAGTTGGATCCCAGCTAGAGAGACTTCTCATATCCAAGTGGGATCCTGAATCTTTTCACATGGGGTGGACAGCATTCCCAGAATTCCCAACGAGAACTAAGCCAACACAGGGGATATGAAAGATGACAGCACTTGGGAGGTTACAGCACTAAGTATTAGTCATGCTGTCTCTGCTTAGCCAAGGATGATGTTCACACAGCAAGTGTGTGAGCTCTGCTAGGAGCCAGCGAGCAAGGGCACAGGGCAGCACACAGACCTGCTGAGATAATGGGAAATGTACAATGGGGCTTCATATTTTTTATATTTTAAATCTCTCTAAGAGAAGAAAGTCAACAGAGATGTGAAAGAAGAAAGAAATCATCCCCTGTGACTTCTCAGTCACCTCATAGATAAAAGGTTTCCATATGTCCATCAAATGCCACTGTCTGACACTTCCACATCCCCTCCTCTGCGAGCTCACTGCACAAACCATGGGGCTGTTCCCAGCAGACACATGAGTAACCAGAGCTGGCTTTGCCTGTGCCTTCAACGGGACCCAAAATCCCACCCCTCCCACAGTCCCAGGAATCTAAGCTGTCTTTTCTTTCCCATTGTCTGCATGGTCAGAGAATCTGGGAGGTTTAACTGGAGAACAGGTGCCTGGAAGCGAAGGCAGCAGCTGAGCAGGATCTCCAGCAAAGGATCTGCATTCAGCATCTCAGAACTCACAGTGACAGTGGAGATGCTCTGGTGCAGGTGCTCGTTTATCTGGAGTGCTGTGGCAAATGTGGGCTAGCACAAGAATGGTGCCTGCCATGTTCTTCCATGAGAGCTTGCCTTCTCAAAGGAGCACAGTTTCAACTCAGACGAGTCAGATACAAGTATCTTGTCACTCCTGGGTTTGATGAATAACTTTCATTCTTCTTTCTGCCCAACATCAGCATTTTGACATCCTCTTTTGATTTAATTTGTGGGAAACAGGACAAGGATTTGACAGGACAAGGGGCAATGGGTTTAAACTGTCAGAGGGGAGACTGAAACTAGATGCTAGGAGGAAGTTCTTTACAGTGAGGGTGGTGAGACACTGGCATAGGTTGCCCAGGGAGGTTGTGGAGCGCAGAATCACCCAATGTGATCAAGGCACAGAATCACCCAAGGTGATCTTGATCTTGATCACGTTGGGTGATTCTGCACTCCACAACCTCCCTCAAGGTGTTCAAGGCCAGTTTGGATGAGTCCTTGAGTGACCTGCTCCAGTGGGAGGTGTCCCTGCCTATGGAGGGGGTTGGAACTGGATGAGCTTTGAGGTCCCCTCCAACCTTACCATTCTATGATTCTATGATACTTCCATCTGCTCTAGGAAGTTTGTGACCTTTTCCACCACAGACCCAAAACTGAGATTTGACTTTTATTGCCTATTTCCTGCCCAACCAGGAAATGAAGGGAGCAGCTCTGCTCTTTCACAAGCTCCAGCATTTTATTTTCTTCAGAGGCCTATTTGCTGGGAGTGCTTACAGCACTGCCAGTAGCACAGATTATGAGAAGCAACAGTAAATCATGGTACTTGCTGGGAGGCAAGGAAGCCATAACCACAAACCTGACACTGGGCTGGAAAAACAAACCACCTACCTATGCAGAGCTCACATATGGAAAGGAAAGAGAGTGCAGCAGAAGTGTGATTCAAAGCCCTTCCCCAAGCTACCTTATCTAGGATGGAATCACAAGTCCAACTTCTTCTTCACTGCTCTGGACAGACACTTACCTCACTGCCAGGCTTACAAATAAATGCAAAAAAGAAGGACGATGTAAATCTGTATTAAAAATAGTTGTATTTATTATAGGGGGCTCTCCTAGGAGTTTTAAATTATCCATCCCCTGAGCACCTGGTTCAATGATCAGAGTCCTCTTTCTCCAGGCAGAATCACTTTTCTCAGAAAAGACAGAGCCTCCTGACATTCCCTGCAGCCAGAAGCAGGCAGAGCTGCTGTCCTGCACAGCTACACTCCCAGGAAGCACAGAAACAGCAATTGGCAGAGCACTGGCAGTAGTTGGGGAGTGTGTGTGTGTAACATTTAGCAGCATAAAGAAGAGAACCTGAGGTTGGAAATGGGTGGTTCAGCTCTCACAGTTGGGAAACCTAAGCCATCAGACAGCAGCTACCACATAACAATAATGCCATGGCCAGGGAAAGAGATTACAGTGGTTACAAAAGCAATCCCACTAAACTCTGTGCTGCCTATCACAACACCCCCAAGTATGCAAGCCCTTGCAGGCAGCTGGGCAGGCACACACAGAGAGCCCTGCCTTGATCTATATGTATTTCTATTGTCTCTGCTGGGGACACATGTTCCTGATTTATGGCACAGCAAATAGCAAAGCTGTGCTTTGAGTAATGGAAGGGGGCAGGCTGGTGAGGTTGCCATCATTCCCAAAATGAGCTGCTCAAGTTCAAAGCCTGGGAAGAAGCAGCCTGAATACAAAAGAGCTCACTGGGCTCCAGCAGAGGGTACAGCAGGGAACACCACCTCCTCAGATCTGCTGCTGAGGTAGCACTGATGCCATATTAATGACTCCTTATGGTAATGAGGGAAGACAAATGCTAAGGTGCACAGAGGGACGGAGGGAGGAGCAACGTCTGTCAGTCTCTGCATAAAAGGATTCAGATTTTTCATACTTGCTCAATTCCCTGACATTTAATTTTGAGCAGGAAAGTTTCCACAATGCCAAGGATCATAAAGGAGCAATTTGCTTCTGGATGTTACCATTGATATTTCGGCATGAATGAAACTGCGCCGTTCGGTGAGGAAAAGAGCAGCTACTCATCATGGGGAGCACCATGGAAACTGAAATATCATTTACCAAGAAAGGCTCTTCTGAAGGAATTCAAAATGAGAAAAATGATAACTGTGGGTGCCTCGAAGCATTAGCATTTTAAAAGATACCAAAGAGTTCAAATTAAATTAAAAGGAGATGTCCTAACAACGCTGCACTGCCGTGAAGGGAAAGTGTCCAGCAGGGACACTTGCTCTGAAGAAAGCAAGGGAATGAGGCTTTTGCTAAGGCCAGCCTGGCAGACTGCCTGCAGCACACTGACAGAGATCTGTAGTACACACCTAAGCAGTCCAGATACACAGAAGTCCAGAAATCTCCAAATGTGAGCTAAAATGTACCTTTGGAGTGTGCAGCATCTGGAGGCACTTGAATGGAGCTTAAATGGGCAATCAGATTTTTCTGTTTTATTACCTTCAGTGCTTTGAGACTAAGCTGAAATCCTCTCTTGCTACAACTTTGTAACACTTGAACTATCATCACATGCACAGAAAAGCAGATTTTTCTTTCTTCCTTTTTCTTCCCCCCCCCATTTTTCTTTATTTTAAGAAGCGATGAAATTATGTCAGAAAGAAAAACATTCACAATTTACAACATCATCAGTAAGGGTGGATTGGCCTTTTTCTATGTCCAAGCTGAGAAATATTAAACAAAACTCCTAGAGAGGTAGTACTGAAACCCTTCTGCAAGGTCCTTCCAGTTTGGCTAATGACATGAAATAGCCAGAGTTACGCATCTCTGTCAATGATTTTGGGCCACGTGCTCAATGAAACTTAAGACTTCAGTGGTGGGCAGTGCTAGGACAAGGAGCAATGGCTACAAGCTAGGACACAGAAGCTTCCATCTGAACATAAGGAAAACTTCTTTACTTTGGAGCACTGCAACAGGCTGCCCAGAGAGGCTCTGCAGCCTCTTTCTCTGGAAACTTTCAAAACCCAGCTGAATATGATCTTTGGCAGCCTGCTCTAGGTGAACTTGCTCTAGCAGTGGGCTTGGCCTAGATGATCTCTGGAGGTCCTTCCCAACCCCTGCTATTCTGTGTGACCTTAAGGCTGACATGTCCTTGCAGTTGCAGATTGTTAAATGGTGCGCTCCGTTCTGTGCCGAAAGTCTTGAATCAAAAGTGTCAGTGGTGGCCTATACATAACTCACTGCACTGTCTTATTCTGGCTCAGAATCGACCTTCAGAAAGGAACTCCACAGCACCCTGCCCTCATAACACTGCCCACAGAACACTGCCCACAGCACCCTGCCCGCAGCACCCTGCCCCACAGCACACTGACCGCAGCACCCTGCCCCACAGCACCCTGCCCCACAGCACACTAACCGCAGCACCCTGCCCACAGCACCCTGCCCCACAGCACACTGCCCACAGCACCCTGCCCGCAGCACACTGACCACAGCACACTGACCGCAGCACACTGACCGCAGCAAACTGACCGCAGCACCCTGCCCACAGCACACTGACCGCAACACACTGCCCACAGCACACTGACCACAGCACCCTGCCCGCAGCACCCTGCCCACAGCACACTGACCGCAGCACCCTGCCCACAGCACACTGACCGCAACACATTGCCCGCAGCACACTAACCGCAGCACCCTGCCCACAGCACAATGCCCAGTACCAGCCTCCCTAACCTGGATCCCTGAAGAGAAGGCCAGAGAAAGCATCGGCTCTGTGGAACAGGACAGGTTTTTGCCTTAGTTCAGCAAAAGTGCTTGCAAGGCTTGTTTCAAGTAATCAAAAGAACCACCAAGCAGATGGCAGGACTTGGGTCTCTGTGGGGGAAGTCACTGTCTTAGGAGCAGAAAAAATCTACTCCATGGCAGTTCAGGACAGCATCCTGACTCTGACAACAATCAGCACTGTACCCAGGTGGCCTACATTTGGACACCACTTGTGTCTGGGGTAGCCTGTGACTGAACAAAAAGACTCTCCTTGTGGCCTTCACTAGCACCAAGCAAGGATCCTAACATAATTCTTCTTGCTTGTCCGCATCTATAGGAACATATTGTCCTTAGACCCACAAGAAGCTCATCCTCTAATGAAGTATTGCCCAGGAAAAGGCATTTTGTGGTCTTCTATGCTTTTTATAGATAAGTCTTTACTTTTATTTGGTTTTGCTTAGCAGCTGTTTGGTTTGGTTTTTCTTTTCCTGTAATAAACAGGTAAGAAAAAAACAGAAGCAGCTGTCATTCCTGCACTGTGGGATGAAACAAATCCTTCTGTTCTCTAAAATAACCCCACACAGAAGGAAAGCCACTTGTCAGACTGGAGTGCTCCCGTTCTCATGATCTGTGGGGGGAGGTCTCCCCATTGTTCTTAGATCTTTTCAAATTATGATATCAAAATTACATTTTTTAAGGGACATTTCATTCCATCACACTTGAAAAAATGTTAAATACTCTTATTATGTAGTTTGGGGTGGTTCTTTTGCAATGAACTAAACATGGTGACAAGGTGAAGATGCAAATAACAGTGCTTGCTCAACGACAAGAGCTACAAGTGAATGAGAACTGACATAATAGACCACAGCAGTGCAACCTGTAAAATGCAGATTACTCACTTCACAGCTCCTCTGGAACAATTATAATCTTATATAAATCCTCTTAGTTTACAGTTCATGGATACAGGCTGTGCTGTAATTTGGTGATTCAAAACCCTTATGGGTTGTTTGTTCATGTTATTCTTTTCTTAAATAAAACATCCTTGTCACTGTGTACGTCAGATTCCAATACACTCACAGTCAAATAGAGAGGTGTAAGCTACGCTGCGAGCGACCCACTTAACACCAGTACCACCATAAGCACACACACAAACCAGTTCTCATGAAGATGTGCAAGGGAGTAGGAATCTGAGCACTCACTGGCCAGGAAGAGCCTGCAGCCCTCTGATGGAAGTTCTGCAGCCACACAAAAAGGGATGTGCTCATCTACAGGATGCTACACAAAGCCACATTGCCTGGTTTTGATCTGGCTATCAAAGCCAGCAACTTCACTACTTATTAAAGCTGAACAATCAAACAAGGCAACCTCACTGAATGTGTCATCCTAAAAGCCTGTGAAAGCTGAGTAAGTTGTTCTGCTAGCTCTTGAATATCCCTTCTCTTGTCCTCTGGGACAAGCACACTTGATGACACGGCACATGTTAATTTCCCTTTGTGACATCCTAACACTCCAGTCTGCTGCACATGTACACTCAAGAACATACCACCCTGTGGCTGGGTTTTATTCTGCAGGTTTATCTTTTATACCAGTAAAAGCTATGCTCTCTCTTTCTCTGCCAGCCACCAGCACCTGCCTATGAAGGTTTTAGATAGTGCTCTGGCAAAAGGCTACTGATGATGGCAAGCAAGATGCTGTTTCAGCTTAAGGTACAAGACCATGTCCACCTAATGCTGGCTTAGCACCCTGCACCTTTGGGGCTCAGCATGAAAGGGAAAAAGAAACACAAGGGGCACAAAGAGGCTCTGCAGGCACAGCACAGATCAGAACACCAGAGTGGGAATTAAAATAGCAGTCTGTGCCATATGTAACCCTCCATAGGTAATGGGTGTTGCCTTGCTTTCACAAGTAGCAGGAAAAAAGGCTGTGAGACTCACATTTTCTCTATGCACAGGATGTAACTGACACTGACAGTACCCATGAGCAAAGACTGCTCTCACCTATGCAATTCTTGGCTTCTGCTGGGTTTTACAGGGAGATTTCAGTGCTATTTGATACCCAGATTTCAATCTCAGATCAAAGCATTAAGGCAAGTGCTCAGAATTGCCTCCCCCATGGCTGATGCTGTTGGTAAATAAGGAAATAAAAGCACCAGTGTGAGAAGAAATGAGGCTCCTGTTTAATGTGTGCTGTGGTTTAACCCCAGCCAGCAACTGAGCACCACACAGCCACTCGCTTGCTCCTATTTCCTACCAGTGCAATGGGGAGGAGCATCAGAAAAAAAGCAAAGTTTGTGGGTTGAGGTAAGAACAGCTTAACAACTAAAATATAATAATGCTGATCATAAAATAGAAATGGCTGTGATGAAAAGGAAGAGAAAGAGAAATAAACCCCAAGAAAGACAAGTGATGCACAGTGCAATTGCTCACTGCTTGCTGGCCAATGCCCGAACAGCCTCTCCCAGCAGCTCCCCCGGGGTGTGCATCGAGCAGGATGTGCTGCAGTGGGAGCTGTGCCCTTGGCTTGTTTGGGTCAGCTGTGCTGACCGTGCTCCCTCACAGCTGCTTCTACACATGCTTGCTGGCAAAGCATGGGAAAATCAAAAGTCCTTCACTTAGAAACAATGTTCAAGTGACAACTAAGGCATCAGTGTGCTATCAGCATTACTCTCTCACTAAACCCAGAACAGAGCAACTTACCAGCTACTGGGGAGGAAAATAACTCTCTTCCAGCTGAATAGAGCAACTTACCAGCTACTAGGAAGAAAAATAGCTCTCTTCCAGCTGAATCCAGGACAAAGTGGGAAGGGGAAAACCCAGTAGAGGTTCACCCACACTGGAGAGCAGCATCAACACTGTAAGTTGTATAAACCACACTTGTTTGCTTTCACATTGTATAATCCCACAGGGCCCAGGGTTACCAGTGTGGAGGCAGCCACGGTGACTATGCTCTCTATCTGGCTGTAGAATCTGCACCACCTCAGGTGGGCACACACCTTGTCACCTTATGCAGCTGTTAGCTCAAAGTGTGGCCTGATAGCAGTTATCAGCTGGGTGCAATCAGGGTTCTCAGGCACTGTGTTAGCACACAGAGGGCCAATACATCACCCTGCAATGAGACAGTGCTGCTCAGGCCAGTCATTCTGACACAGACCAAATGTTTGCTGCTGTGGCCTGCTGTGCTTGGCACAAAGGATTCAGCACCATGGCTGACGTTATCTGTGTGCAGACACAGCTTTATCTGATCCCTGCCTGGACAATTGGGGCTTTTGCTCCAGCTGGTTATAACTGATCTGGTGACTTTACTCCCTTGTTATCTACCATTAATGCACTGCTGTCTCACCTCTCTTCCAGTAAATTCGGTCAGACCACCTGCTTATGAAGCACCAAAAAAGGAATGAAAAATTGAATGAGAGCCTGGGACCTTGACTGCAGCCAAGAGAAGAGCTGGCTTAGCCCCGAGAGACCTATGATCTCTCCAGGAAAACACAGTGGTTTACAGTTCTGGATCTTTAGCAGTACATCAATCTTGCAAGAGATTTTTATTCCTGCCATGAATATTCTACTGAGCAGCTCAGGGTTCCTATAAAGAGAGTACTGCCACTCTTCTGTACAGGTACTGCCATGTCCCTCAGTGCAAGAGAAATGGGTGTTGAAATAGTCTTGCTTGTATTTCAGGTGCTGAAAATGAAGGGAAATGCAGAGTAATGGGAACTTTGAAGGTTCCATTGTAGTGTCATTACATCACACTAGTCTGCTGGTAAAGCAGATTAGGGTTTTGCCAACTACCTGGGGAGACCATGAACAAACATTTGTTTTACTTCCTTACAGGGCTGATTCACAGTAACAATGATTCAGACACACAAACAAAACAAAAAAAATAAAAGAAGGGAGAAGAGAAAAAGAAGGGAGAAGAGAAAAAGAAGGGAGAAGAGAAAAAGAAGGGAGAAGAGAAAGAGAGAGAGAAGA
>WBNM01029490.1:80657-103719 GCA_013399055.1 Ramphastos sulfuratus
GGAGATTGAAAGTGGATGTTAGGAGGAAGTTGTTTGCAGTGAGATCACATCCCCACGGGGAACGTTCTCAGGTGCCAGCTACTCGTGCCTGGGTCTGCACACACATCCTTGTCCTGATGCTATGGTCTGAGGCTGTACAAGAGCAGGAGCCACAGAAACTATGCCCAGGGTTTAGTAACTCTGCTAAAGCACTCAGTTCAAAGAGCAGGCACACAGGCTTTTAAACCCAAAGGAGCTCTCTCTTGTTTCCTTCTAGCTCATGGCTTATCCCTGACCTTAGAAGAACATAAATATTATAAAAACAAAGCAGGAGGAGATATCTTCTCATCCCATGAAGTGGATAAAGGGAAGAAAAAGAGGAGGGGGAAAAGGAGTGAAACAGAAAGAGCCAAGATAAGGAAGCCACTCTCCACTGTCACAGCAAGTTTGTGCATGAGACACTTCTCCTGGGCCCCAGTTCAGTGCTTCAGCTACCTCACCTGTCTCTCCTGAATAAAGAGCAGTGAGCAACAGTGCAATTCAAGTTTCTGACTGAGGGCCACCAAGATGCTGAGAGGGCTGCAGCAACTCTGCTGTGAGGACAGGCTGAGAGAGTTGGGGCTCTGCAGCCTTCAGAAGAGAAGGTTTCCAGGAGAGCTTGGAGTGGCCTTCTAGGATCTGAAGGGGGCTACAGGAAGGCTAAAGAGGGACTATTGACAAGGGCTTGTAACGACAGGACAAGGGGCAATGGGTTTGAAGTGGCAGAGAGGAGATTGAAAGTGGATGTTAGGAGGAAGTTGTTTGTAGTGAGGGTGGTGAGACACTGGCACAGGTTGCCCAGGGAGATTGTGGAGCACAGAAGCACAGAATGTGATCAAACATCACATTCTGTGCTTCTGTGCTCCACAACCTCCCTGGAGGTGTTCAAGGCCAGGTTTGACAAGGCCTTGAGTGACCTGTACTAGTGGGAGGTGTCCCTGCCTATGGCAGGGGATTGGAACTGGCTGATCTTTGAGGTCCCTTCCAACCTTACCATTCTGTGATTATGATTCTATGATTCCATGACTGATTTTGGAGCAGGGAGTGGCCTCCTAATGCCAAGTACCAAAAATAGGATGGCTACAAACACCTTGGGAGCTGGAAGAGTGTTGGTGTTGTAGTCACCATTCCTCTCCCACCCATCTGCATCTCTTTAATGCTTAGACACCCTGGAAAGAAAAAATCCTCTAACATCACATTCCCCTCAGTCCTCATAGATGCAAAGTGTGACTTTAAACTTTAATTAATACAAACAAGTAGTACACATTAGCTTAATTAGACATGACACAGACATTATTTGAACCCAATATAAAATGAGATTATATGAAACATTTTGATATCCTGATTTTAGAAAGCATCTGACGGCATCAAGCCTCAGGGACTTGCTACACATCTGCAGCAGCTCAGCTCCCAAGGAAAGCAGGAATAAACGAAGTGAGGAGAACACTGGAAAAATTTAATAGACAAACTGACTAATCTCAGAGTCCAAGGTCATAGCAGAGCAATTCATTTCGTGGCTTTCCAACAGCAGCAGACATGATTTATCAATCTGAGGCCAGGCTTACAAACACTATACATCTCAATAATATGTTCTTTGCACTGTGTAACTTTTTAAACAATGATAGATTGCCTGGGCTGGGCCACAGCTATTTTACAAACAGAATATCTGCAAATGAAATGGCCCAATAAGGGGAGAGAAAAGGGGGGGGGGGGAAGGAAAAAGAGAAGAAGAATTATGCTGAGTAGCAGCTATGCTAAACTGCAACTGCAAAGGACTCTAACATTTTGCTGTACAACACTTACAGAAGAGGTGGATTCTGAGAATCTGCCATTTTAGACAACTGACACTGGTGACTCAGTAAAGCAGAAACATTCCCTGAGTTCAACAGCACCACCAAAAACTTATACTGATGAAGAAATAATATGATTTTGAGGTAGAGGGGGACTGTGAAATCAATAGCTCTGGTTGCCCACTTGATCACAAACTTCCTTCAAGTCATTAAGGGATTTGAGTCTTAGCTCCCCTTCCTTTAAAGTGAAATAATATTTTCTTTCTCTTCCAGAGAGAGCCTAATCTTTGTAACCTCGAGCATTCAAGCTCATCATGTAGAAGAGAATTCTTTTGAGGCAGCATCTCTTTGATGCTGAAGTTGAAGAGACTTCTCTTTGGGCAGCATCTGACACAGCCTGGCCCTGACTGTGTCGAGGCCCTAAGGACACCACTGCGATGTTAAAACACTCCTGTGCTATTTTCTTCTCCAGAGCCCGTCAAAATTCCTGACAAACGTCAGCACTGATCCTGGACTCTGCTCTGCCTTGGGAAGGGAGGTGGAAAGTGCTGTTTGGGCATGAGGTGGTTTTAGGGTCTTGACTGGAAAAAAGAAAAAAAGCTTGCTCTGTTGCTTGAGAGCACAGAGTGGCTGCCAAGAATACAGATGAGCTCAAAGACTGTGTATAAGAAATGAGTTGGAAAGTTCAGTATGCTTGATTTCCAGTCCTCTGAATTTACTGCTCCAGGCAACAGGGCTGCTGTCAATTTTCAGGTGACAAATCCCCTCCCAGGGCCCCGGCTGCTCCGTCACTCACTCGTTATTTAGACAGCACAATATGACCTCTGGTTTGAGCAGGGCTGATCCTTATAATGTAAGAAAATCACAGGGATCAAAGCTGACTGTGACGTGGCTATGTGAGGTTATCTGGGGGAAACTCTGCTTCAAGCATTATTCAGATACCTCATTTCAAACGGCTACCACTGCTGCCCCAGCACACAGATGAGAAACAGTTCTTGAGAGCAAAAGGAATTTGTTGTTGCCCTTCGACGCCGTTCCAGGTACTCTTGACAATGAAACTGTGTTAGGCTCTTCTACAGAAAAAGTACATTGAAAGCAGCTGAAGGCTGCAGCCACAGATCCTTGCACGACAAACGTCAACTTTGTGCTGCTTCAGGTCCTGCTAATACTGTGTGAGGGAAACACTTTAACAAAGACCACTAAAGAAATGAGCCCAGGCTTAAAAACGAAACCTCAAAAGGGGCTTTAGCAGGACACTGAAACAGCTGCTTTGACATCTTATGATAATTGGGGTTAAGGCAAGGTCCTTTTTCTTATACAAAAGAAGGAACTGGGGCATTCCCAAAGTGAGAATTCAGCACTGCTTCCAAGAACTGTTTGAGAAGTAGGGGCATTCACTTTCACATTATTATTTTTCCCCTTTCCCCACTCTCCCTTCCGCAGCACAAAGGGCACTTGCTCTCCGCTTGGCTCACGTCCATTGCCGCTGTGCCAGCTCGCTCCCTCCAGGATTTCGTATCACCCAGGTATCTCAGTGCCTCAGGCCCACACTACTTATCCTATTTAAAGACCTAAATCTGCACTTTCTTGTGTCTGGGCAGACTGCTGCACCTACACATGCTCCCCCAGCCCTGGGGAGCTCTGTCTGCCTGTTCAAACAGCCGCTGGGTGTGAGCACAAAGGAGGCTTTCAGCTGGACAAGGTCATGAGCACCCCCACCCCTCCCCTACGTCTCCAGTGGCACTTGCTGGATTCCAGCAAGCTTTCCTGGTGCCACACACACCACAGCAAGAAAAGCAATCCCTAGCTGGAAAACTTCCCTGTCTAAAAGTAGATATTTCCATCTTCCTGTGCATACCAGGATATATACTAAGACCCTGACCCGTCTCACCTCACCACAGGAGTGGGAAGGGAGTCCAGAACCCACCACACAAACGGGGGCTCAAAGCCAGGTCTTCACAAGCATGACCACAGAGAAATGGACTCAGAGCCAGGATATTTACAAACGTGGGCCCTTGGCAGCCATGCTGCAACCCCTCTGTTAGAGTATTTCTGTTCTGCCCTCCACAGCTGTCCTGGTAGCCGTGACCGTGGGCTTGCAGCAGGCTGGTTACTGCGGGGACAGCGCCAAGCGCTCAGCACCAGCTGTCACAGCTACTTTAAAAGCTGCTGCACACCTGCAAATGTGCAACTGTGACTGATTCCCAGACAAACATTTACCTTGGCATGCACAGCGCGGAAGGTGGCACCATGCTCACCTCTGGTGCTGTAAGTAATCTGCATCCTGAGCTATTGACAAACACTACAAATTGCACAGCTGGAGCCGTTAGAGGCTCTTGGGGGGTTTGAGCCTGCACTTCTTCCCTACTGGAAACAGCTGCATAATAGCCCTGCAGCACTATGTGCAACCTTTAACATAAGGCATGCAACAAGAAGGAAAGAGAAGACAGGATTTGAGTAAAAAAATGAAATACAAAAGCAGCTGAGTTCTAATAAATGCCTCTGACAGCAGGGTAATTTGTGGCTCACCTGACACCTGCACTGTGTCGTGGAAGCCAAGGCAGTTGCCCCTGGCATCAGTCCTTTCATAGAATCATAGAATGGGAAGGTTGGAAGGGACCTCAAGGATCATCCAGTTCCAACCCCCTGCCATAGGCAGGGCCACCTCCCACTAGTACAGGTCACTCAAGGCCTCATCCAACCTAGCCTTGAACACCTCCAGGGAGGGAGCAGCCACAACCTTCCTGGGCAACCTGTGCCAGTGTCTCACCACCCTCACTGTAAAGAACTTCCTCCTAGCATCCAGTCTAAATCTTCCCTCTGCCAGTTCAAACCCATTGCCCCTTCTCCTGTCATTGCAAGCCCTTGTCAATAGTCCCTTCCCAGCCTTCCTGTAGCCCCCTTCAGGTACTGGAAGGCTACTCTAAGGTCTCCTGGAAGGCTTCTCTTCTCCAGGCTGCAGAAGAGAAGGCTTCAATACAGGTCTTTACCCTGTATCTTTGGCAATGGTGGTGGAATGGGCCCCTGTTCAGCAGGATCTTTCCAATGGTGGCAATGGGATTAAAAAAAGATCTCATTTCGTTCACTTGCTTGTTTCAGGTTAACAGAGACCAGAATCCCCATTTACAGGTGGTACAGAGTCTCTGTCAGCACAGTTGGTGGCAATCCACTTCCCTGCCATGACCTGCCACTTAGCAATGCTTTAAATTCAAATCTTCTCTGTATCTTTCCATTGTTGCATGGAGATTGAGATCCCAGCACCCCACAGTAAGCACTGGGCATCTTCACTTATCCTCTGAAACTGCAACCCCAAGAGAATGAGGGATAGGGAAAGCTTGAACAGCTTCATGCCAACAATGGATGTGCAACATTGAGCTGTTTTGTCCAGAGCCATTCTGGAATACACTGAACCAGCCAGGCTGGGGTTCTGCATCCCCACTAGCAGCACAACTCACCTCAGCAACTCTCCAAGGGTAACTGAAGAACAGAGACACTCTCCCAAGATGGGAGAATAGAGCTGCAATGAAGGAACCCTTGGAAGCCAGCCCACATCTCTTTTCTCAGCTGTGACACAACATGCTTCAATGAGTGCTGACTTAAAACCTGTGCCTTTCTGTACTACACAGTAGAGGACAGCACATCCTAAAATACCTCCTGGACAGAGGAGCTCAGCCATTCCTCTGACTTAAATCACAAGAAGAATGGCCAGCACCAACCAAAACAGCTGAATGGCTGCAAAGAAAATCATCAATAACTTCAGTTCATCACCATCCAGTTCATAGGACAAGGAGACACAAGTGCATGAGAAGTGCCAAAGGGTGTAGGAGGTGCAGGATAACTGCATCACACATGGCAACCACATGACAATCTACAAATTACATTGCCTCCAGCAAATGTCTTTGATCACATCACCACACTGCTGGCTCCTCACCCATCTTCCCAGGATGCCCTGAAGCAGTAGAAGTCTTGGGCCAGAATCCCTTTGCCCTTTCTACTTGTACATTTCTCCTCCACTCAGCCTGACATACAGTGATTTTTCAAAAGTAATAAACAAACCAACCAATAAACAACTGCATAAATAAGTGTACTTTCTTTGTTCATTTTTTTTATGCCTGCCTCTCCTAACTTCATAAAGCACACAGATTCTTGGTAGTTATGCTGTGAGATGTCCTACCTTGAGTTCCTGTGTGTCCAAGAGCAGGGGAGCTCCCCACTGAGCCTAATGACTTATGTTTTACCAAAACATGGCATCTAAAAAGGTGTCCTACCTGAACTGAGGCCCCCCAGTGAAAAACCCAACTGTGCACTGGTAACAGCCAGCCACCTTGTTAAATATTAATGATGTATTTGCTATCTGCATTTGTCTCATTTCAGCCTCTGGTCACACATTCCTCCATGTACATATCCTGACCACATTAAAAAATCCAGCAACACCCAAGACCCCTTGAAGGCACCAAAACAATGGAGCTCCACCAGTCTTTCTCTTATCCTCATGCTCTGCACCATTTCCTTATAACCACGTTCAGGTTTATGATGAAAATACCAAACAGCACCAGGCTGTCAAAGAAATCAACTCAAAGCTTTCTGCATGCTCCTTGCTGATGGCTGCTTTTGGATATTTTTTCTTGCTCTACCTGTCTCAGGTATGTAACTTCATATTCTCTGAGTGCACAGTGCTTTTGAAACAGTTATTTGCTACCCAGCCAGATCTTTTATTTTGAAAACCCTAAGGAAACTCATGATAAGAAAACTCCTAAGCAAACTCCATCTGCTCACGATCTCACAGCTTGATTTGACAAGGCTTCTTTCCTTCCATTCTTAGGTTAATTTTCTTTCATTCCTGGCTACACATACCAAAACATAGTGACCAAAATAGATGTGCCAGAAGAAATTCTCCCTAACAGGACAGCTTCCCTTTCCATCTTCTACTGACAGGTGCTGTGTTTGTCACTGACTCGAAGCAGACTCCTACCAATATCCCCCGTTCGGCTTAATTGGATGGGCTGCTGTGCTCTGTGCATTCCAGATCCTGCAACTCGGAGATGCCTTAAGTAGAACCAAGTATTTGATTCATATTTAAACACAACAAAACTGCCAAATATTGCAGCAGATAAGTTTCTTGGGCAAGATTTCCCCGACAGGATACCAGCAAATTTCACTGAAAGGAGCCACCAATAGCTGCTTGTATCCTGAGGGGGAGAATCAGAGCCCTGGAGATCTCCTTAGTCTTCTGCTTTCTGTGCACACAAAAGCAGAATACATAACAAGGTCACAACAGGCCAAAAATAGCAAATCTTCAAGCAGTTGCAATTCAGATAGATACCAGATCTGCTGGAAAGCAGCAAGCAACTTGACCAGCATGCAGCATTTCTGAAGATCACTGCTTTTGTAGCACTGGAAATCTTACAGCCAGTTTTCAAACCCCAAAAACATTAATATATATTAAAAAAAATAAAGTTTTAAAAAAAAAAAAAGTACATACTTTTCAGGGTTTTCCACTTCTTCAGTCACAAAGTTGAGGTAAAACCTAGAAAAGAGTTAGAAAAGGTATCATAAGAGCTTGCTGGATTTTGATTCTCTATTTCTTTTCTAAAGAATCACAGAATCAGTGGAAGGGACCACAAGGATCATCCAGTGCCAACCCCCCTGCCATGCCCAGGGACACCTCACACTAGATCAGGCTGGCCACAGCCTCATCTAGCCTGGCCTTAAACACCTTCAGGGACGAGGCTTCCACCACCTCCCTGGCCAACCCCTGCCAGGCTCTCATGCTGAAGAACTTCTTCATTCAGGCTGACTCTCCCCATTTCCAGCTTTGTTCCATTCCCCCCAGTCCTATCCCTACCTGACAGCCTGAAAAGTCCCTCCCCAGCTTTCTTGTAGCCCCCTTCAGATACTGAAAGGTCACAATAAGGTCACCTGGGAGCCTTCTCCTCTCCAGACTGCACAGCCCCAACTCCCTCAGCCTCTCCTCAGAAGAACATGAATCGAGAAGATGCTTTTAGTGAAGCACTGCTCTTAATTGCAGCAGACTTGATAGACCCTTATTGCTGTCTACAACTACCTGAAGGGTGGTTGTGGCCAGCAGGAGGTTGCTTTCTTCTCTCAGGCCACCAGCACCAGAACAAGAGGACACAGTCTCAAGCTGTGCCAGGGGAAGTTTAGGCTGGAGGTGAGGAGGAAGTTCTTCACTGAGAGAGTCATTCCCCACTGGAATGGGCTGCCCAGGGAGGAGGTGGAGTCACCGTCCCTGGAGGTGCTCAAGGCAGGTTTGGACGTGGCACTTGGTGCCATGGTCTGGTCTTGAGGTCTGTGGTAATGGGTTGGACTTGATGATCTTTGAGGTCTCTTCCAACCTTGCTGATACTGTGATACTGTGATCCACATTTGGATTAAGAGTTGAGATGTAACCTTCCTCGTGCCCAGGCTCAGGAAGGGACATCCTCAGACAAGACAGCAGAGCAGAAAATAGGCAAAAACTATTGCAATGTGGTTGTAGAGTTGTTTGTTTTTTTCTTTTGCCCCTGGTTTGCTTAGGCAGATTGTGGTTTGCCCCAGGTCCTGTGCACACACAGCCTCAAGTCTCTCATTCTGTTGGTGGCTGTAACCTTTCACAAGGGAAGGTTATACTGGCAAAACACCTGTTCAGGCTGCACAGCAAGGACGTCTTAACAATAAAAATAAATGAAGCCCCCAAAAAAATCCTCCTAAAACTGGGACTCTGACACTAGTGTGTGCCACATGTGATCATACAGGCAGACAGCTAACCCTGCCTGCTTGGGCACAGCCTCTGGTACCAGCTGCGCTCTGTGGTACTCCAGCTGGGTGTGGGAATTCAGAGGAGCTGCTCACCAGGCACAGACCTGCATACACAGCAAGCATGAGCCTCGAGGTCACTGAACCCTCTGCTCTGCATTCATTAAAGCTGGGTCTGTGCACCGTGGGATCACACAGATGTGCCTGGTTGGGATATGGGCACAAAGTCACTTCCTGGCTAATTACACACAGCAGCCAACAGAGTGTTTATGCTTTCTGCTTTTATACAGGGAGACAAAGGAGATGTGACCCAGCACTGCTAGAGTGAGAGACAATTGGCACCTGAGCTGGCAGCAAGTCTGGGAACTCTTCTCCACCATAAGCCTTGGGCCAGATCTGGGTTAGTAGAGTGAGTTGGTGTGCAAAATGTGATTTTGTGACCCAACATGAAAGTCCATAAAACTAGATTTGCCATCTTATCACAGAATCATAGAATGGGAAGGTTGGAAGGGACCTCAAAGATCAGACAGTTCCAATCCCCTGCCATAGGCAGGGACACCTCCCACTAGTACAGGTCACTCAAGGCCTCCTCCAACCTGGCCTTCAACACCTCCAGGCAGGGAGCAGCCACAACCTCCCTGGGCAACCNTACACACTGCAACCTGTGCTGTTGTTCCTAAACTTCATTGGGCACAGAGAACAAAAGGTGTTGGGACAGGTCAAAGGAGAGATGGCTTCTGATATCTATGTTACTCATCCATTTCTTGGGTTTATGACATGGTATTAGCCAGAGCAGGGTAGATTTAGATTGGACATTAGGAAGAAGTTCTTTACTATAAGGATGGTGGAGCACTGGAACAACTTGGCTAGAAAGGTGATGGAGCCCCCAGCCCTGGTGACATTCAGAGTCAAGGCCTGATGGAGTTCTGAGTAATCTGATCTAGCTGAAGGTGTCTCTGTCTCTCAGATGCAGGAGAGTTGGACCAGGAGGCCTTTAAAGGAAGCTTCCAACCCAACACATCCTATGATTCCTTCTGGTCTTAGTCCTACCTTCAGATAGAAATAACCTGACAGCCTGCATTGGCACTTTTGACTCAGAGGCATACTTGTCCTTGAGTTCTTTTCCCTACATGCCCTTTCTCACCCAGCATCTTATATACCACACAGCCTACACTTGCCCTTTGCAGAATGAACCCACAGAGATACTACCCTTGTTTTAGTCTTTAAAGCTGTGTCTTTACAAGTCAATAGTCTCATAGGCTATGCACAAAATTCTGCTTGCATCCTAGGACACAACACCAGCACTTGCAACACTCCTTCCCATTCAGCCCATTGGATTGATTTAGCCCCTGAAACTGATAGTGCAAAGGTATTGACACTCCACTTAATGGTCTGCCCTTCTGTGCTCCCAGGCAATCAGTTTGAGCTGGTGACAAATAGGCAGCTGAAAAGAACCACTAGCCAAATTAGGTCTTTTCCTGTTGGTTTCTTTTATAAGTGGCAAATAAGGATCCCGAAATAACAGTCAGAAGGTGTAAAGGAAAACCAGAGAGGATTTTTACTGTAAGGGTTTGGAATGTTAGGTGGAGAATGGAAAGGAATAGGGAAAAGGCAACTGAATAACATCACTTTTAACCTAACACTTCACAGTAAACAAATTCTGCCTTGGTGATGAATATTATTAAAAGCTTTTAAAATTTAAAATAACCTTGTTGTATGGTTTTACAAGGGAGAAACCATCACATGTTTGGAGATGAGAGACAGAGGCAGTTGTGTGAAAGAGAGAGAAGTCAGAGACTGCATAATCTGTTCAGTTTCTTTGAGACTTCAAAATGCCAGGCTCTTTTCTTATATATCTATCACAGATAAAGGCCTTGGGCTCTCTTGGGTTTCCCACACCACCATTTCACATAAAAGTTCTGTTCAGCACTTCAGTGTTCATGTTTATCATGCTCCTGCAACCAGGGAGTTGCGGGCAGGCAGAGAACGCCAAGGCTTGCCTCACTGTCCCTCCGAATTAAAGACATAAACCCTTATCTCTCAGCCCTTTTGTACAGAACTTGCCTGCCTGCGAGGCTATGGAAAGGGAAGAGCTGCAGACAAAGCTGTCTCAGAAGCAGCCCACCCTGTGCACAGCAGCCTTTCCCCCACGCACTGCTGCAGAAGCACCCTGGCACTGCGCAAGGCCAGCCCGCACGGGCAGCCGTGAGGCGGCTCTGAAGAGCGGCAGCGCTGCTCAAACCAGCTGCTCCCTGCTTTGGTGGGCCAGTGGGGAAGAACCTGAAAGCAGGCTCTGAGCAGGATACTGGAAGGCAGATTCTCATGTCTTTACTCAGCCCATGCCATTTGGCTTCTGTGGAAGCCAGCTGCATTTCTTGTGAAGTGGGATCCAATTCTTTCTGTGCGACAGGCAGAAGAATCTAAACTTTCATCTCGTTTTGTGGACTGTGTGATGCTACTGTGGTTTGCTTCTGCAAACACTGCTTTTACAAAGGAAAGGCTGAGGGCCACACAACTTGGTAAGGGCTTGTAGATTTGGTGTTTATGCACCTAATGACTTGCTCAACAAAAATTAAAGCTTCATTATCCCCTCATTAGTCCCTTTTATCAAAATACTTCATGAAAATTTAAGAACATTCCTGTCTCGTTTTTAGCCTTAGGAGCAGAAATAGAAGCCTGGTTTGTTTTAGTGCTCAGTGTGTTTACCTATTGTACACTGGAGAAGAAAAATCCTTTGAAGAGCTGCTTGCATTGTAGCTCCTGAGTGTAGTAAACGCTGGTGAGATCTACTCTTTTACTACATGATGTAGTCTGGCCCCAAAAAAATGTAGAATAGAATCATAGAATGGTAAGGTTGGAAAGGACCTCAAAGATCATCTAGTTCCAACCCCCTGCCATAGGNTACAATTTTCTTCATAAAACTCTATGTTAGAACACATTAGCTGATTTTATTAGGGATTTTTTTAGGACTAAGATGTTTTAATGACTTACCAGCCTGAATAGGCATACATTCCTGAATAGAAAGCAAGTGGTAATCCCATAACACTGGCATCATTCCCTGCAAAGGCATTTTTAAAGTGCTGTGTTTCTCCTGCAACAACAAAAAACAGTGAAAAATAAAGCTCTTGGGTCATCTAGTCCCTTAAAACAAATAAATACATCACACCATGGAACATTTAATCACCCAACAGCTCACTGACTTCACCTTCTGCCCTTGACCCTAATTTCCGACTCAGCCCTTGCAGCTGTAATCTGCCAGCAATTGTGAAAGGTGTCCCTAGACCTGCAATGGCAGAATTTGACCTATTCAGCTTTTTTTCAAAACATTCTGAGCTTGATGACACTCCTGGCACTGTCATCTCCTGCAGTGACTTACATCAATGTGAAAGAGCAGAATGAGCTCTGTAGGTCTCGCTGTGGAAAATTTCACTTCTTTAACATTTTAATCAAAAGGAACATTGCTGGCATTTCACTCACAAGCAGCAGTTTTAAGGTCAAGAAACCCAGGATCTTAAACATTTCTACCACTGAAAAATGTAGTAACTCCCTGCCACATTACAGTCAATGCTGTATTAACCTTACACCAAGTGAGGACTTCACATCGATAAATGCAAGCACCGAGAGGCTGTGTTCTACTCTTACTCGTTTACAAGGTGCTTCACAGTTTGTAAGACCTCCCTACAGTGTCCCAGATTTCCTGAGAAGCAATGATGCCCCACAGAAAGAGGAGGAGCAGCAGAATTCATCCAGTCTGAAGTTAGCAATGGGTCAGACCCCTCACCCTTTACTTGTTTTTACTGATTCCTCAATCAGAATCTTTCCTGAAGCAGCCTTCTTAGGTAAGGGGAAAATCTGTGGGGAGAGGAAGGCTCTGGTGGAGATCAGGGACTTTATCTGAGCTACTTAAGTGCAGCAAATCCCATCCAAACCTGGTTCTGGCCAGCTCCAAAGAAAAACAGGGCAGATGAGAGCAGCAAGAAATTTTGGACATGGTGAGGGAAGAGACATTGCAATTACCAGAGAGGAAGTGAAAAATATGAAAGCAGAAGTGGTGAATCAGTGGAGTGCTGTACAGGAAAACTTACTGCAGACTCTATTGTCAGCCACAGAGAGATGCTTGTCCCCAAGCAACTAAGCTCACCACATGGCCCAGCTCTGTGCTGCTGACTCAGACAGCATCATGAAAGAGCATCCCCAGGGGCACAGCCTACAACTGTGATAATTTTTGTTAGATGAAGTCTGCCACCGATTCCTTAAGAAGAGCTCCCTGTTCTGACCCCGTGTGCTGCTCAGGTGCTGATGCTCTGTGTAGTTATGGTCTGGTGTTGAAAGGAGAGTGAGCTGGGGCTTGTCACCCTTCACACCCACTGCTGATAGGGCTCAGGGATCTGTATACTCTGGGTTTTTCACTTGAGTGAAGCATGCATGCAGCATGAGCATCCACTGCTTGCAGGCAGCAAGCCCACGGAAGCAACAGCTGACTGCAGTTTCTCTTGCCACTGCAGCTCCTTTAGTTTCACAATGTGGCAAAAGAGCATCCATGATATTGTTTCTTTCATACATGCCCCAACTCTGCCACCATGTACCCTGTACCAAACGGGACCAGGCATCAGCCCAGCCAAAGCAGACACTGCCTGCACTGGGCACATGCTTTCGGGAGGGGTATGATCATCTGTCCTTAAATTCCATCCCGCCCTTTCACAAAGTTCAGCTTTAAAGGCAAAGCACAGAGAGGAGCAATCGTGCTGCTCATTTGAAAACCAAGGCTGATCTGAATATACTCATTGGCTTGCTGAAAGAAATACCAGTCCATCCCAGTGTAGCTCCAATTACATGAGAGTACAGGGCTTCAGTTAAGTACGTGCAGACTAATTAAGATTTTGCTGCTATAAGCATTATTTGGTAAAGGCAGGTGGAGAAAGGCTGGGGAGGGTAAAGATAAAAGCACTTTAAAAGCATTTACTTTTCATTTCATACCTTTAATTAGCTGGATCACTCCAGGGACTATAATTATCAGAATTGCTACAAGCTTGCAGAAGGTAAGGAAAATCTGAATGCGGGCACTCCAGCTGACACTCGTGCTGTTCAGCACCATCACCAGCGCTGCGAGGGGACAAAGAGCAGTCAGAAAGGAACACTCACCACACTGAAGTCACCACATAAAAAAGCCCAACCCTCTTTGTCAGCAGGGAGGCCACACCTACGATAGATCCTGATGCGTGCGAGGAAATGCCCTCCTCAGCCTTCTCCAGCTCCCTCTTCTCACATTCCTCGCCCACATGCTGCATGAAGGTCTGCAGCAGAGCCCCTCAATCTGACCCACTGTGCAGCCCACCCACCTTTGTGTTCTCTGCCTGGCCCTCTCCACACCAAATCACAGCTTGGTTTAACCACAATTGTTAGCTCTTGGTAGAGGACTGGCTGGTAGGATGCCTGCCTCAGATGAAAGAAATTAATTGCCCCATTGCTGCCCTTCCAGTGCTGCTTTGAGAAGAGATTGGCATTCCCTGAAACAATAACGAGTTCATAATCATATTAAACTTTTTCATTCCAATCTAAGCCCTCCATAAATTTATCACTCACTATCTTATTTATCCCATTTCTCTCTCCCAGTCCTTCTCCCCTGTTACTGCTGTACCACCAAGGAGATACAGAACACCAGAGTGCAGGCAATGTGCTTGTCCATGTCAGGAATGTGGGAAGGAAAAAAAGACCTTTCCCTTCTTGAAAATAAAGCCCAGGTCTGTGCCTCTCCAGCACACAGAGAGCTAAGTGAGGAGGGAGCTTTTTGATGTGCTTTCTGCTCAGCTCACATCTCATTCTGCTTCAGCAAGGGTATCTATCCTCTGGCCTTTACTAAAGCCCTGACTGACAGGAGAATGGGAGGGCTTACCATTTGGGTGCTGCCAGGTTTTCTACCTTATCTAAGCAACTACACTGCTGAAATAAAATCAGTGAAGGAATTTAGGTATTTAAAACAAACAAAAACAAACAAAAACAAACAACCAAAAAAGAGAACCAAACTCAAACAATATAAAGAATGGAAAATCATAGAATCATAGAAGGGTAAGGTGGGAAGGGACCTCAAAGCTCAGCCAGTTCCAACCCCCTGCCATAGGCAGAGACCCCTCCCACTAGAACAGGTCCCTCAAGGCCTCCTCCAACCTGGCCTTGAACACCTCCAGGGAGGGAGCAGCCACAATCTCCCTGGGCAACCTGTGCCAGTGTCTCACCACCTCATATCCAGTTCAATCTCCCTTCTACCACTTCAAACTCATTGCCCCTTGTCCTGTCATTACAAGACCTTGTCAATAGTCCCTCCCCAGCCTTCCTGGAGCCCCCTTCAGATCCTGCAAGGCTACTCCAAGGTCTCCTGGAAGCCTTCTCTTCTGCAGATGATCCTTGAGGTCCCTTTCACCTTAACATTCTATGATTAACTTGCTTGAAAAGAAAGAGTCCCACTCCCACATGTATAAACTCACAACTTCATTTAATGTGAATTTGTCAGCAAATAAAGGTCACAGAATGACAGAATTAACCAGGCTGGAAAAGCCCTTCAAGATCATCAAGTCCAGCCTATGTCCTCAAGGTCTAGAGGTTCTCCACATTTCAGGACTGAGGGATTATTTCTAAAGGGATATCTGGGCTTCTGCTTAGTGTCACTTGAGACTCACATACTTCTTTTTGCTGAACAGCCTCTATGTATACCTGTGCTAGGCAGGAAACAGAAAACCCCAGGGGCCTGATTAATTTCTCTGCTATCCCAACACTACCCTGACCTATCTTTACTCATTTAAATGTTTAAAGATCCCTTCAGGTTGCTGATGACTATTAGCACTAATTGAGGCTCCCCCTCTTTTCCTGGGGCTTGATTACCAGGGAAGTTAAGAACTGTCATTTAAGCAACGTACACTTAAAATATTCATTTGACCAACAGCATTAACCCAGTGCTTGTTTATGGCACTGGAGCACTCCAAACTTCCAGGAAAGTGCAGGGTATTGTACTTGTTTGGTTTTTTTTTTTTTTTTGGCAGAGGATGAAACCCAGGCAGGGGGACAAGAAAATGTCAAGGAAGAATTTTATGTTTAAGGAGACATCTGCAGTCTGACATCCAGCTTGTTGGGAGCTCAGGCTGGCTGCAGCAATCTGCCTGCTCCCTTACACAGGTCAGAGCAGGTAACATGAGCACCCTCCCTGCAGGCAGCTCTCGTCCAGCTTTCCTAACCATAGGTTTAACCTTCCTGAGATACCTATGAGAGTCTCACTGAAGGGCAAACTGCTCCAAACACAAACACCAACTCACATGGAAGCTCATCATCTTCCTTACTGGCCAGACACATAAAATTACAAGCCCCAGATCCCTGTAAGAGCTACACTGGCTTGAAAGGAAAAGAAAACCGTGCAAGATGGGATTTTCATCAGGAGGACCTGCTTGTGAGCAGGCTGTGTCAAAACCTCTCCATCCCCAGCTGTGACTTCAAGACAGCCAAACATTTCAACTGAGGCCTTCTAATCAAGCTCCTTCAGAGGTGACAACTGTACAGTCTGAGGTTACAGGGCTGAGACTTTAGTTCTTAGAAGATTTGAGGCCAGCCTGGTGGTTTGTTTTGGTTTTCTTTTTAATTTCATGTGATGGATTTGCATTAAGTCAGTTTCATTGGACTTAATAGGCTATAAAAATTAACAGTCTTACACTATTTAGTCTTAGCAGTTCTATGTCAGTAACAGGCATATTAGCATGTGGGACTTTTACTGCTGTCACATACCAGTACCATACTGGCTGTGTCAACAACTGGGTAGTGAAAGGCAGCACAGGAGTCATAGAGAAAGCTGCTAAAGAGCAGCAAAGCAATATGACAGCTGTGCCAGGGTTCAAGGAGGAAATTTTATCTTGAAGCCCCCAGCACAGGAAGGACACTGAACTGAAGGAGGCCACCAAGATGCTGAGAGGGCTGCAGCAGCTCTGCTATAAGGACAGGCTGAGAGAGTTTGGGCTNGTCATTATGCAATAGCTCTCTTCTACAAACAGAGGTACTTCAAGAAACTGATTTCAGATGCACTCACACAGGATCACAGCAAAGATCAGAAGGAAGCAGCAGTGCCCCAAACAAAAGAACAGTGAAAGGACTCCTCACCTCTAACTGTACTAACTGTAAGCCCAGCACCTAGCATGGCTGCATCCTCAAGGAAGAGCCATCCTGAGGATGACCTCTCTTAGCTGCCTAACTCATGAGTTGCCTTCAGACGGTGTCTTTTGCTCTCTTTCCACTAACCCTGTGGGGAGCACAGACAAGTACCTTATGCTAAACACCAAACTAAAAGTGAGATGAAGCCTGACTGAGGGCAGTATGGGGTGAGGCCAAAATGGGGTTCAGGAACAATCCAACACCACGGAAACAGCGACCCCACTGCAGCCACCGCTACAGGTGGAGAAGGAAATCTGCTAGGAGAAGCAGCAGCAAGCATCACATCCTGGCCTACTTTTCAAGAACATATGTACCAATGCCTCAGCAGGAACCCGAGGAAACTGCCCTCTCCTCACTTGCCAGGCTCACAGGGTCAAGACATCCACACAAAGCAAAAAACACCCTCAATTTGCAGATTCTAATGAGTCAATTAAAGCGAAGTCACAGGAGGCACAAAAGCACCCATCAGAGCAGCTTTTGCTACCCTCTAAAAGCCAACAGATGTCTTAATTTAAACTGCTGAAAGCAGTCAGTGGTGTAGAGCAACATCTGTAACATCTGCTATGATGGGGAAAAAAAAAAAAAAAAGGAAAGAAAAGGAACTAAATATGGACTTATATAGAATCATAGAATGGTAAGGGTGGAAGGGACCTCAAAGCTCATCCAGTTCCAACCCCCTGCCATAGGCAGGGACACCTCCCACTAGCACAGGTCACTCAAGGCCTCTTCCAACCTGGCCTTGAACACCTCCAGGGAGGGAGCAGCCACAACCTCCCTGGGCAACCTGTGCCAGTGTCTCACCACTCTCACTGCAAACAACTTCCTCCTAACGTCCAGTTTCAGTCTCTCCTCTGTCACTTCAAACCCATTGCCTCTTGTCTTGTTATTACAAGACCTTGTCAATAGTCCCTTCCCAGCCTTCCTGTAGGCCCCCTTCAGATATTGGAAGGCTACTCTAAGGTCTCCTGGAAGCCTTCTTTTCTGCAGGCTATACACACCAAACATGCCAATAAAGCCTTGGGATGGAATATTTGCCAGCAAAGCACTGATGGCTCTGTTCTACTGGCCTTGGCTTTCAGGGGTAGGATTGCCTCTAACAGCCATACTGGGACGTGGACTTTTTGGTTGGTTGTTTTTATGTCTTAAAAAATATGAAAGCATCATACAGAAAATTTGCTTTGAGAGATTATTCAACATTCCTGAGAGCAGTTGTGATTTGGAGGGGAATTTTGTGCCCAGCACATGCTTTCTTCCTATAGACACTAAACCAAAAATTAGGGTTGTTGTCACCACCTCCAATAGTTCCACCTCATCTCTGCAGCAATGTTGCTCCTTTTGCACTGCAGAGGCAGTAAGGTGGAATGCAGAGGAGCAGGATGTGTTGTGGCCCCTCAGAAGCTGGAAGAGGACCAAGAGTGTTTTCGATTCCCCATTACGACCCTGGTTGTAACAATCTCAGCAACCTTTTGTTAATAAGCTTAAACGGAAGGAAAGGAGGTTTAGGTGGAAAAAAAAAGACACATTAGAAAAGCCATCTTGTGACATAAGGATAGTACAAACCTGGGTTACAGCATTAGGTGAGGCTTTGGAGACCTCCTCACTGGAGGTGTTAAGATCGGTTCAAACACCCAACAGAAATTGTTTAGATACACTGACAGTGTTTGAGGGCAAGGGATGACATCAAGAGTTTCCAAAATCTCTTCCTACCTTTCTAGTATGATCAGAAATAAAGAGGTGAAGCCACAGGAAAAAGTCTCAGTCAAGGACAGAGTTTAATGGTGCTTCCCACCACTTTCCCCCAGCGCAGTACAGAGACCCAGTGAGCACTGTCACTAGGCACAGGAGGGAGAAGGGAGCAGGAGTGGGTAAGACAAAAGGCACATCAGGTCACTGTCTGATTCACTTACAGTTCTGACTGGAAGCAAGCACTACCTTTGACACCATTAGATTGGATTATAAGATCATCAGGGCTCCAGTGAGTCTGTTCAGCTCCATATACCTTAATCTTACCTACCACTGCCTACATACACAGTACAAAACACACAGAACCATTACCACCACAACAGCTAATTCCCACCATGCAAAGAGGAGAGGGAATGGCCTTGAGTTGCACCAAGGGAGGTTTAGTTTGGATATTAGAAGAAAATTCTTCACTGAAAGGATTATTAAACACTGGGATAGGCTGTCCAGAGAGGTGGTTGGATCCCCATCCCTGGAGGCACTCAAAAGACCCAGAGATGTGTTGCTAAAGGACACAGAGTTAGATAATGGTTTGACTCCATGATCTCACAGGGCTTTGCCTACAGAAATGATTCTGTGACTGACTCAGTCAGACACTCAGGAATCCTGGAACTTAGGTAAAATATATAATCAAAACCTCCTACAAATGAAACTTCACCATGGAACGTGCTGCAAAGGCAAAAGATAAAGCCCCAACCCGACACGTCACTGTTTTGCTCACCATCATCCCATGCAGCATTACAAACTGCCTGCAAGAATCTCTTCTTCTGGTGCAACAGCAGCTCGTCCTGCCTTGCTCCTTACAGACCTGTGCCCACCAGAGGAGCAGTCTGCTGGGAACTCCTCTCTCCCTCGAGGCTGTAATTATCTCAGCACAACTCCACCCCTCTCAACATCACTTCTTTGTTTAATTACTTTTGTGAAGCCCCAGCTTAGCATGCAGATTTTCAATTAAACGAAAAGCAATATAAAAACTATTTCAAATTCACTCTTTGTGCTCGGATCAGGTGTGCTCCACAAAATGCTTTGTGGGAGCCCTCACTTAACATTCCTCTGTCTCAGTGACCTTGAAGGCACTGAACATCTGCTGCACCCTGATCTTGCGCTGAAACGTTTCAGACAGATGTAGCTATAAAGAGTCACTGACCTCAAAATGCAAGCCCTTAATTCAATTATTCCTATGAAACCTATAGTTCATGCATAATTACATTGAAAGAAATGTAGTCACATAGTGATTTTTTTAACACTCCTGGCAAAAGGAAACTCTGAGCAAGGAAGCTCCTACAAAAAAGCCACAGTAACCTGGAGACTGGAAACTGCAATGTCAATTGAACTTCCTGCCTCAAAGCAAGAAACCCATCGTTGTGCAAAACTGAGAGGGGTCTCCTGGGTGCCTTTGATCATTTTGCATGTCTTAATCCCTTTTTCTAGTCCTTTTGTTTCTGATAGGCCAACCTGAAAGGAGCAAGCTGTAACTCGTGACTCAGGTCTGCTCTTCACTCTCCTCCCAACACAGCTCAACGTGAGTGCACAAGGAGCACACCGTCAGCGACCAGGCAGAAGTGCCAACAACCTCTAGTGCTTACAGGCACCTGGCTCCAGAGCACCACAATCTGTGCCTCCTCAGACTTCCAAGCCCTGTCTGGATGCATTCCTGTGTGACTTGCCCTAGGTAATCCTGCCTTGGCAGGGGGGTTGGACACTTTCAACCCCTACCATTCTATTAATCTGTGATTTTCATTCAGCCTCCCACATCAAGCTAGGCACACTGTGAGGCTTCTGGTCTCAGGGTAGCCTCCTTCCACTAACAGTCAGTGCTCCCACTAGCAGTCCTCCCACTAACTAGTAGTCCTCCCACTAACTGCCTTCCCACTAACAAACAGTCCTCCCACTAACTAGCAGTCCTTCTAGCAGTCCTCCCACTAACAAACCGTCCTCCCACTAACTAACAGTCCTCCCACTAGCCCTAAATGTAAGTTAGGAAGGGTAGGAGAAGCTGCTGGTAAGACACAGGTACGCCCTGCTCCCCAACCAACCCCTTGGGTTCCTGTTCTCTGAATTGCAAGTGCCTCAGTAGTTTTATTGCTATGAAGGACTGAGTGGAACCAAGGAAATGATCTCATGTTGCCTGTGTTCCACTCAAGAGAACTACATTTCATCATGGCATCATACTTGGCAGTCAATTGCCTCCTAAAACAGAGGTAGAGCAAAGCATTTAAAAATCAGGTAATCATTCTTCCGTATCTCTGGCACTGGTTCACCATCTCTTAGGGACTGAAATTGCTTCCACAAAAGTAATGAGGAGTCCTGCCATTAATTCAAGTGGCAACAGACTCAGCCTTGGCAATAGATTTTTCTCTGCCATTAATAAAGTCTGCCATGCTTTTTACTACTCTGCATGTTCTCAAACACACAAACCCAGGCAAGAAGTCCCTCCGATGCCCTTGGTGCACAGTCATTTTGTAACCATTCCCATCAAACAACTACCTTTTCAATATGCAGGTACTTCCCCCCCCCCAAAAAAAAAAAAACAACATCATTTTTACCCTTCTTTGCAACCTGAAATTGGGTACTTACTGATGCCAACAGCTGTAATAAGTTTAATGGCAAGTTCTGGGATTTCACACTGCATAAAGAAAGGCTCCAAAATGTAACGTCCAAAGGCCAAGGATATCACTGCTGTGGCAGCAGGCCTAGAGTGGAAACAACAACAAAGTCACCAAATTAATCTTCAATAGCACACAGATAACATTCTGAGGGGATCACACTGTAACTTTTCTAACAGGGAACTCAGAACCCTGCTTAACTGCAGTGCCTGCTTGTAACTCCGCTGCCATGTGCCGTGACTTCTGGAGGGAGCAGGAAACCATGGTGTGCTGGTTGGAGGCTAATTAGAATATTTTAATGAGAGAAAATAGATTATTGGCTGTGGAAAGAAAATAAGGTGATGTCTACAGTACCTGTTCACTCTGCTGGGACATATAAAAGCAAGGACACAAACATAGATCAGGCAGTCTCTGCCTGGCTTTTGCTGTGTTAACTCTTCTGCCTGACCCTGCACACCTTCCAACTAACCATTCTGCTTGCAACACCTCTTGCTGACCTTCTCAGATCACCTCCAATGTGATTCTGAGATAAGGGTGGTGGAAGGGTGGTTGGGTGCCTCCATGGGCACTCTGACTGCTGGGAGAGGATATTTCTGTACTACTTTTAACTTAAATATTGCTATATATAGTTGTAAATATCTGTAATCTATTGTATCTATATGCTTGTAAGATGTGCTAAGCTGTGACTATAAAGCTTCATTTCTTAACTTCCAGCTGGCTGAGTTTAGTCTGGGTGAATCCTTGGGGCAGGGGGTGCACTACACATGAGAAGTTCAGCTTTCCTCAGTGACTCTGCTCCTGACAGCAACAGTTCTTACCAGGGTCACTCTCACAACTTCCACATTGTGAGGCAGTCATAAACAGAAAGGAAAGCTATCAAGAGAACTCTTTTTTTGCCAGAATTAGATGATGAGGGCAAAATTCTGAATAAAAGAAGAAGACTCGATTTGAATGGGCAGGTGTATCTTCCCCTCAGAGACACAAGCAAATTAATGTCCATCAAGCTAAAAATTCCTCTTTATCCAAAACCTATCCAATGTTATTAAAATCCAAAGCAAAGCAGAAGATGAATGAAAAAGGAATTTCCTAAAATGCAAACAGAACTTGTTGCTTTTATTGACTATCAGCTTTCAAGCACTGCAAGTGAAAGCAGAAGCCCTGGGAGTACAGACAGCACCTAGAGAAATGTGCAGACAAGTGAGCATTGTAGTTGCTGCATTTATAAATCTGAAATGTTCATAGCATTCACACAGCCTCTCTCTGAGATATGCCAGGTGCTTGCCAGAAGCCTTGGCGCTGGCACACACTACCTCCAAATTAAACTGCACCTCAGATCAGAAGCTGTCTGCACGTCGAGAGTCGCAGCAGTCTGTGTTTGATTGGGGAGGACATCTCAGCCTGCTTAGGGCAGCTGGTGCCATTTGTGCTTCATCCCACACAGTAAGGGCTAAAGGTCACCATTCTGCCTCAGAGCATTTCTGAGTCAAACGAGAGCCCATGCAAATTTCTTATGAATTAACCTACATCATCTAATAAAGTGATGCCTCACACACAGAACCTTAACAAACAGGCAGTTGGTAAAAGTGCTATGGAACAGCACAAAAGCTCTGCAGAGAAGTTATTCATCTGCACCAAATGATCAAGGAATTTCCCACAGAAGAGTTTTGCCCCTCAAACAAGCCCTGCTTTCTGAGCATTGTGACTCAGACTAAGTGTCATATGCTGCACTGGACCAAATTACAGAGCAGTAAGGAAGAGAAGTGTCTTCTTCACAAGGTTTCTGCATGGACGTGCAGGGGCTGCTGCTTATGCACACCCACATTATGCACACCCAGGACTCTTTCTGTCACTGGCTTGGAAACGGTTACCTTCACCCAGGGGAATGTCCTCTACACTGGGTTTGCACAGGCATTTACTGACTTCACCTTGGTGTGATAGGCACAGACATTGAACTGTTGGAGTGGG
>WBNM01029491.1:0-30544 GCA_013399055.1 Ramphastos sulfuratus
CTGTGTGATACTGTGATATCCATTGAACAGTTGAACTGGTCTTACTACTAAAGATTGAGGTAAGGAAGGTATTGACTACCTCAACCTTTTCCTCATCCTTGACCACTACGTCCCCCTCTGCATCCAACAAAGGACAGAAATTCTCCTGAATCCTCTTTTTATTGCTAATATATTTGTAGAAGGATATATTGTTGCCTTTTAACAGCTGAAATCAGTAATTTCTGATCGGACTTTGGCTCTTCTAATTTTTCCTCTGTGTAGCATCATGACAACTTTGTAGTTGTGAGTGGTCTGCCCCATCTTTCAAAGACCCCAGACTCCTTTTTTATCCTCAGTTTCAACTAAATGTCTCATGTAGCTAGGCCAGCCTTCTTCCCTGCCAACTTGTGTTGGGACAGCCTTTTCCTGCACCTTTAAGAGTTCCCTCTTGAACAGTGTCCAGCCTTGATGGACTTCTTGGCTCCACAGGACTGCCTCCCAATGGACTCTCAACCAATCTCCAAAACAGGCCAAATTCTGCTTGCTGGAAGTCCAAGGTGGCAGTTTTGCTGACCCTCCTCCAACAACTGAGAACTCTTATCATTTTGTGCTCATTGTGCCCAAGACAGTCTCCTGTCATATCACCCACAAGTCTGTTCACAAACAGCAGGTCCACCAGGGTGCTTTCCCTAGTTGGCTCCCACACCATATGAATCAGGAAGTTATCCTCCCCACACTCTAGGAACCTCTAGGCCAGCAATCATGAGTCTTTTCCCAGATACCTAAAGAATATTTTATCTGTCTCTTCATCTTGGCTGAGTGGTCTATAACAGACTTCCACCAGGCTATCTGCCTCATTGGCCTTCCCCCTGATTCTTACCCATAAACACTCCCTACTGTCACCATCATTAAACTCAAGACAATGAAAATACTGTTTGTTATGGAGAATCATAGAATCATAGAATGGTAAGGTTGGAAAGGACCTCAAGGATTGTCTAGTTCCACCCCCCTGCCATAGGCAGGGACCCCTCCCACTAGTACAGGTTACTCAAGGCCTCGTCCAGGGAGGGAGCATCCATAACCTCCCTGGGTAACCTGTTCCAGTGCCTCACCACCCTCACTGGAAAGAACTTCCTCCTAACATCTAGTCTGAATCTTCCCTCTGCCAGTTTAAACCCATTGCCCCTTGTCCTGTCATTGCAAGACCTTATAAATAGTCCCTCCACAGCCTTCCTGTAGGACCCCTTCAGATACTGGAAGGCTAATGCATGGTAACTGAAATCTTTTTGGTTTTCCCCTCTAGATACGAGTAACTTGTCTTCACTGATCAACAGCATCAATGTTTTAATATATGGAAAAATGGCAGAGGATTGTTCAAAAGCTCTACACCATGGGGTAAAATACTTTTTTTTTTTTTTTCTATTTTAGATACTGTTTTTCACAAGTGTGTGTTGAATTCTTACCATGTCTTTGTATAACTATCACAAAACCTAGAAATACTCTATTTGGTGAGTTCAAATCTATCAGTGAGAACTAAAAAAAAAAAGTATTTGTTAATGTAAATTCTTTCTAACAGTGACCTTGAACTAAAACAATTTGTTTTGCCAATGCTATTTACCTAACAAGTAAAGATCATGAATATGGATGATGTTCGTAATTTGATAGGATAGATTTTAGAATTGATTTAAAAGACATTTATACTAATTTTTTTTAAAGAATTATTTCAAAACTACATGTATGATTTTCTTTATTGGCTTTATTTTCTTTATTCCTCAGAGATACAAGCTTGGTTTGATTAGCTCCAGACTAAAGGACATAGGCAAGTCAGCCTATGAATTTTGTGTGTTGTAGCTAAAGAGGGAAAACACCCGGGAAAAAAACTGCATTATTTTAGTAATTTTTGTTAGATTCCCTGTCAGTTTGCTGACGTTTCAATATTAGTCATATATAAAATTATTAGTGTACAATACATATGGGATCATCTTAGGACTTTTTCATTTGTAATGTAAGTTCTCACTAAATCATAGAATGATTTGGGATGAAAAAGACCTTTAAAGATCATCCAGTTCCAACTTCCTCCCATGGACAGGGCCATCTTACACTACATCAGCTTGCTCCAAAATCCCATCCAGCCTAACTTTGAACACTTCCCATTATGGGGCATCCACAACTTCTTTGGATAGTGTGTACCAGTTTCTCATTAGGATCCACATAGAGAATTTCTTCCTTGTGTCCATTTTATACCTACCCTCTGTCAATTAAAACCCCTTATTCTCTTGCTACAGGTCTTTATTATCAAAAAGGCCCAAGTCTTTCTCATCAAAAAGATGGAAATTGTAGTGTTGGAATATGTCTCCATTCTTATGTTTTTAGAAATATTTATTATGCACAAAAGTTAAAGATTTTCTCAAATATGGAGAACTTAAGTTGGACTGCTACACCTGTGCTCTGATGGTCTGTATATGTTGAAAAAGGGCAAAAATTACAACAGACCTTAGGACATGCCATTAAGATAGCACTTGAAGTCCAAGTTGCTTTGAATTTATGGAATGTTTTAATTTCAGTTCAGAGACATGCATATTCTTTTTATGCAATTCTGCCTCAGATTAAATCATGACTTTTGCTTGGTTCCTGTATTTATTTATTTATTTATAATTTAAAAAATATTTTATTTAATTTATTTGTATTTCTCGATAGTCATCTTTCTGTTTCAGTTTCATCTTGCTCTGCATTGAATCAGCTTAAAAGATTTATGCATCAGTTCTTGAGATGTATGGGACCAGAACTGCTGATTTCAAGAATAACGCATGTAATTACAGCTGAGGCATTTTGATAATGTATAGTAAACTGTGTTATGATTTTTTACAATTACATATTCATAAATATTCAGATGCTGAAAACCTTTGAATCTCTGTTTTCAGCATTGTTAATCCAACTAAATTAATAGGAATTTCATGAATATGTATAGATGAGAGAAGGAACTGAATGTGTAATTATTGCTTTTATCATGTAGACGGTCCTCAAACAGCAGGTGACATATGCTGGGTGCCTCTTCAAATGAGTATAAAAATGTATTTTGTTGAAGAAAGAAATTAGTGGGGGTTTTTTTGACAGAAATGTAATTGTTTTGAGATTTTTATTACTTTCCAAATTTTTAGTTGAAGGTCAGTAGAGGTTTGGGAGTTGCAAAACATGGAGGACAGACTGACAGTTCATAAAAAAGTTTAGTCAATTGTTGAAGAAATTTTTTGGAAGTTATAATTGTGTCCTAGTGTAGCATTTAAAGAAAAATCAAAAATTGCAGGATCATGTATAGGTGTAAACTTTACTTGGAAATGGAAGATACTAGAGTAAATCTTTGCCATCCGTTCTTTGTCACACTTAACTTGCTTTATTTCCAATCACATAATCTGTTTTATTAAATAGTACATTATGAATGATAATATTAACTAATATTTAAAATGCTTACTGTATTTTTAATCCATCTGTAAAATACTTCTGACGTGTTGCCTAGCAATGTGATTCTTTGTACTCTGAGGATTTTTTCATGGTGTCATCTACCATGTACCTTCCGTCAGTAGATAGTCAAGCTTGTATCATGAACTGAACAGGTTAAAACTTTGCTTTTGAAAAAAAAATCACTCAGTCTAAAAACATTTTCTGGTGTAAGGTGCTTGCTTTGGCAGGATAATAGGAGGTCTTGGGAAATATACATTATCTGTGGTGTGTAGTCTATTTAATAGAAGTCTGGATGAGAGCAAAAAAAAGAAAATCTATAGGACATCTTTATTTACATCTTTAGTACATTTAGTCAGTTACCTTTCTTATAATTTTTTATCTTCTAATTGTATTTTTTTGTTTCTCCTTTTTTAGTTGGTAAAGTTGCTACTAAATACATGAGCTGTTGCAGGGATTTAATATCATTTACCTCTTATATCCGCTTCTTATTCACTTTGTGGTCTCTGAGAAACTTCATACCAAACTGATAGTGCAGTTGCAAATGCTTCCTGTGCCAGAATTACAGGAGTGATGCTAAGAGAAGTTTATAGTGTCTTTTGTGCAACCAAAATCATACCTATTGAGCAAACCTACCTATTTGGCCCATAAGGAAGAAACGGAAAGATGTCAATCAAACCAAACAAGAAAATACAAGGAGAGTGTCTTCAAAGTGCAGCTGTAACTCAATAAGAAATAACCTCTGAGAAAAAGAGTGTTTTGTCACTGCTGCTCTGAGAATGTGGTTCGTTTTCTAGCTTAGTTAAGCTTACCTGGAAAGGAGTCAATCTTCAGTATATTCAAAGGGAATTGATTCTTTTGCCTTATTCAGTGTCACTCTTCCCTCTGGTCCTTGTCAAAATTAGCACTCAGTAGTATCAAGAGTATGACATTTTTAGTGGAATTGCTAGCATTGGTTGAAAGTATTCATTCCATGGGTAGAAGAACTAAATACAGAAAATTAAAGGCAGCATTGAGAATTTGTTCTGAACTTTTGTTTGTTGAATGTCTCGACAGTTTAGGGTAAAATTTCCCATCACGCATTCTTAAAATAGAGTATGTGATACAGCTATGTAATTATCTGTTTATCACTGTCCCCACAGGACACCTTTATAGTTGCAGGATTCAAATTGGCAAAATCACCAACATCGATGGAGGATGGTAGGCACCATTGCCATCTGGAGGTGTCTGAAGATGCTGGATCAGCTGTTTATGTACGTGGGTACCCAACTCTTTCTTGCCTTTTTTTTTTTTTTTTTTTTTCCCCTTGAAATGCCAACATAGAAATTGTCAGGACATATTTGTGTGTTTATGTGTGTATGCAATTATATAATAACCCAAAGACCCAAATTATTTCAGAACTCCCAGGTAAATTTCTACTTGTCGAGTACAGAAATATATCCTTAGTTGGCTCTTAGATGATCCCTAGAGCAGTTTAAATCGTTGTCATGCATAACACACAGTACTGTCAAGGTAGAGGGTGCAAGAGTGATCCTAGCTCTGTCATTTTTAGTGTTCTTCTATCTGTGAGTTTGCACATCACTACGTTTTGCCTTTGTAATACATGGATTCCTAGATGCTTAATTTATAAAAGAGAATTACATTTCCTTTTTATGAGGAAAGTGCTTATTTTTTTGTACTTTTCTCATGTCAATACTATTCATCTTAAGTACTTCATCTCTTGAGATAATGAGTGGGGATAGTTCCCCTGACGCTTCTGTTTATCTGTGGCAATACATCTGTAATGCACGTTCGTTGTGGCCGCTGTGTCTTTGCTTCAAGAAACATTTTCTAATCTTTTTAAGCTTAAAGATTAGTATTTTTAAAGTTATAGGACTTGAAAAATTTTTAAATTACTTAAATACCAAAGATTTAAGATATTATTCTGTATTTGGGAACATGTAGTTGGAAGAATGATGGTTCAGGTGTGGAACAAAATTAAGGTTTCAAAATCTTTATTGGATGCTTCAGTGGGGTATTTCTGATTATTTCTGCACTCTTACTGACAATGCTACAAACTTCTTTCTGTAGTCAATGAAAATGAAAAGGCACTTTCACGTGAGAACAATATAGCATTACATTATGTGGTGATTCCTTTGATTCTGTCCATCAGATTTTGAAACATTTAGAAACCATTCTGAAAACTTAAACACAAAATCACATATAAAAGAGACTTGCCAAAATAAATGTGTGCCAGTGTCAAGGTTTGAACTTCTGTCTGTACAATTGTTGTCTGATAATAATTCTAAATTTAAGAAAACACATTTTTTTTTCAGAAAGCCTTTTTTTCTTTGACAGAATTGACCTCTATAGATAATTAAAACTTGGCATGCAGCTTAATGAGAAACAAAATTATTTACACTTATAGTGCAGACTGTTTCATGGCACTATAAACAGATAGGTAGAAAAAGTATGTTTCATGGAAGGTAATAGACAGCAAAACTGTCCCCTGAGTGTAAGCAAATGTATCTAAACTAAACCCACTTAAATTTTAGGCACACAGTTGAGTTTTGACAGGACCTCAGAACACAATGAAATCCCAAGGAAGATGTGCAACTCACTGAATTGTTCTGAGGAGGTGTCTGTCTTATCATTGACCACAGAGTGGAGCTTAGGGCACTTAATTTACTGACATGCTCACTGAATGTTTAAAATTAATAGATATGATGCAATTTTTTTGTGCTTCACTTTCTCAGTTGTTCCTATTCACTTAACTATTTAAAATAAAGAAAGGAAGTAAAGCTAGCTTCAGGAATGCAGTTGTGTGTGAAGAGCAAAACCAGATCCCTAGCAGAGGCAGTGCACAGCTGTGACTCTGTGTATGTCTGGTGAATTTGCTTTGACAACTTTCTTTGTTTTTCCCCAAAGGAGAGTAACAAGTCACTGAAAGTAGATCTGCTCTAAGCCTAAACCCATTTAAGTTCTTTCTTAAAGAAGCAAAGTTCTTAGTTTGTGACCTTCAGCTTTTAAATGCTGCTCTGCTTTAGGACATGTATGTGTTATTTATAGTAGTTTTCATCTGTGTGTAATTGGCTAAGTTGTTTGTTTTTTTTCTGAAGGCTAAGTTTTTGCTACTTTTGGAGCTGATTCACATAGCAAAAATGTCCATAGCGTTCTTTTGTACTTGCTTGTAGCATTTTATTTGCTTTAGAATTATCAAATACTATTGGCAATGTTTTCAATTTTGTGTCTGGAGTGTTTACTTTTTTTTTCTCCTCAGATTTATGAAAATAAAAAAAGAATGGTTGTTTCAGAAACCTTATCTATGGTGAGTTTTTATTTGAAATGTCTTTAAACCATATGAGACTAACTGCATGTAAATAAGGATGTGTGAAATTCTTTTTCTTTCCTTGTTTAGCTTTTAATTTTGCAAATATTGCTCCTAGAAAACAGAATAAAATATGAAGTAGTACTTTTTCTGTGCTTGCAGTATAATTCCCGTTTTGATCTCAAAATAGGCTGCGTATTGGCTTAGGAAATGTGACCTAGAAAGGTAGATTATATGCTTGTGCTTAAAAAAAATAGAAATGTGAATCTTCCTTTGTTTTAAAATCAGACTTCATGTACTGATTGTAAATTTTCTTTTGATTACCATTTCAGTCAAGCCTTTATATGTCTAACAGGAAATAGTATGTTAAAGGCGTAGAAATTGGTATATGAAATTTTACTGTTCTTTATCTTAAAGATTGATTACTGAAGGTGATAGAACTTGGCTTCATGTTAATTTTATGAAGGTCATCTTTTCATCTTTTGTTTCATCTCTCTAATATAGTAGTTGAAAACCACGGGTTTCAGTCAGTTGTGCAGAACTTTTATTCTTTAAAAGAGACTAATTAGTGTATAATGTAACCTTAACATGCAAGGAGAGCAGTCCTTAAACATTAGAAGGAAGTCTGTAATTTATTTAGTCATCCAACAAGTGTGCTGTTTTAATAGGAACACCTAGTCAGTGGCTATGAGAGGCAAAACACGCTCCCTCCCAAAACAGTGATTCTGTACAGTGACACCACCAGTAAAAACTACAAAATTATTCATGTAGGTGTTTTTAAAAGCCCATTGGATTGCTATCAATCAGTAAAAATTTATTTTTAAAATAATCATTTTTTTGTTATAACGACTTTTGTTCACCTGTTCCATATATTGAAACTTACTTAAACTGACCAGTTTATTGCAAGGAAGATGCAATCACAAAAAGAAATGGAAATAAGTTTCGTGTGCCTTACTCAGCAGCCTGTGAACATATATATCTATGTATTTTTAGAAAATCTAAAGTAAGTAACTTTGTTTTAAGGTTAAATAAAAGATGTCTGAGGGTGAATGGTGTTAAAAGACAGTGTTCTGGGTGAATATTTGAATTAATTTTTTCTTCTCTAATTTTTTATCTTCTGCTCCTTTTCCAGTCTGTTGCACCAAAATATGCGTATACTTCTCTAAATCAACTTAAAGATGGAACTATAGTGAATTTATATGGTGTTGTGAAATTCTTCAAGCCTCCATATGTAAGCAAAGGAACTGGTATGTACTATATTCAAGAAATTGAAATTTCCTTCACCAAACAGAACTGTTCTTACTATGTTTGTTAAAAATCAATCAGAGCAACAAATTCAGGTGATTCTTTGACTGTGATTCTCAATTAGCATCAAGTAAACAGGAAAGCAAATAGGCAAGGGGTATCAGAGTCAGTTTAGACAGACTGATAGAGATATCAAATGAAGAAAGTATTTATCAAGGTAATGCTATCAGTACAAAACAGGGAAAAGAATCTATTAAAAAGGAAATCCTAGAAGATGGAAAAGCCCGGCACCTGTTCACGTAGGCAAGGATTTTTGTGTAGCTATGTGCAATTCTTCATTGAGATTTGATTTGTTGTGATAAATGCTATAAATGCAGTGCCAGTGTATTTGTTACTTGTAGAAGCTATATGATGTGTTTTTCTCTGTCAGTTGAGCATTTTCCTAGAAGATGGTACTTGTGTTGCTGGACGATTGTACCATTTTTCACTAGGTGCTCAGTAAGTACACAGCTAGGTGATATCCCTGCTCAGTTACACAATAGAATTTGACTCAGAATTAATCAAATTATTTTCTACTTACTATAAATTTACTATGCATTTTACGGTGATGGTTGTTGTTATTTCCATTCTAAATGTATTTCTAACTGAACAAACAAAAAAGATTTTGATGGTGACTGTTGATTTTTATGGTCTCACTTGTGCCTTCAAGTTTCTTGAAAACTGTCAATAGCCATGGATTTGGCCTCTAAATTCACAATTTGAGAAGTGAGCATTAAATCATAACCAAAGAATTAGTGCCTTGTCTGCAGAAGCTTTTGCAAACAGATCTGTGTGATTTTACTTACTCAAAAACTGCCAGTCGCAGATTGAAGGGCAGTAAATGCCTTTGTGAGAGCACAATGCTATACTTGCAGTACCATGGCTTCCATAGTGAGGTTTGGTTACAGTTAGGTAGCTTGAAATGTAAGTGAAACCTGTGTGAACAGAGTGACATGCTCAAAAAAAGTTTCTAGGTCCAACTGAAGTTCAGCTAATGATTTCACTGGTCAAAGACTAAACAATCTTCAGTGTATGAGTGGAAGGAATGTGGGGGAGGTCTGTGCAAATATGTGTATGCTAGTTTCAGTATGTTCAGATGAGCTATACTGATGTGTATTGTGGGCATGCTTCATTACTTCCATTTGGTGCATGTAGTATTCCTCTAGATAAGCAGGTATACTGGTGTGAAAGATCATGATGACAGGAAATTTTTGCTCTCTTGTGGTTAAAATGCAGCTTCATTGTACTTACAGCTAAAGTGTGGTCTGATGCTAGCCCACAAAAAAGCTAAAGCACAGATATGCTGCTCACTGGGCTACTGTATGCTGTCAGCTGCACTAGTAGCCTCTGGCCTCCTCCTTCACTGCTCTCTGTGTCTGCAGTTTTCTTTTGTGTTCCACATCTCTTCACAAAAGCTGCCCAGAGGGTTTTTTCCCTCCCACTTATGTAATATGTTTATTACATAAGTGTAGACTGACTCAGGCTTGGCCAGTGCGGGTCCCGCCCCTGTAGCCCCTTCCTTGCTACCAAAACTCCACCAGGTACAAACCAAACACATATTGTAGCCCAGTAAAAATGGCAAAGTACAAATTCCAATTATTTTATGTTATGAATGTTGTAACACAACAGATGTTCTTAGATGTAAGTGATGAAAAATTGTTAAGTGAAAATATCTGCAGGAACATAGTACATTTAAACAGGAAACAGAAAAATATTCTGCTATCTAATTAGAAAACCAAAAGTAAATTAAGTGTAGGTGTGCTTACTGTGTGTATAGTAAATAAAGTCATACTGCTAGCTTAGAAATAATAGTACTGAAAATTATTCTGGCCCTAAAACTGAATACTTACAGAGCTGTCATGTGATTTAGCTACAGGTAATACTTAAGTAGTATTTTTTAAAAATTAGTTCAAAGAGAGGCTCCAGAAAGGCCTCTTCAGTGATCGGAGATCGATTCTTGGACAGTAATGAATGGGTGGTGTTGGTCACTGGGGACTTTGGGGATTTTGGGCTGCCAGGCATGAGAATGGATCAAAAAATGGAAAAGCAAACTGCGAGGTGCTGGTACTCAACTACTGGTAGCAGAGGGGCTGCTGGGCTGTCCTGTGCTGGACATGATTCCAGCTAATGCACTGCACGACACAACTTGGCCCTTTAGCAAAGATGGTGGCACCTCTGGGAAAACAAAGGTAAGAAAGGGCAGAACACTGCATGGCAGTGTGCAGTAAAGGATAAAAAATATTTGAGAAACAGCCCTGTGACACCAATCTGCAGGGAAGAAGATGGAACATATGCCAGAGTATAGATTCCCCTGCGGCCTAGGGAAGAGACCTCAGATAAGCAGAGTGATTTACACTGCATCCTGTAGAGGACTCACACTTGAGGAGAGAAACAGTATTTTGGTTTTAGTGTAAAAGTGTGATAAATTACTTCAGTATTGATTTAATCTATTTGGTCTGCCTAGGCAGCCCACAACATCTGTCACTATAGTGAGCTTCTCAACATCTTTTTGTGGCAGTGTCTGGTCATTGCTTGCCTATGCTACACTTGTTCAAATTTTATCAGTCTTGCACTGTCTGTATAGTATTTGGATAACTGAATACATACATTTTTATTTGAAAAGTTTGGCTTACTGATTTTTCAGCCTGTAATTACAATAGATTACTAAGTTGTGTTTATATGCAACTGAAAAGATCTGTACTAATTCAGGGTATTGACAGTGGTGAATGGAGGTACTTTCCTCTTGAAAAGTGTAATAGGTTTAAATCTCAGGCTTAAAAGCAAAGAAACAAACCTCACAAATCTTCTAAAGGTTTTACTTCTTTATTCACATTGTTGACAACAAAAAGGGTAAGGAGGAAATTAATCAAATACAGAAAGTACTACATTTATTCTTGAGTAAATCATCGAAGGGCAGATCTTAAAGGATTATGTAATCTAGATTTGTTGTTTACTCAGGTGCTTTAACAAGACTTTGGGGAACTGAGGCCTTTACACATCTTACTTAGACAAGCACCGATAGAAATTAGTAAGAAAAAAAAACTCTTTTCAGGTATGTAAAAACCAATAAAATTATGTACACCAACTTTCAAGGTAATATGTCACTCAAAAGAGCTAGGCTAGATTTTTGTAACTTATTTGACAGTTGATCACTTCAGTTTCATAAGTAGTAGAAATTTAATAGGGAAAAGCATTATTTACTTATCCAGTAGTCCTTGCATTTAGTATGAAACCATTCAGTATGTAGTTAACTACTTCAGTGTTGGGTTTGGGTTTTTTTACACAATCCAAAGTTAAAATACTCGATGATTTCTCTGAATTGGCAGGGTGTGAAATGACTCTTGCCAGAAAATTCTGTAGTCACATTAGATCTGTCACAGTCCTAAATTAAAACATTCCCTTTTTGACACTGTGTTAATAGAATCATGTAGCTTTAACCGGGTACATTTTGAAAGCATGAGCAGTGGAGCCACTGTACTTAATGCAGGTGGGTCTTTATTCACTGTATAGATATTGCCCTAGAGAAGAGGCATCCTTCTTACATACATTAAAGCTTAAGGCTGAAGCTTTATGATGTGATATCACTGAAAGTAAGTAGTACCTCATTTTGCCCTGTCAGTTTATACAATCTGTAATTAAATGTTCATAATTTTGATTACCATTATTACAGTAGATGAATGTTAAAAGAGTAATGAATAAAATTAATTTTCATTGTGATCATAAGTGACTATTCAAGAGAAAGTTGTTTTATCTGAGCATGCTTCAGCTCAGGGCATGTAGTTTGGAACACCTATAAATGAGAATTGTATGTGTTCTGAAGACCCAAATAAGTACTTCAGGTCCTGCTTGGTACAAATCAGATTTGGTTTTGTCTGCTGGAAGGTCTGTTGAAGTTGTACAACATTACATTCCAGCTTTCATTCCAGAATAATTTAAGAGTTTTAGACATTGTAAATTTTTTTAACAAGGTGATTCTGTCCTTTCTCCCTGTGCCTTAAGATCAAGGACATCACAAATATTAAGCCTGAACAAAATCAGGAAATATGAAAGAGCCTCTTTTTCATAGTGTCCAATGACATAGATTATGTAATTAACCTGTGAGGACAGGCTGAGAGAGTTGGGCCTCTTCAGCCTGGAGAAGAGAAGGCTTCCAGGAGACCTTAGAGTAGCCTTCCAGTATCTGAAGGGGGCCTACAGGAAGGCTGGGGAGGGAATATTTACAAGGTCTTGTAATGACAGGATGAGGGGCAATGGGTTTAAACTGGCAGAGGGAAGATTTAGACTGGATGTTAGGAGGAAGTTCTTTACAGTGAGAGTGGTGAGGCACTGGAACAGGTTGCCCAGGGAGGTTGTGGCTGCTCCCTCCCTGGAGGTGTTCAAGGCCAGATTGGACGAGGCCTTGAGTAACCTGTACTAGCGGGAGTGTCCCTGCCTATGGCAGGGGGTTGGAACTAGATGATCCTTGAGGTCCCTTCCAACCTTACCACTCTATGATTCTATGAAACTTTTGGGACATTACACTGTGATGCTATTGCTTCTTCAACTCTCTTTCCTGCAGATATTAATCTCTTTTCCATAATGCAGTGAACAGTTATGGCAAAAAGAATCCTTGTCACTAGTTAACAATAAGTCATACAAATAATGGCCTGTTGTCCTGTGGAAACCTCTACTTCAATTGTTCTCTTAGATATATGCAGTATATTCACATGCCACATGTTGAATTATAATCTCATTTTGGCTTACATAGACATGCATATGAATGGTAACACTTATTTTTTAAAAAGTATTTTTTAAGAGTCAAAATTAATAAAGGACAGCATCTTCAAAATGTACATGTCGTGGAAGGTACATGTCCTGGATTTCCCAAGCATGATCCCATCATCCCCCTTCCTTCCTTCTGGGGAGTTGGTGGGGGAAGTAGAGTGCAGGGAGAAGACAAGACACTTGCCTAGGCTTATAGTTCCCAAATAAGGGAAAGCAAGCTCCTGACTTCACCTAATATGGTAAGGTTTGGCAAAGTGCCATTCTGATTGGCAAATCTCTGTGGTCCAAGGGGCCACCACATTTTGGGCAATCAATAGCGTTGGCCACATGGCTTTGGGCTTTTGCTTTCGTTTTGCTTTGTCTGCTGAGCCCTGCCACGTTATGCTCTGCTTTGCCTGCAAGGACTCTGAAGATACCAACAGAATTCTCCATGTACTTTGGGTACTGTCCGATAAATGAGCCTCTTGTAATCACTAATTGCCTTCTGCCATAAGCAGAAAGGAGCTTCTTACGTCCATCTAGTGGGTAAGCAGAATAATTAACCGCAAGCAACACATTGACTGCAGGAAGCTTCTCTTCCAGTATAATAGTTACCTCTTAAATTTTGCATAATTCATAACAGTACACTTATAAAAACCGCAACCAGTTTTTATTTTGTTTTTATTTGACCATGAGTGAAGTTCATCAGCATTCCTGGCCTAGAATTTGTTTAAAACTATGTAGCTGAAAAAAAATTACTTTCTAGTGTGTGGGCGACTTCAACTAAAATAGTCAATTTTTAGTAAGTCACGGTAGATCAACTTTACAATGCAGAACAACACAGTCTGGTGATCTACTTGTGAGGAAGCAGACATAGAGCTAAATCTGCAGTAGTTTTGTTTGTTAAAGTACTGTGTTCTGGTTTGGTTTATTCCAACTCAAAATAATGAGGATATATTTAAAGTTTGCAAAACAGAAAAAGAACTGTTGCAGAGGTAAACATAGTGATTTCAGTTCTCAAGCTAATGGTGAGAATTATATTGTGTTCCCATCTGTTCACAGTGGTTTGAATCTGTTTCTTTTTTAAATAATCGCTATTTAGTATCATCTAATATTGAAGATAAATAAAAGTTTAAAAAACTTGTAAAAAGGAAATGAAAATTTAAACAGTTTAATAAACAGTTAATACAAAGAAATCTCAAGGCAGTTACTTTGATCTGCAATTTACAAATGATGGCATTAAAGCTTCTGTTTAGCCAGGTGCTTCTGGTAGTTACTGAATGTAACTGGTAGTTATTCTTGAGTGTATTGCCCTGTTGGATAGAAATACAAGCTGTAGTTAGTAAAACATCTTTGCTGATTCTTCAGAGTTTGTTCAGAAGGCTTCTGTAGTATCTGTGTACATATAGATAGATAGATACACACAAATAGGATTATTTGTATATTCATATTTTTGTTCCTGTGTTTTGTTGAACAGCTAGTTGGTTCAACTACTTGCTTATAGTATAAAGGCACTTGGGTATTGAATGGCCTCAGTAATCCTTGAACACATTATTAATGTTTGGGAGAATAATTTGCTACAATAATCTCTCACTCTTTCTTTGTGTGTATTGAAATACAAGACACAGAAGGCAGCCTCTAATTAGAGTCCCTGATTGTCAACAAAATTGTTGAAAAAGTTTTTATCTCTTTTCCTTAGGAAAGAGAAGTCACTGATTCTGGATAGTGGGTTTCCCACTTAAATGTTAGTCAGGAATACCTATGGAGTTGTCTTAAGGAGGATTTATAATTAGATCCATCTTTTCTACCTTAGAAATGTATACAAATGCATTTGTTTGGAACTGCTAATGTCCTAAGTAAAACTAAATACATGTTTAATCACCAAGTACTAAATGCCTTCCTATAATAACAGTAACTACAAATCTGGAAAACTTTTTTAGCATTTCTGGCTTTCTAATGATGACTGAAATATTCCTAAGTGAAGCTGTGGGTTTTAGGGGTTTCGTTGTATTTTTTTAATATATATTTGTACACTGCAGAGAGATGCTGACTTTCTGAGCATGCTAACAACTGACTTAACAGTCTGTAAAAGAGTGGAAAAACTGTAGAAAAAAGAAAACTATAACCTGAAGAAAGAGGCTAAATTGTCATCTCTGTGGGGGGAACTTTAGGTTTGCAAAGACTGTTACAAGGCTACAAAAAATTCATATTTCAACCTATTTGAAGTCAGACCTTGAAGCTTGGACATCACTGTTCTTAATGTAGTTAATGTAAACTTCTGCTGATCTTGACTTGCGTTTTTATTGCTTTTAAAATAGTCCTTGAAGTAATAATTAATTCCTTTTTGTTGCATAAATTTCTTCCCTGAAAGGCTCCTTCACCAAATGTTTGTGTGGTCTTGTTTATGGGATGGAATAAACTAAGTAGCAAGTTAAAGTAATTGTATTTTTAAAGAGCTAGTCTGAAAGGATAAAAGCATCATGTAGACTGATGCCGCACTATGTACTTCCATTTAAACCAAACACTACTTCTTTCTCCTTGTTGTTTTCATAAACACATATTTTGAGGTGTAACAAGTATCCTTACAGATTGCTGTCCATTGCTGGTGGCTCCTCACATGATGTTAAGCCTGAGTGGGAATAATTAAGGGTATCTTCAAAATAATTAAGGGTAGTTTGGAGTTCTGTGTAATATTATCCAGAAACAAATACTTTTACTGAGTCAGTCTAGTATGAAAGTAAAAATTGTCTACTATGATCTGCAGTTACGTGTAGATACTTAGATGTCATCTAAATTCATCAATTCTGTTTAGAGTCTGACAGATAATTTGTGCAGAACAGTGAATTCAGTCACTGAACTGTAATGCCAATATGAAGAGCAGAAAGCAACTTTCACATTCCAGCTGGGGAAGGAGAGACAGGTGGTTTTTTACTTTGAGCCTTCAAAAAGGACTTGCTAGGTGACAGTTTCTCTCCTTTAGAAGTCTATGCTTGAAGAACTCTACTTTAATTAGGTTTATTGTAGAAGTGATGTTTTGAGGTGATAGTTAAAAATGGATATCCAAAATCTCAGAGGCATATAAAACAAATAAAATATTTTATGCTAATTTGAGTAGGATGACTCTTAGTTTTTTGAGTATGCTAATTGCACAGAAAATGGAGGGATGTTGACTTCCCCCCCGCCAAATAAGCAGCTATACATATATGAAGCTGATTAGGTCATGTAATCACAACATCAAAGAATGACCACAATTTCAGTGTGAAATGCTTTTGTTACTTCACTCTTGATTCTCATATTGAATTAAATCAACACGCTTTAACATGTTATCCTGTGTCCTTAGAGGATTGCAAATCTATGCACCATATGCTTATTTCTTCTTAATTGCTCATTTTTGCGCTTACCACTTTGCAGCTGACCTGTTAAGTAAACCTCTAGAATTCATACCCAAAGAAATGCAAAAATCTCTCTTTATATTGTTATTTATGAGTCTGTGTCATAAAATGCACAATGAAGATTTTATTGACTTTGATTTTAGCACTATGACACCTTTGTTCAGTTCCCAGATATGTAAACACCGCTTTAGTGTCATTATCACTAACTGCTCTGTAGAGTTACAGCTAAGAGAAGATGGGGTTTTTATTTGTTTGAAATTTTTGCTTTGTTGCTTGAGGTTTTATTTTTCAGAGTTGAAATGTCACAGTTAAAACCACAGTTACTCGAACTTCATTTAGAGTCTTCCAGTGTTTAATTTTACCATTACAGAAACTGAGAAAACTCACACTGTCAAACAAGAAACTTCTGGTCAGTTGTTTCAAATCTCAGTTTTATATGACCAGTTTCTTAAGTTTGTTTGAACACAGAATCATAGAATGGCAAGGTGGAAAGGGACCTAAAGGATCATCTAGTTCAAACCCCCTGCCGTAGGCAGGGACACCTCCCACTAGTACAGGTCACTCAAGGCCTCCTCCAACCTGGCCTTGAACACCTTCAGGGAGGGAGCATCCACAACATCAGCAATAGAATTCATAAACAGATTTATTTATTGTGAATTTGCAAATTTTGCTTCTTTACTGCTGAATTATGATGGTGTCTTTGCATGTCACATTCTGGAGCCCCCAGCACAGGAAGGACATTGAACTGTTGAAGAAGGTCCAGAGGAGGGCCACAAAAATGATCAGAGGGCTGGAGCAGCTCTCCTATGAGGACAGACTGAGAGATTTGGGGCTCTTCAGCCTGGAGAGCTTTGAGGAGACCTGATAGTAGCCTTCCAATATCTGAAGGGGTCCTACAGGAAGGCTGGGGAGGGACTATTTACAAGGTCTTGCAATGACAGGACAAGGGGCGATGGGTTTAAACTGGCAGAGGGGAGATTTAAACTGGATGTTAGGAAGAAGTTCTTTCCAGTGAGGGTGATGTGACACTGTAACAGGTTGCCCAGGGAGGTTTGGATGCTCCTTCCCTGGAGGTGTTCAAGTTGGATGAGGCCCTGAGTGACCTATACTAGTGGGAGGTGTCCCTGCCTATGGAGGGGGTTGGAACTAGATGATCTTTGAGATCTCCTTCCAACATTAACCATTCTATGATTCTGCGATTCAGAATTCTTTAAACAGTGTTCTTATACGTAGTACCTCAAGAGACTCGTCATGCAAGTGTGTTTCTAAGAGTTGCAATTACTTTCTTTTCCAAATGTTGAGATTCTGTTGTTGGCTGTTATCAAAATGCAACATAAAAATTGGCAAAGCACTTTCAGTTGGAACAGGAGTCCCCTATAGTAAGATTACAGCAGAGGTAACTGGATCCTGTATATAGAGGAGATGTTCCTTTTTCTGGACACTATGTTGCATTTTATATGTAGATCAGAATTACAATTAAAACTTACATTCTTAAAATAGGATTGGGAAAACAAAAACATGAGTTAAAGTAGACAACATTACAAAATTGGAGAGTTGCCAAGCATTTTGGGTAGTTGAGATCCAGTGGTTCATACTGTTTTAGTCAGAATGAGTAATACTAGAATCATTTCATTCATGATTTCAGTCTGAAAGCACTGTGAATGCTGCAAACTGGATGTATTCAGTCTTTTCAGAGTACAGAAAAATGCTAAGAAAAATAGTGAGTCAGTGTAATACGAATGCAGAAAATTGCAAATAATTTTATTTTTAAATTTTCATCACTCTTACACTGATAGTAATAGGAATGGTATGGTCAAATAGAAAACCAATGGAGAGATTATCATTCCAAGAGTTCAGGCTTCAAAAATTTAAAATTTTAAATCATGGAATACTGTTAATGCCTAACAATTATGCTTGTTGTTGAGGATCTTGCTATTTTTTATAAAAGCTAAAATTTTTTGTATATAAATCTATCAGGGTTGTTACCAAGGTAAAAATACCAGGTTATGATGTCATTGCTTTTGATCAGATGGAAAAGTTGTAATTAGGCCCTGAACTTCCTGTAAGTTTCAGTAAATGCTAGCATTATAAGCACTCTGTCTTGATTAAAAGCAGCAAGGACAAGACAGGTGGACGTTTGAGGTTCTAAACTTACAGCCAGGTTGATACTAGGTATTTGAAAAGTTCTCAGGCAGGTTAGCCACCTACCATGCTGCAAAAGAGCAAGTGTACACTATTTTATGTTTGTAAGATATCTGAGTACACATGCTTCTGTAAGCTGAAGTGGAAACACAAGAGATTTCTGCAGAGGCTGGATTCCAGAGTCTAAGAGATGACTCAATATGAGTTAGCAACTTAGCTCAGACTGTATTGTTAAAGGTTCACTTATATACTATTCGCAAAGCTAATTAGCTATCCACGCACTATTTTCTATCACATCATTGGTTAATCAAGCCTGTTCACGCGCCCCTATGCTCACAACGATTGGCTGATTTAGTGCTCATGTTAGTTACGTAGGTACTCTGTTGTCTAAGCCAAACTTTCTCAAAGATGTATCTTTCTTCGTGGAAACCTAGAAGGGGAGTTAGTGGAATCCAAGGAAAAGCCAATTAAGCTGAGCGCCTCCCTGTACACATCCTTGAAGCAGTGTTTGAAGTTAGAAACATAATAGGCTGGTATGCGCTATCCACAAGTTCCTTATCGAAGTCCCTGCTTGCTTACTCGTGAGCATTTTTGGGGCTTTGCAGGGCCAACATTTCACTGTCAAAGCCAGTATTGTTAAGAGGCTCTAAAGATTGTTCATGGCCTAAGAGACCATGACCCTTTGCTTTTAGCCAACCTGCAAGAGATTTCATTTATGTCATCTGCAAATACTACTCTATTCTGGGCTGCTTTGCCCCGTTGTATTTGTATCTTGTTATGAGTTTACTTTTCGAGTCCTTAATGGAAGTGAAACTCTATTAATATAATTTAACTTCAAAAGGACGCATTTTAAATTCTTACTATACTTTCTATCTACTGCTATGCAATTAAACCTTACAGCACATAGCTTACATATTTTGTTGGAGAGAAAGGTGATTTATGCTTTAATATGCTTTTTGAATATGCAGAACTTGCTACCTCTTCAGAAGGCAGTGCAAAAAAAATCTTAGAAAAAGGTAGTGTAAGATTGTGCATACATTCCTCATTTTATAGAGGAAGTAAATGAAACCTGAAAATATAGCATGCCTGTCACAGACAGAAGAAAAAGTTTTGCATGTTCCTTGCTCACAGACCTGTGCTTAATCACTCATTTCATTTTCAGTTATTTGGGCTAATTATCATCAAGATAAGCTGCACTTCAGTTGTTACGCTACTGTAATTAAATTAACTTTTAAAGAGCTACACAGATCATAGCAGAAAAAAGTTGGCCATGTGGTTAGTCAACCCAAGTTTAATATCTATGTATTAATAATTTCATAATGCCTATTATTCATTCAAATACTTTTATATTTTACAGATTATTGCTCAGTTGTAACACTTGTGGACCCATCAAATGCGAAGTTAACATGCACTCTTTTTAGTGGAAATGTACATAGCCTACCAAAAATCTACAAAGTTGGAGATATTGTTCGATTTCATAGAATAAAGGTATGTGCTAACATGTGGGAGGTTTATGTGCTTGCCTTTTTTTACAGTGAGAGGACTGTAGGAATAATTTAATTCTCATTGTAGTGAAATTAACATCAATTGGAGACATTTGATAAAACAGTTGATTTGTAAAATAGCTATTGCTATGGTGTGGAACAAAACTGGAAATAAAGTACCAAAGTTTCTAAATAGTTGATACCTCTCTTTGCAAATGATGTGGTTAAGACAATTCCAGTAGACCATTATTTTTTCTTGAGTATTTGTTAAGCTAGTCGACTAGTTGTCACAATACTTCTAGGTGAACAGAATTTAAGTGACATAAATATACAGTTTATTCCTCTTTGAACTAATGGCAATGAGGGATTACTTCTGTTATGGGGCAGTTTAGATCAGATGGAGAGTTACCCAAGCAGAGATAAGCCATCTCGTGTTGCCAGTGTGCAGTATGCTCTAGATGCTGCTTTGTTTTCTTTCATTACCTCATATTTACCTGTATTAAAAGGTCATGAAGGAAATAGTGTTTGTAGCTTTGGTACTGCTTCTGCCGGATGTTTTTCATATGACTGCTGCAACTGTGGAGGAAAGAGGAAGCACACAGTAGAGAGACCAAATGGAAGTCTCGTAATACTGGAGAGTACCTAGTCTTAGGTGCAGAGTAGTGCCAAAGACATGATGGTCCATGTTACATATTAATTTCCAAGGTAACCACACATAATTCTAGCTTTTATTTTTCTTTAAAATAATTAGAACAGAAACGTGCAAATGTCCCGAATGAGGCTAGTTTAAAAAAGATAATTTGAATATTTCAACACTCTTCAGAGGCCTAGGAAATTTAGGATTGTACAGAAGAATAACAAAAAAGACATGAGTAGTATTTAGTGTGTACACTTTGATGTGCTGTAGCAGGAGAACAAAGTAAATAAAAACCATGGCTATAAATGTATAAAGTAGTGAGATTTATCCAGTAATCGAGATATGTACCACTGAGATTATTAACAAACAACTTCGCAGTCTTCAGCTGTTCATGTATATTACAAATATTTGCAACAGATAGAGAAATAAGCTAAACTCTTCTGGATTAGTATAAAGCTTCCTTAAGGTCATCTTGATGTATAATTAGAGTGGAATTAAACCTTGATTAAAATAATTGAAAAGTTGAGTGTGTGTGATAGGTTAATAGTGGAATGTTGTTAAGATGTGGGAAATACAAATTAAAGCAAGAACAGACCACTGTCAGGGAACTTGTATATGCACCCTCTGTTATGCAAACACAATAGTGTCTTGGTTCCACTCTTTAGTATAAACTTATTAAGGAAACCTCTTGGTATAGCATATGTAAGGAGCCTCATCATTCTGATTTTGCATCAGATTTTTGAGGAGATCATTCTAAAATAATCTAAAATAATTCTAACTTGTCTTAAATTCCTTGTGTGTTCTCCTGAGATGCTATTTCAGTATTTAAAGACAGAGTCATTTAATTCCCTCCCCTCATATGCTTTGTTTTTTTTTAACTCAGAGCTGAGCTGTTTTTTTGTGGTTTGCAGTCCTGACTTCTAACTGCTCACAACTCCTATCTTCTCATATGCTGATATTTTAATTACTTTCTAAGTAAGAATTATCTAGAGTCATTAAGTTGTCTTTTTCTGGATGGTGATGTTTTGGCTACTGCAGACTAACAGTTACTTTGGAAGTCTTCATATCTGATCTGAGCAGGTAAAAACCTGACTTCTTAGAAGCCTGGTGCCCACTGCTAGGAGTTAACTGAGAGGAGGGTGACCTTCTTCTCCTTCACTTACAACTAATTTTATAGTATCTGTGATTGCTGCGCAGCACAGTTCTCAATTGAAAAAAAGAAATGGACTAATTAGAGTTCTCATTACACTTCAGTTTCTCCTTCACTCTCTTCTTTTGTCCTCAGGCCTTAATCACCTTCTTGTAGCTTGCTGAATAAAACCAATTCAGAGTATCAGAGGCCATACTGTGACAGAACGGTGTGTACCGGTGAGGATAGATAAACATAGTCCTTCCAGCTTGTATTCACTTTTCTCTTCAACAGATATGCTTCCGAGAGACTTCAAAGAAGTTGATACTGATAGCAAACACTCTCAGCTGCTAATGAATAACTTCTCCTTATAGTAAGGAGACACAGGTGTCAGCAAAGTCTCATGTTTCAGAGCTAGTAACTTAATGGAGAGGATTTTGTTAGGATTACTCTGGGTAGAGTATGATTTTATTTGCTCAGTATTTGTTGCAGAGAATGAAAATACTCAGTGTCTCAGTAAAAGACCTGAAAGATTATCCATTTTTAATTACATTTCTGAATATTCCTTGAAGTACATTTCTGACTTCTTATAATGATTGCTCGTGAGTTACAGTACTCAGTGATTTGCAGTATTGTTTTCAGGCCTTCAACCACAGTCAGTGCTCTGCAGAGATTAGGTTTGGGAGTTCCCCGCCCCNAGCATAAAAGTTAAGCCTGTGGTCTAATTGTCTAACCACCATCTTCATGGCAAGGAAGGAGTTATTTTAAGTAGAGCTTTTTTGGAACTTTTTTTTGTGGTTCACTACGAATGCTCTTAATATTTAGACTTAATGCCTAACATTTAAGCTGTGGGAGAAAGGGTAGACTGAACCTGCTGGTATTGACTAAATCTCTAATATTTTATCCTTGCTTGATTTGGGAGTTTGGATGTATATTAAGTTGTTCTTATATTATTCAAACCCCGCTATGACAATAGAATTGTTAATTTCCTCATTGGCTTTTCTGTAGTATTCCTTATTACCTCTGAGTGATTCACAAACAAGAATTTACTTCCTCACTCCCAGTGAAGTGAATTGGTATTTCATTTCCATTTTAGTATCTGAGAATTAGAGAAATTGAAGCACGCTCTTGTTTAGGTGTTCATCCTGTTCACCGTACTCTAGCTGTCTGATACAATCACTGTCTAGGTAGTGTTTTGGTGGGTCTTTTCCCTGCAGCATTATAGAACTCATGTGGAACACTTGGAGAATGAAAACCAAGGGAGTGACCACTCATAAACATTATTTATATGACTTCCTCAGCATATTGCAATCTCTGTAGCAATTACAAAATTTAATTCTCCAGCTTTTTGTCACAATTATGTTAATACTGTTCTCTCTTGTGCTTTAAATTCTTATGAACATTGGCTTCAGTTGTTGTTACAAATGAAGTGGGGCTATTAAAGATGAGAAATTCTTGGTTAGACAGCACAAGTTCTACTGCACTTGTTAACTCATGCACAAAAAGAGAAAAATAGGGTAATGGAATAGGTTATCACCATATAAATGAAATGAACCGTGTTTCCACAGCCAACAGTAACTGTACAATCTACTAACTTTGGAATAGTTATAATTTATAATTCTGGTGTTTTATCTTTGTGGTTAGATGCATCTTAGATCTTAAGAAAAACAAAATGGAGAAAAATAGCAGGAAAAAATAAATTCCTTGTGTGCTGTCAGTTGCATATTCACCTGATTCAAACTCTTTAGATTTATTACACAAATGCATTGCTTCTTTGAGCTTCTTATATTTGTGATGTAGATGGCAGTTCCCTGTGTAGGTCAGTCAGTTCACAGGTATGTTTAGCTACTGAGTTGTTAAGGTGTTTGCCTGTCCACAGAGGAATGGGAATCAGAATATCAACCATATGGAGCATAACTTCATTAAAACATACAAAGATCAGTCACACTCCCTTTTTTGGTTAGTATTTCTGTCCTGTTTTTCTCCTTATGCTCTCCTTAAACTAGTAATATTTGACATAGCATTTATTCCACTACATTACTCAGTCTGCCGTTACTTTTAGGAGCAGTCTTGCTTCTGCACTTTGCTGGCAATTTCCTTGTCTCTGTGTACTCCCATCCAGTTTGTCCTATGAAAGTTGATTCCTTCTTTTTCCCTCTACTTGGTGCAATATGGAAGACATTGAGACAGATGCAAAAGTATCTGCTCATTTCTTATTCCTAGGCGGCTCTAGATGATAGCTGTCAGCTTGATAAGGATGAGAGGGTAAAGTCTGGAGCTTAGATACGGGAAATATTGAGTGAACATTAAGCTTTGCCAGAACTTTACTGCCATACTCTTAGTGTCTTCTGAGTAAATGGGGTACAGATATAAAAACTTAGACAAAGTTAGATTTGAGATTTTTTTTTCTAAAAAGAATATTAAAAAAATGTCTGTGGCACTGCAACCCTATTTTCAAATTCTTACTCTGAAGAGTGAAAACAATTAAAATTTGTTTAGTAAATGAATATGAGTTTCTTTTTGACACAGAGAAGCCAATATTCTTCTCAGAAATACCAGTATTATTGCTTCTAACATCCCTTGAAAATTTATGTAAGGCATGCAACTCACTTTGAGTTGTCGATGGATTTGAAATTAAACCCAAATATTTGTTGTAGAGTAAATAATGTCAGGTAATATTGACTGTAGGCAATGATAGTTTCTCCATAATTTGAAGTCTTAGAATTTTACAGGAGTTTTGGTTGGTTGGGTTTTTTTTTTCCTCACCTCAGTACTTTTAGTGATGTTATCTGATCATGTCTTAAATATGTAGAAAGTATTCCAAAGTACTAATTTTTTTGCTCTACTAGAATTTTCTCACACTAAAACGCTTTCTCTGAGAAATGCTTCTAAAGCAGTATCACAGTGCCTGCTGGCTTTTAAATTTATTATCAAAACAACTTATTTCAGCTGGTTTAAGTATATATACTTTTTGCATACATTTTTTTTCCCCATAAAATATTTATAAAATGTTCTGGCAAACCAGTAAATAAAAGGTACAATGTATTGTTCATTTCCTTCTTTAATTTGCACTTCCATTGCTGCAGACATTTCTGATAATCTTCCTTTGCAGTCAGCAGTTCTCAGGAATAGCAGAGGATAAGCTATAATTGTAGTCCTAATATCTAGGTTTATTTTTCATATCTTCATAAAAATTCATTTTACTTCCATGTGACTAACCTTGTTAACTTCCTTTTGGAAGGTGCCAGCAGATAGCTTTTGTAGTTCAGTGCTCTTGTTGCTATATTTAAACATGTTCAAAATGTTTTAATTTCTATAAGGACAGAGATTATTTACTAAGTTATTTCAAAATGCTTCTCTATATTACCTGTGCATAGAACTGGCAGTACATGTACGCTAGGATTACATTATTAGAATACAAGAAAGTATAATCAGCATACCATATTATCCAAACTTGTTTACTGTGATTTATCAATATGAAAAAAGCATTTACAAAATATGAGGAAATATACCCAATGCAAATGGAATTTTTTGACAGAAAACTTTTTTCCTTACAAACAGCATCAGTGGAATCATCCATCTTTTACAAAGAAACTATATCTCTGGATCTGATACAGTGCTAAGGCTTACGTTCAGTTGTCTAGCATATTTTGAGCAACAAATTATTAGTAAAAATTTTAATCATAGTAATTTTTTTTCATTTTTATATTGGGCTATTTGTCTGTTATGTGATGTGTATATCATTCAAATGCTTCATCTGTGACTTTTTTTTGCTTGGAAGTGTGTCTTCAGTGTTCATGATGGGTTTTTTTACCCTTCCTTCCCACCTTTGTGCACTGCATCATGCTCATAGTGGAAGGTAAACACTTCCTATTTCCAGAGTAGTTTTTAAAATGTGGGTTTCCAGATTCTAGGACTGGAATCATTCTCATGTTACCAAGTCTGGAGAGATATTTCCAAAGCCCTTACTCTTAACTTCTAGTCTCAGCACTGGGCAATTCCCAATAAAGCTCAAGAGTTTCAGAGTGGTGGAACAGGGACAAATTAGGAGGATTAATTACTAAATACCTATGTAGACGATTCTGGACATAGTGTATTGTATTCAATGGCTATGGTCTCTTAAGATGGACATACCATCATAAAACCAGGACATGACTTTTCTCTAAGAAGTCCATGCTCAAAGGAGCAACTCCCACTTAGGAATGAAACTGTCAAGACCATTCATACCTTAAAAGGCTTCAGGACAATTCTTTCAGGGATTTTTATTCAGCTGGCTTGAGGCACGCAAACATAGTTTCTGAACAAGACACATTCTCAACTTGCTTTGTTTCTTATTTAAAATGTCAGAACCACTGATAAAGTAATGATATTTACCAGGAGAAAGAAACCGTTGTCATCACTGCTCAAAAGGCAAGCAATACTTACAGGGCGTTTCCAAGTTGCAAAAGCTCCATGGTTCAGTTCAGACAGGTCTGAAATCTGTGCCGTCTTGCACCAGTGGCTCTTAGATGTCATTCCATTCTGTGTTGACCATCTGTATAGTTGAAAATGGAAAAGAAAGTATCCAAAGAAATAAGATGAATACCTGTCTAGTGAGCTGATTTTTTTTTTTTGTCTTGACACAATGGAAATCCTAGGGCTTATTTGTGTCCATCCCAAATTTCTACAGATTTATTTTTTTAAACATTCAATACATTCATAATATTTAGTAATCACTGCTGGGGAACCTTCCAGATCTAGAGATGATAAAACTTACTATGGCACGAGAGCTATTTCCAAAGATGGTTGTGGACTAAAGAGTAGTACGTTATTGAAAGGTGTTAACCTAGGGAGGCTCTGGAATCTCAACTAGCTAAAACTTGATGTGACACAGTGCTGACAACATCCCTGACCTGAGAAAGAGTTAGGACTTCATGATACCTGAGGTCTCTACCAGGTCAAGTTCACGTGTTTCTGTGATTTGACCATACCTGTCTAGTAGGTGGACAGTATCCCTTTTCAGTACAGCCTTTTGTAACCCACTCTGCACCTTCATAAATATTTTTGCTCCTGGAAGCATGTGATCAAATTCTGTGTTTGAAAAGGAGGAATCTTTTTCATTGCTGCTTATTTGTGTAAGATATCTTACGTCTCTGTCATTTGAACCACAGAGGGTGGCATGTGCATAATGTACACTTCATAAACACATGTGTACATGTGTTTTTAAACATGTTTTTGTGTTTAGACAGAGGGGAATGTGTCACTCTCCACAGTAACTATAATTCTTACAGTCACATTGCCTGTAGAGAAGTTTGCACTCTTTCTTTCCTTTTGACTCGTACCTCACATACACTACATTTCTCTAGTTAAGGGAAGACTGGTTAGCAGTACGTGAACATTAATCGTTTATTTTGATGTCAACCATGAATCACAGGGATTGCAAGTTTTTGACTTCTTAGTTAAAAGATACCTTACAATGAGGTCTTCATCTTAATCTATGCTCAAATTGGAATAGCAATTTGGACAGTGCATTTCAGGTGATGTAATAATAGAAGTTAAAAAACTAAACAAACAAACAAAAAAAAAAAAGCAACCCAAAACAAAACATAATCAAAATAAACCAAAACAAAACTGGATGTCTCAAAATAAATTTGTATATATATGTATATATAAAAATTATGCAAAATTAATAATCTGTATTAATTTTGCTATCCAGGCAATGATTGTTAATAACTATGAACATTGTTTATTAACATTAAATCTCTCCAGAAAACTTATTTACAAGGTTTGAAATGCATGGTTCGGAAATTTATACACACAGGGAACAGGCAAAACTGGAACACTCTAAGAGGTAACCAGCAAATGCAAACATACTGGAAGAGAAGGTTCTTGTGGTCAGTATACCGCTTGCGGTTAATTGTTCTGCTTAGCCACTAGATGGATGCAGGAAGCTCCTTTCTGCTTATGGCAGAAGGCAATTAGTGAATTACAAGAGGCTTGAAGTATTTACTAAGTATTATCGGATAGTACCCAAAGCACATAGAGGGGTTGCTGTTGGTGGTCTCAAAGCTGTTAGAGGATTTGGAGTTTTCCCAGGCACTCTTCTCAGGAAGCTGGGAGTCTGGCACAGTCTCTGACCTGGTTCCTCTTGATTCCTGATTCAGCAGAAGCCTTGCAGAGGGGCAGGCAGGATGCAGTGCCATGTGCAGGCTTGGCACAATGTCACGCTGGCTATGCAGGCCGATTGCCTGCAGGCATTTACAGCCTGTTCCTGTAAACTTGAAGCAGTGGACTTTCCAGGCAGTTCAGGAGGCAATGAGGCAACAGAGCACACTGCGAATACAACGGCAGAGAACACGTTGTGCTACCTACTCATCTCTTTTTATCAATACAGCCCAAAACTAATGGGCCTTTGGTCATAGATTAGCCAATCAGGATGGCACTGTGCCAAGCTTGACCATATTAGGTGAAGCCGTAGGCTCGCTTTACCCAAATTTGGGCAGAGCACAGGCCTTGCACAAGGCAACCGTGTGTACCTTGTTTACCACAGAATGCAAAAAAAGTTTAGGCAAGCCAGAGTCCTCAGACTCAGTGGCTCCAGGTTCTTTGTCCTCTTTCCTGCACTTGCTTCTCCCCATAGCAGTAAGAGCAGAAAAACATGTCTGGGCAAGCCAGGACATGTATAAACCTGTTTTGGCCTATTTAGGCCTACCACAACAATATAAATAATAATTGAATTTTAAGCTTAATGTACTCGAGATGCAAGATAACTATTTTGAAATTCCAATCCTTCCACAAATCAATAATTTCATTTATTTTAGGAAATTTTCCTTCTTACTGTAAGAGCATATACATTAGCTTAGTATATGTTGTTTTACAAAGCAGGTTTTTTATATTCAATGCTGATCTGCGACTGCACTTGTTTCGTAATAGTTTTTTGCTTCTGCTATTTAACAGTCAATTTTGATGGTATTATTCCAGCTTTTTACACTACTTACTATCACACTTTTCTGTTAAGTAAGGTGAATAACACCTGCTTCAGTAATAAATAAAAGATAATAATAATTTAGTGTCTTTAGGTTACTGTAAATCTGTTTATAAACATTTCAAGAATACTTTCTTTTTAGCGAGCATATTCAGGATAGAGTTGTACTCCATAGAAATCACTAGAGTTTATTGTCCACACAATTTGTTGAGATACCATGTTACCTTTTGTTCTTCACTTTCTAAATAGTATGCTAAAGACTCCTGCAATGTGTATTGGAACTTTTTTGTCTGCTTAGAACAAGCCAAATACAATACATCCACTTCATTCTTGCCCTAGAAGGTATTTTTGTTTAACAACTGTTATTTATGAATTTATTTAAAATCTCAGGAAATTTTTTAAGTGGTGGCCATCTGTCCTCCTTTACCTGTTCTCATTTTTCAGATTCTGCACCTTTAAATCAGTAGAATATTCCACCAGTTGAAAACTGAGCACTGGGTATCCTAAACTATGTTGTCTCACAAATACTGTGTATTTAGAATTCTTGTTCCCTTTTTGGTAAGCAGATTTTAATTAAAAAGGGATAGATCAAAACAGACATTTTGAGATTTCTGCATAATGCTTTGCTATATATATATAAATTGCAGGGAACAGTAAGATCTCAGTAGATTCATGAAGGTATATTTCAGACTTTGAACACTGTTTTATAGGATAGCAGACACACAGCTAAATCAACAGGATGCGGGGAATCTGCCATATGCAGGGCAGTAGACATAGAGTAATTGTGAAAGCTGTATTCATAATTCAAGGGATGAAAGCTGGTCACCGTTCACTTTATAGAAGGAAAAGGGGAAAGAAAAAAAAGAAAAACACCTCCATTTCAGTTCCATACTATCAGGAAGCAGGTCTATTGTGAGAGGCAGAAAACAGGGATTCATAATGACTTTTCTCCACTAACTCTGTGTGTGTGACCCCTAAAATTTAATCTTTCTCACACCTCAGGTTTTTTTCATTTTACCTCTGTTCTCCTGTAAGCACCAGGAACAAAAATGATCAATGGTTCATTCTTCATGCACATGATCAAATAGAAACCTATGTGTATTTCAAACCAGTGCAACCATTTATATTTTTTTTCACGTTTTATTACAGATCAGGGAGTACAACGGACAGATGCAGGGAATTACCAGTGGAGGATTTGCATCCTTGACATTTGATGGAACTGTAGGAGCACCAATCATTCCTCGAACCTCTAGCAAAGTATACACTTTCATGGAAGAAGAACTGAAAACAATTAAAGAATTACGTGCTTGGGCAGCCAGTAATCTTTCTGTATCTGGACCTCCAGCAAAATTGTCTGATGTTCAGCCAATGCTGTTCTTTGATCTCACTTGCCAGCTGGTAGGAAAAGCAAGAGTGGATGGATCTTCTTTTCTTCTAAAGGTAGATTTATTTTTTTTTAATAATTTGTTAGATTTATTGTTAAGACATTATAATTCGGTTTTAAAACACACATATTCATTGATTTGAATAATCTTATATAGATGATATTTTGAGGTTGAGTAAATTTATGATCCTTAACCATTTTATTTCTGTTAAAATTATACAAAAGTCCCAGTTCACGGGATCACAGGATGTTAGGGGTGTTGGAAGGGACCTCTGGAGATCTTCGAGTCCAACTCCCCTGCCAGAACAGGACCATATAATCTAGTGCAGGACATGCAAGAACACATCCAGATGGGTCTTGAAAGTCTCCAGAGAAGGAGACTCCACAACCTTTCTGCCAAGCCTGTTCCAGTGCTCTGTGACCCTTACAGTAAAGAGATTCTTCCTCACATTGAGGTGGAACTTCCTGCACTGTAGTTTACATCCGCTGCCCCTTGTCCTATCATAGGGAGCAAGTGAGCAGAGGCTGTCCCTTCCTTCTTGACACCCAGCCCTCGTATATCTATATACATTTATTAGATCCCCTCTCAGTCTTCTCATATCCAGACTGAAAATGCCCAGTTTCTCCTCATAAGGCAGTGCTC
>WBNM01029494.1:0-10076 GCA_013399055.1 Ramphastos sulfuratus
GTGAGGGAGACAGAACACTGGAATGGCCTGCTCAGAGAGGTTGTGGAGTCTCCTCTGGAGACATTTAAAACCCACCATGGCATGTTCCTCTGTAACCTGCTCTGACAGGGAAGTTGGACTAGGTGATCTTACTGTTGGTACCACAATCTGTGAGCAGCTTGAGAAAGAATCACAGAATGGCTTAGGTTTGAAGTGACCTCAGAGATCATCAACCCCAACCTTCTGAGGTCCCTTCCAACCAGTAATGTTCTGTGATTCTGTGCAATAAATATGAATGAGGAAGAAAAATGAATCTGTGCATGGCATCATTATTATTACTATTCAATAGCCTATGTGTTTGCTTTTTATAGCTCCCTGTGGTGGTAGAACTGTAAATGCAAAAGAGGCAGAAAGGGAAGAAATGAAGCAGCCAATAGCAAAGACTTCAAATTCACTTACACAGCTACACTATTTGTTTTATGGCTGCTTTACATAACAATAAAAATGTGATATAGCATGGGCTTTTGGCAGAGGTCAGAGAGACAGCATCAAATGGCAATGAAAGAGCAAGCACAAAGGATCTCTTTGCAACAACTGAGCATTTTAGAAGCACCACTATGTTCAACAAATAATGAGTCCCAAGAGATAGAAAGGTCAAAAGTGTGAGTTTCTATCTATTTACCAGAGATCATATATATATGACTATCTGGAAGAGAGGCTAACTTGTTAATCTTATTATAAAATCCCTGTTAGAGAATAACCCTATATAAAACACAGCACATCACACACAAAAAAATCCTTCAGAAGCCAAAAGCAAGACACACTCTTCTACCCAACTCTTTCAGCATAATTGATAAATAAAAAAAGAAAAAAAAAAAAAAAACAGAGAAATGCTTGGCCTCTTTGTGTATAAGCAGCTGAGAAAAAGAAAATCTCTGACTATACATAAACCAGTAAGGTGCTCATGTAGTTCAGAGAAGTCTGGCACTTTCCCAAGCACAACTCCAGGCTGGGTGGGGAATGGCTGAGAGCAGCCCTGAGGAACAGGCCCTGGGGGTGTGGGGTGATGAAAAGCTCAAGATGAGGCTGCAGTGTGAGTGCAGCCCAGACAGCAACTGTGTGCTGGGCTGCAGCAAGAGCAGTGTGGGCAGCAGGGCAAGGGAGGGGATTCTGCCCCTTTGNACATTAAAACCCACAACTCTTCTAGTGACCTTTAGTAATATGAACAGGGAGAAGCAAAAGTACTTATTTCTGGACTCTGTTCATTCACCAAATTTAGCACTTGGCCTAGTGTGTCATTAGGTTACAACATCATATCTTCCAGCAAAGCAAATCTAAACAAACACCACAGTTCCAATTCTATTTTAATATCCAAAAAAAGGAGATTTTCCCTCTGAAATAAAACCCATTTGCTAAGACAGCAACTAGATGACTTTATAGATGTGTCATTTAATGGGTACATGACAGAAAGATTTGTAAAAATACTGACCAAGAATCTTTCATCTGCCTGTCCTACAGCTCTCTGATATGTAAATACTCATAGAGGCTCATTTACTGCATGCCAAATGTCCTTATAACCCCAAAGCAAAGTTTAGGTGTATCCTCTTGACCAGAAAACTTTCAAAGTAATAATAGAATCATAGAATAGTGAGGGTGGAAGGGACCTCAAGGATCATCCAGTTCCAACCCCCTGCCATAGGCAGGGACCCCTCCCACTAGTACAGGTCACTCAAGGCCTCCTCCAACCTGGCCTAGAACACCTCCAGGGAGGGAGCAGCCACAACCTCCCTGGGCAACCTGTGCCAGTGCCTCACCACCCTCACTGGAAAGAACTTCCTCCTAACATCCACTTTCAATCTCCCCTCTGCCACTTCAAACCCATTGCCCCTTGTCCTGGCATTGCAAGACCTTGTCAATAGTCCCTCCCTAGCCTTCCTGGAGCCCCCTTCAGATATTGGAAGGCTACTCTAAGGTCTCCTTGAAGCCTTCTCTTCCTATAACCAAACAGTACTACATAGAAAGAGATGACATGTCAATTTTTATATTACTCTCAGCAAGCTCCTATGATTTGTGGTCCAAATGCTTAGGCAATTAAAAAAAACCCAAATCTATAATCTAAAGATTATAATCTATAATCTATAGATTATAATCTATAATCTATGCACTCAGTAGCTTAGCTGATCACTGCTGCTGCATTTGCAAGTAAAATAATTCATAGAATGTTAAGGTTTGAAGGGACCTCAAGGATCATCCAGTTCCAACCCCCCGCCATAGGCAGGGACACCTCCCACTAGCACAGGTCACTCAAGGACTCATCCAACCTGGCTCTGAACACCTCCAGGGAGGTTGTGGAGCACAGAATCACCCAACGTGATCAAAGATCTTTGATCACGTTGGGTGCTTCTGTGCTCCACAACCTCCCTGGGCAACCTGTGCCAGTGTCTCACCACCCTCACTGCAAACAACTTCCTCCTAATACCCAGTTTCAATCTCCCCTCTGCCAGTTCAAACCCATTGCCTGCCAGTTTAAACCCATTGCTCCTTGTCCTGGCATTGCAAGACCTTGTCAATAGTCCCTCCCCAGCCTTCCTGTAGGCCCTTTTCAGATACTGAACAAGAATGTTTTTGTCTGATTAATTCCCCATAAACATTTGCCTTTTGTTAACAGGACAACCTTGCCTCTTAAGTTCCCTGCAGGTGTGAGCCACAGACTGACAGAAAGTGAAACTTTCTTTCAAACTCCTCTGGACTGGCTCCAACAGTTCCATGTCCTTCCTGTGCTGGGGGCTCCAGAACTGCACACAGGCTTACTCTTTCAGGAAAGAGAAAGGGCCAGGACCTGCTCCGCTTCACAGGATGAGGCAGCAGACACTAACACTGCTCCTTAAAAGCCTGTGATGCTCTACAGAAAGAGAGCCAGCTCCGCAGGCCAGAACAGGCACACCAGCTCTCTTGTGCAGGACTTGGGATGCACGGGGTTGTAACGAAAAGAGCATCAAGGAAAGAAGTTCAGAGACAGCTGAATCTATGCAGGAAGCCAGCAGGTTTACTGTCAAAAAACAACTTAGAAAAGTACATTTTCTCCCTGTTCTTCTCTGCTTTTAAGTGTTGCATCCAATCCTGTGTTCTTTCCTAGTGTGCTGCAGTCCAACCACAAACTCTGGCTCTATCCTTTTTGCACCCATTCATCCTTAATCAGCGAAGGCCACTGCAAACAGAATAGACTTCTCTAGGTAAGACAAGTCTCCTTGCCTGATCCAGACCCCAATCAGCACTCCTGCCTTATTTCTCTTTAAACCAAGCTCTGAATCACTATCAAATCCCATCCAGCTGTTCAAGCCAGCCCCGAGAGAGGCTACAATGCATCCCCACCTACCCTCAGCACTATACTCTGCTGCTACAGCTTATAGCTGGACCCTGTCAGTTCACTGCACCCCTGCTGCCAAGTGTTATCATACAGAGGCTCCACTATCCAGTCCCTACTTTTTGGTCTTTCAAAAAATCCAGTCCTAGTTATTAAATGTGTCCTAAATGGCTACTTCTATGCTACTCAGCACTGCAATGGAACATGCATCTGAACGATCTCAACACTAAACTACTTGTCTGAACTTTACATCTATTTGTAAATTACTCTGCTATGAAATGCAAAGCAAAACTCCTTGTAAAGCGATGTAGAAAGTACAGCTTGCACACATCTATAGGTTAGAAAATTTGCATTTTCTGTGGAAAAAACAATGTACAAGACATATGTGATACACCAGAAACCCTCAAATGTAATATAATATTTATAGTCATTAGGACTACATAGACTGAATACTAACTACTTAAAATTGGAATGTCTCAGCATGTGTAAGAGCTCTACAATTTAACTACTATTTCCCTAACAAATAGTTCCAGTCCTCCTGGTTATTGAGATAGAAAGTGAAGTAGGAGCACAAAGCCAGTAAATAGAGAGAGGAGCTGTTGGACACCTTTCATTATTTCTGACACCATTCAGGAAGGAAAAAAACCAACACTAATATATCTCAAAACACATTATCCTATTACAGTGTAGTAGTATCACAAAGCAACAGCTGCAATGGCCTCAATGTGCATAAAAGCAGAAAATAACCAAATCACATGTTCAAGATAGTAAAATAGCTGCTGAATAAAACAATTCATTTACCTCAATCATATAAAGACAAAAGGAAAAGAAAAAAAAAAAAGGCAATGTCACAACATAACCAGAACTTTTTTTTTTTTTTGGGAAGGCATGAGAGAGAGAGAACTACAAGCTCAAGGACTAAATCTGCTCTATCATTAAATAACATCCAAACATAGCTGGAAATTTACATACCACTTTGCAAAGTGACAATATGAGAGAGTCCTTTTCCCTGAAAATTTTAGTCTAAATTCAGCAAGACAAACATGTGGAGATTAACCCTTCACAAAAAGCAAGGAAAGGTGCCTGAGTAGCAGGAAATGAGGCTTGCTTTAAAAGTCCAAGTCCCCCAAAAGAGAGACAAGAACAGTTCCACAAAGGGAAGAAGGTGAACATTGCTAAAAGCAATGTCCAATGGAATGAGGAAAAAGAAGGTTCTGAAGTTTGTGGACTGGAACGAGGGACAACAGGATAGGGGAAGGAGGTAATTTTGTGGGTACTCCATGTAGAATGTAAAAAGACCACTCAGGATCATCTAATTCAGTACTCTACTCCTGGCAGTAGTGAGAGCAGATACTCCTTAAAATAGGTGACTGTGGCCACTATCTACAGAGCATTCCCCTTGTGCTCCCACAGCATCCATGGCCACTGGATTAGGGGTACTAAAGGGTACATCTTGACTTTTCTCCATGTCTGTTTATGGATCTGTCATCCTTTAATTTGTTCAACCTATCTTTGAGTGTCCTGATACCTTCCACCTTTACAACTTCCTGCAGGAATATCTTCCTGAAATCCACTGCCTACTGAGTAGAGGACTTAAGAGATAATTTTAAAACAGATGAACAATTTCAGTGAATATCTCAATCCCTACTGTTACGGAGTTTATTGAGTAACAGCTCTCAATATGCTTCTCTTCCAGCAGGTACACCAGCAAGGTGTGCTCCTTTGGGAGATGTAGGTTCACAGTGCCTTTAACAAATTAAAGTTGCAATGTCCTGTCTTTTGCCTCCTTGACTGGGCTGGATTAGGTTTCAAGGGATTTCTGAATTTTCCTTTTTATATTTATATATATATATAGGGTTGTAGGAATAACCCCCTTCGCTTGTTTCTCTCTCCCTTGTTTCTATCTCTGCCTTTCTCTCCCTGTGTTCCTTTCTTGCCATCACTCCCCTAATTTTCTTCTCCCACTCTTCACATCTTGCTCACACACTTCTGGAAGAACAATCATGGCTCAAGAGCTGCATGTAGCCCATGCAGCAGTTCATGGCCTACAAATACACAGCTGACCACCTGTTACATGGACTCTTCATGGTGTACTAAATTGTGCCCTCCTGATTTACAGAGCATTCTTAACAGTGTAAGACTGTCTGTTTGATGACTTCATTGCTATATCAATATTTTGCCTCCCAGGTGGGAGTGTAATACAAGCAGTACAGCACTACTGCAGTTTGCTTGTTTTAAAGACTCACTCATGCCCAAGAAGAGGTTGGCTCATGGACAGTCCTCCCCATTCATTCATTGGAGCGGGTCCAGAGGCGGCCACAAAGATGCTCAGAGGGCTGCAGGTGCTCTGCTGTGAGGACAGGCTGAGAGAGTTGGGGGTCTGCAGCTTGGAGAAGAGAAGGCTTCCAAGAGACCTTAGAGTAGCCTTCCAGGATCTGAAGGGGGCTCCAGGAAGGCTGGGGAGGGACTATCGAAAAGGTCTTGTAATGACAAGACAAGGGGCAATGGGTTTGAAGTGGCAGAGGGGAGATTGAAAGTGGATGTTAGGAGGAAGTTGTTTGCAGTGAGGGTGGTGAGACACTGGCACAGGTTGCCCAGGGAGGTTGTGGCTGCTCCCTGCCTGGAGGTGTTCAAGGCCAGGTTGGACAAGGCCTTGAGTGACCTGTGCTAGTGGGAGGTGTCCCTGCCTATGGCAGGGGGTTGGAACTAGATGATCTTTGAGGTCCCTTCCAACCCTATGATTCTATGATTCAAGAGAAGCTGCCCAGTCTCTTCTTGCTTCTTACAGAAAGCAGTAATATCCAAACCAAATTACTAAGCAGACAAGAACTAAGTCTGGCTCAAATTCCACCTTTGCTGCAACTGTTTCAGCAACCAGTGCAAAACTGCCTCAGCCACCCTAATGGACCATTTCTCCTGGCCCTTACAGTCACCATTACTGCTTTGTACAATCTTGCTGTCCACAGGAATGTAACACCCTTCTGCCCTGAGTGGTCTTACAGCTTGCCATGTTCCTCACCAGCAACTCATTCTTCCTTTCCAATACCTGACATCTGATCAAACTCATAAGGGGAGTGAGGGGATGGAAAAATGCAATTCTACAGAAAGTTAGCAAAATTTCACTAGAGATTTCAATCCTGTGTGCAACTGAAGACAAGCAGCAGGGCAGCTGAGGGTCTGATACTGGGTACAGTCAAAACCTACATCTCCTATGTCACTGTGGTCACTAATGTACTTGCCTGATTTCCTAGATCACAAAGGTGCTGTTGAAGTTTGATTTGAAGTAGAAAAGCATTGGCACAGCTTTAATGCAGTGCAGAACTCTAGTCAGATTCTTGGTATTTTGAGATTTTATTTGGCAAAGCTATTTAGAGCCTTTTCCTCCTCTGCCACAGACCCCTAAGTGTAAGCAAGCATGAATACTTTTATCAGAAGCCTGAGTACTGCAAAATATGAGATCCTAAAATTGAGAATTATCCCATCAACACTGAAACTAAAGACAATTCTTACTGACAAATGACTTACATGAAGTCAAGGAGGACCCTAGATATAAGGGCTTACATACATCACCTAATTTATCTCCTTTAAAAAGGTTACGAAGACATACAGGGAATAATGTGAAAATACAACAGCCAGTTTGATCAGAAACTTCTGATGATGCTTTTGTAGCACACTACAGTATTGATATCATTGCTTTAAAACTATGTTGCAATGGTGTGCATTTTAACTATCACTCAAAATCACATGCGAAGGTTTCATCTGCTTTGATTAAATATTTTGCACTTTCTCCATCATGTATAGGCCAACTCTCAGAGCAGTCTGTGCTTGTTCAGAACACAGAATAACACACTGAAACTTTCTAGAAATTGTCCACTTGGAAATGTCAAAGTTATGACAGATCTGTAACTGACATCACCTAAATTAGCTCTTTAAAATTTCAGTCAAGATATTCAAGCTGCATGTAAAACCTTTGAGACAGCTACCCTGACAGGCTTCCTTGGATGACAACAGCTGCTGCCCCAAATCTTTGCTGTTGTCTCAAAAAATTCTGACAGTGTTTTGAGCCCACACTAGAAAGATCTTTTCATCAATTCATCTATTGTGAAAAGACAACTTCTACTTCAGAGTTAATTTTTAATGTTTGTGGACCTTTTCACTCCTGTGTGAAACTCTCTGGAGGATCCTGGGTATAAAAAGGAATAAGAAAAAAAAAAGAAGAAAAGAAGGAAGAGAACAGAAAAGGGAGAGAGAGAAAAGAAAGTGAAAGCAAGAGAGAAAGACAGAACCCTTCACCTGATTTCTCCTTCACAGACACTGAAATTAGCTTCAATGGAAAAAAAAAATCTCTTGTTCACATACCTATAGCAGAAATAGCATTAAGTATTAGCAGCCCACTTGCCCCAGGAGGCACCTCCCCTCTAGCCCACAGGATTTACTACTGTCTTTACAATTCTCAGTACCAGTTGAAGATTCTCTGTTTCCAGTGAGTTCAGGCAGCTCCAGAGGGAAAGATGAGAAACTATTCTCTAATTTCTTAAACAATCATCTACACTGACACAAATAAAGTGTGCAATACATCTAGTTAAGATGCTGATTTAGTTTCCACTCACTTCTGACTCTAAAAGACTTGGAGGAGTCAAGCTACATTTTTTTTGCACCAATTCATAGAAATACAGAAGCAAAAAAAAAAATTAACAGGACTCTACAGAATTAATCATACAGCCTCTTTAATTCAATTACTTTTTATTTTCTCTTAACAAATGAACTGCTGAAACTTGGCCTGGACCCAGTTCTCAAAACAGCTCAATTTCATCTTACCTGATCTATATTTTCAGTTGTGAAATGGAAAATATGTGGGAAATCAAACACTGCCATCTGCCCTGAGCTACGAGATGCATGTTCCACTCTCCTTTACTCTCCCATAAAACTGTACAATCTACAGCTTTGTTTGTAAAAGACCTTTAAGATCATTGAGTCCAACCATTATCTAAGTCTACTAAATCTGCTGCTAAGGCATGTCCCTTAGCACATCTATGCCTCTCTTAAACACCTCCAAGGAATGGTGATTCAACTGCCTCCCTGAGGACCTGATTCCAGTGTTTGAGAATCCTTTCAATGAAGAAGCTTCTAATATCCAAGCTAAACACCCCTGGTGCAACCTGAGGCCATTTCCTCTTACTTTATCTCTTCTTACTAGAAGAGACAAACATCCACCTTGCTACAACCTCCATTCAGGGAGTTGCAGAAAGCCAGAAGGTCTCTCCTCAGCCTCCTTTCCTCCAGATTTAAACAATCCCAGTTCCCTCAGCTGCTCTTCACCAGACCCCTTCTCCAAACCCTTCACCAGCTGTGCTGCCCTTCTCTGGACTTGCTCCAGCTCCTCAATGTCTTTCTTGGAGAGAGGGCCCCAATACTGAACAGAATACTCAAGGTGTGGCCCCATTAGGGCCCATTACTGCTGATTACAAGAAAACTGAGTATAGGGACCCATCTCAGGGGGTCCACATTAATAAATAACACTGCATTGTAGATGTTGCAGGTGAGTATACAGATCTGTGATCTATCCAGCTAGTAATGTCAATTAGCTGCTCATGTACAGAAAAAAATGTATTAAATGCACATTACACTCTCCACAAATGCCTTGGAAGACCAGTTGCATATTGCTGAAATCTGCAGATTGGTGAATCAGGAACACCCCTCTGAATACCAGAATGTATAGCATTTATTTTGATGGCTGTAGTTTGTTTCTAGTGCTTGGCAATATATATTCTTTCACCTTGCAAAATAACAAAGGCAGTATTTAGACCTTCACTCTTAATCCTCAGTGGAAAAGTGTAAACATATTCCACTCAAATCAAAGTATAGGCAAGATTCTACTACAATAACTAAATCACATCACTAATTTTACTTGGTTTAAAGCACTTTGGTGGAGAAATCAGAGCTGTTAAGTTTGCATGTAGTGTACAAATCAGTACAGATGTGTGATAATCTCTTATCCCATTCACATAAAATGGTATCTTCTTTTGTACAGAAGATTAAATATTTTCAGAGAGGTGCCATATGGAAGGCTGGTCTGTCATGTACAGAAGAGTACAGGCTGGAGAAGCTTCACTAGGCACTAATTCATCAATAACCTTAAATCGCTGACATGATTTGTAGGGGTGCAGGTGAGCTCTGTCTCCGTGTCCAGAATAAATCCCTTTGACATCAAGTCCAAAGCTAGCATCCTGTCAGACAGCACCTTATCAACTAAACCCAAACCATTCTCCAGCAACCACAAAGCTCTTGGGCACTAGGAACCTGCCCTGACTAAAATCCTCAAACACAAAACCACAGAATCATAGAACCATAGAATGCTAAGGTTGGAAGGGACCTCAAGGATCATCCAGTTCCAACCCCCTGCCATAGGCAGGGACACCTCCCACTAGCACAGGTCACTCAAGGCCTCCTCCAACCTGGCCTTGAACACCTCCAGGGAGGGAGCAGCCACAACCTCCCTGGGCAACCTGTGCCAGTGTCTCACCACCCTCACTCCAAAGAACTTCCTCCTAACATCCAGTCTAAATCTCCCCTCTGACAGTTCAAACCCATTGTCTCTTGTCCTGTCATAACAAGGCCTTGTCAATAGTCCCTCCCCAGCCATCCTGTAGGCCCCTTTCAGATCCTGGAAGGCTACTCTAAGGTCTCCTGGAAGCCTTCTCTTCTCCAGGCTGCAGAGCCCCAACTCTCTCAG
>WBNM01029496.1:0-11665 GCA_013399055.1 Ramphastos sulfuratus
GAGCTGTGGAGGGCAATGAGCTCACAACCCTCCACAGCCAAGGAGTCCTGTCCCCAGCCTGCTGCAGCTGAAGGGCCGAGGGAGTGTGACTCCTGGCAGAGCCAAAAGGCCTCCCTTTGGGCTGCTGGGTTAAAACTCAGGGGAGCAGTTCCATAGGTGCACTGAATGGCTTGGGTTAGAAGGGACCTCCAAGTTCATCCAGCCCCACCCCCCTGGCATGGGCAGGGGCAGCTCCCACAGCCCAGGCTGCTCAAGGGGCAAAAGCAGAGGAGTTTTGGTACATGCTGATCAGGACTCTGCAGTATTTGGGCTCCAGAGGCTGTGGCTTTTGGTGGGGGAAAAAAGTCCTGGGCAATGAATAGGAGTGGTCAGCACTGATGGGGACTGGTAGACCTTTGGGGTGGGTTTACTTCATGCCATGCAGCCTAGCAGAGGGCAGAGCCTCCCTGCTCAGGGCTTTCACTGGCAGCTGTCGCTGGTTACAGCGTTTTGTATCAGCACAGGAAGGGCAGTGGGAAGGAACAAGCAGCTCTCACTGTGCTGCCCTTCTGTGAGTGCCTCAAGCCTGTGGGAAGCCAGGGCAGGGAGCAGGTCCTGTAGCTGTGCCTGCAGCTGAGGCTCTGGCACCAAGCACAGGGCTGGCAGTGTTCTGCCCCTGCGAGTGGCAGAAACAGAGACTCTGCTGCCTGCAGCGCAGGGAAGCAAAACAGCTTCCAGAGGTGGTCGGTCAGGAGGCACCAAGGGGGACTGGGAAGGCAGGAAGTGCTGGGAAAGAGCTCTGGGAAGCTGGCAGCAGTGCCAGGGTGCCAGGGTGCCCATCAGTGACAGAGCTCTACCTGCAGCTGCTCCCCTCTGGCTGGGGCTGTGGGCAGGGCTGGCACTTCTCCAGTGTCTGGCTGCCTTCAGCCTGCCGGTGCCTGCCTCCCGTTCCTGTGCAGAGAGCAGACAGAGAGGTTGGGTCCTGTCTGCCTTCAGAGCCTCTTTTGCAGGAGGCTGCCTCAGCTGCAGAATGTTAAGGGGGAAAGCACAGCTCTTGGAGCATGCTGCAGACAGACCCTGACACTACAGAGTGTCCGAGCAGCCCAGGCCAGAGGCAAAACACGAAGAAGGTTCAGTGCTTGCCTGCTAGGGGCACTCTCAGAACCTTCCTGTTTCAGACTTGCCTCTCACATCCTCCCCAAGCCTGCATTCCCACTCTGCTCCCTGCTCCTCTCCACCCCAGTGACTCCATTGCCCTTACACGTGTTTATAGGACATCTAAAACACCAATGCCCCCTTTAAGCTCTCTCTGAGGACACTCAGCCACCCTCTGCTTGGTGCTCACAGCTCCCCCAATGACTCCAGCTACAGTTGTCTCTCTTTCCTCTCCAGAAGGCCCAGCAGAGCTTGGTGCATCTTCTTCTACTTTGTTTTCTGTAAGAATCGAGAGGGAAGTGCTGTGGAGCTTAGGGCAGTGTCTCTGGTCCATGATTCTGGCAGAGCTGTGCTCAGGGCAGGGGCTGGGATGGCCTTTCCTGGGCTGTTACTTCACCACCAGGTGCTTTGGAGCATCCCAGGACTGCTGACTCCACAGGCCAGGAGGGGCAGTTGACATTCCCTTTGCTCACTCCACCTCCAAGTCAGCCCCTGGAGACCTGTGCAGGACAAACCAGAACCAGTCACAATTAGAAGTGACTCAGTTAGGTTGTTGGTTTGCTTAGTGCCAGCTCAGGAATTCCTGACTGGCTTTAGCAGAGCTGAGGCTGTGCTTCAGCTGACCAGAGTGGCAAAGGAGAAAACACAAAGGGAATCATAGAATCATAGAATGGTAAGGTTGGAAGGGACCTCAAAGCTCAGCCAGTTCCAAAACCTGCCATAGGCACCTCCCACTAGTGCAGGTCACTCAAGGACTCATCCAGGCTGGTTCTGAACACCTCCAGGGAGGTCGTGGAGCACAGAATCACAGAATGTGATCAAAGACCACGTTGGATGATTCTGTGCTCCACAACCTCCCTGGGCAACCTGTGCCAGTGTCTCACCACCCTCACTGCAAACAACTTCCTCCTAACATCCACTTTCAATCTCCCCTCTGCCACTTCAAACCCATTGCCCTTGTCCTGTTGTTCCCAGACCTTGTCAATAGTCCCTCCCCAGCCTTCCTGTAGCCCCCTTCAGGTCCTGGAAGCCTTCTCCTCTCCAGGATGCAGAGCCCCAACTCTCTCAGCCTGTCCTCACAGCAGAGCTGCTGCAGCCCTCTGAGCATCTTGGTGGCCTCCTCTGGACTCTGGCACCCTCTCACCTATCCAGCAGCTTTGCAGTGTTACCCAGCCCAGCCCAGCTGGCCCTGAGAGCTCTGAGTTGGTTTCTTCTTTTCTTTAAGACTGGGTTGGTTGCCTCTGAGGTGCAAATTGAAGGCAGCAGTGAACAGAACCTGGGACTGGCTTTTGAAGTCAAATGCAGAATTCCAAGGATTTTTCCTCCAGTGTTCTGCAGTCTAATTTTGGTGCCCATGGGTTGTTACTAGGGTGCCTTGGTTATCACCCACAGCCTCTAGGCAGTTTGAATTTGTCCCCAGCCCATGAGCTCCACTCAGGTTGCTGAGTGCCTTTAAGGGGTGGTTAAGGGGCAGGCACTTTGCATTTATATTTCATAATGTTGCTTGTCAGGTTGGCAAACATTCCTGTTTCCAGGGCCTTTGTAATGCCAGAAAGGGATGCTCCAGCATCTGCCCTGACCTCCCATAGACTCCCAGCCACGGGACTGGGTTGTTTGGCTCACAAAGGGCAGACTTTTACAACACAACCAGGGAACTGCCTGCAGCTGCCAAGTTACATAAAACACAGTTTTGTTTTTTTTCCTTCCTTCTCCAGTGGGCTGATGAAGAAAGTGTAGTCTAGAAATGATTTTGTAAGAATACTGTTTATAGTGTGAGTAGCAGAGACAGAAACATGAGAAAAGCTCTGGGGCTGCCAAAACTCCCAGGTTTTGGAAGGGCTGCCCTTGGGCTTTGGGAAAGTGCTGCAGGGAAAATGTTACTGAGATGAGATAATTTCTGTCTCACTAGAAAATAATTATGCCCCGACATAAGACAAATATTTTGCAGCCTCCTCCAGCCCCATGTGTTAGGGCCAGGCAGTGTAGCATTGCTGCTTCCTTCTGGTTCTGCACATTCCTTTCTCCAACACAGATTCCAGGGAGCAGCTCGAACTCTTAGGTTGTTCTAACAGGTCTGGCAGTTGGGCTTAAACCCTGCTGTAGTTGTTACTCTGCTTATTGTAATCTTATAGGATAAGCAAAGTATAAAGTGGTGGGGTTTGGGTTTTTTACTTTTTCTGGCCTGAAGTTGCAAAAGGACTTCTTACTCCATGCAGAAGTCTGTCTCTGACCATCCATCAAGGGATGCTCATGGCAGCTCTGCCTTCCTCAGCAGTGCCTGGCACACATCCTCCTCCCTCCTCACTGTATAGCTTGGCAAAGGCTCTGTGGCCTTGCTACTACTGCAGTCAGAGGCAAAACTCTGCTCCTTTTCTGAGGTAAAAAGTCTGCACCAGCCTCGACTCCCCTCTGCAGCTGAGTGTTGCCAGGGGAGCTGGAGTGCTGCCAATAGATGCTGATGCTTCTCTTTTTGCTGCTTCATGAATCATTGTGCTCCACTTCTCTGACTGCACCTCCACACTCACACTGTGTCTGTCAGACAGTCTGGCCCACAGGGGTGAGGGGCATCAGGAGCATTTGCAGGGCTGGAAACATTGACATTTGTGAAAGTGAGCTTCAGTGTGGGTAGGATGTGGCCTAGACCATCTGTGTACACTCACAGACTCGTTTCAGTTGGTGAAGCCCTTTGAGACCCCCCCCAGCCCAACCAACAGCCCAGCCCCACCATGGCCACCAAACCATGGCCCCAGGTGCCACGGCCACGTGTCTGGAACACCTCCAGGCATGAGGACTGCAGCAGCTCCCTGGGCTGCATTGCTTCAGTGGCTGCAGGGACAGGAGCCCACAGGTGTCCTGCCTGAGTGCCCACTGCCTGCTCCTGTTAGCTCCATGCCACAGCTGCCACCCTCATGGCCCAGGGGGCATCTGCTGGGCTGAGAGCCTGTGCTGGCAACTGCAGGAAGCAAGAGTGCAGCTACCCTGCCCTGGCACAAACCCAGCCAGACACTGACACCTCTGCAAAGCTGAAGCCATCTGGTGCCAGGTGGCTTTGGGAGGGGAGGTGAATGCCCTGCTGGCAGTGCTGGTGCCTCTGCAGCTGGGTGAGCTGGGCTGACTCACTGCCATCCACACACCTGCCTGTGGTCACCCTTCAGCCCTTGAACAGAAAGTGTCTGTAGCTTTGGGTGACCTCCCCATGAGCATAATGAACTTCAGATCTGCTCAGGAAGGCAACTCCAAGCTTGGAAGCTGCTGACCTGATCCCCTCATGCGGCAAAGCTTTTTCCCACCTGCTCCTGTTCCAGCAGAGAGTTTTCTTAGCTTGGCTTCAGGTACCTGAGAAAATTGTTCCCTGCTCTGCTTCAAAGCAGGCAGAAGGCAAAAGTGCCATGGTGCTGGGCTTGGCAGCACTGACTCTGCCCTGGCTGTACATTGAGTAGAGTCACAGAATGGGCTGGGCTGGAAGGGAGCTCCAAAGCTCATCCACTCCAACCCCTGCACTCAGCAGGGACATCCTCAGCCAGAGCAGGTTGCCTAGGTCCTGCCCAGCCTCACCTGGGATGTCTCCAGGGATATTGGCCACATGTTTCTTGAACACTTTCAGGGATGGGGACTCCACCATCTCCAGCCTGTTTCAGTCCCTGACCACTCTTGCAGCAAAGAAATTTTTCTTCTTCTCCAACCTGAGCCTCCCCTGGCACATTTCCAGGCTGTTTCCTATCACCTGAGAACGGGGAGAAGAGACCAAGCCCCAGCTCACTGCAACCTCCACGGGGTAACAGCAGTACAGGAAGAGGAGAGGAGTGGAGAGGAGAAGAGTATAGAATGGAGAGGAGTGAGGCACCAGCAGGACCTTGTCTGTTGGTGACAGTTCAAGGTTATAGCAACAAAGTTGACAGAAGTGGATTTTCCCTCTCCAGAGCACCTCTGCAGCTGCACCTGAGATGTGGAGTCCAGTTTTGGTCTACATGAACGCAGAGCCACAGAAGCGTTGAGGCTGGAAGAGACCTCTGNCAGAGTGGCACACACTGGGGAGCCCAGGGCAGGTTCACCAGGCAGGGCAGGGGCCTGGACCCCACAGTGTGCACAGAGAAGCTGATTTAGCCTAAAGGGGAAAGGGTTCCTGAGGGCCTGGCTGATGTCCATGGCTACTTCAGATGTTGCTGGAGAGAAGATGGAGCCAAAGAGTCCCTGAGGGCACACAGGGGCAGAGGCAGCAGGCCCAGGCTGAGGCACAAAGGCAGCTCTGGGGCACAGCTGGGATGTGCCAGCAGAAGTGCTGGTGCCATGGAATGCCTCTTGGGAAGGGGAAATGGTGGTGGCTGCAGACCATAGAATCATAGAATGGTTTAGCTTGGAAGGGACCTCAAAGCTCAGCCAGTTCCAACCCCCTGCCATAGGCAGGGACACCTCCCACTAGTACAGGTCACTCAAGGCCTCATCCAGGCTGGTTCTGAACACCTCCAGGGAGGTTGTGGAGCACAGAAGCACCCAACGTGATCAAAGATCACATTCTGTGCTCCACACCCTCCCTGGGCAACCTGTGCCAGTGTCTCACCACCCTCACTCCAAACAACTTCCTCCTAACATCCACTTTCAGTCTCCCCTCTGACACTTCAAACCCATTCCCCTTGTCCTGCCATTCCCAGACCTTGTCAATAGTNCACTATCTGGAGCCCTCAGAGGACTTGGAGGTCTTCAGCCCAGAGGCAGAGGTCTGTCAGAGTGGATCCCTGTGCCAGCCTCAGGCCACCTTCAGAGTTTCCCCAGCTGGCAAGAGGCTGTGACTGACCCTGAGATCACCGGGGTGGGGGGGGGGGGGGCTGGGGTTGTTGCTTTGCACTGCCAGACTGAAAGGGTTGGAAGGTTGCCCCTACCCTGTCCTAGGAAAAGGACCAAATGTGGGGGTGGGCCTGAAAGGCATCCAGGGTGTTTCAGGCTGCTGGCAGCAGAGCTGCCCCTGAGTCACCCAGCAGGGAGCAGCCTGGGCTGGGGGCAGCTGTCCCTGCCCGTGCCAGGGAGCCAGAGCTGGATGAGTTTTGAGCTCTCTTCCAACCCAACCCACTCTGTGGTGCTGTCAGGTGATAGAGATGAGTCCCAGCTCATGTGCTCCTTGCCACCTTCCCAGACCTTCCCAAGCAAACTGAGGAGAAGGTTGCAGCACCACGAGGGCTGTGCATGCTGCTGCTGCTGTGGAAGCTCCAGAGGAGCCTGCAGGGTGGGGAAGGCATCTCAGCCCTTTAGGAGTGCTCCCACAAAGGTGCAGAGCTGTGGCTGCTCTTGCAGCGTGCCCCTGCCCTGCTGTGCCCTGCTGTGCCCTGCAGTCACTTGGTGGCACTCAGCTCAGCTCAGGTGAATGCTTCACTGATTTCTGCAGACCTGCTTCCAGGGCAGTGCACTTCTGACATTTCTTACCCAGAACCTGGTGACATTTTGAACATCCAGTTATAGTTCAGGGATTTCCCTGGGGAGATGTTTGGAGAGCAAAGAGCTAAGGACAATAAATGACTTAATCCAGGATGATCTTTCTTAAAACATGAGTACACATGGGAGTTGTGCAGCAGCAACCAGTGGGTACCACTGTGCATATATTTACAGGTATTCTCCAGGCACCATTTTTCAGAGGCCTCACCCCACACACATTTCCTGAAACTCTGTCAGAAACTGGATCCTGGAAAAGAGACCTGTGCCCTAGGGAGTGCTCTGCTTGTCTTTCCGTGCTAGGGTGGCAGTCACAGAACCACAGAACCCATCCAGCTGACAGAGCCCTCTGAGCTCACCCAGTCCAACCCCCACCCAGCACTGCAGGCTCAGCACCAAGCCATGGCCCTGAGCACAGCTCCACACTGCTGGAACACCCCCAGGGATGGGCACTGCAGCACTGCCCTGGGCAGCCTCTGACAATGTCTGAGAACCCTTCCAGGGCAGAAATCTTTCCTGAGCTCCAGCCTGAGCCTGCCCTGGGGCAGCTTGGAACCATTTCCTCTGCTGCTGTCCCTTGGCACCCAGCAGCAGAGGCTGCCCCCTCCTCGCTCCAACCTCCCTGCAGGCAGCTGCAGAGAGCAATGAGCTCTGCCCTCAGCCTCCTCTGCTCCACCTGCACACCCCCAGCTCCCTCAGCCCCTCCTCACCCCCAGCTGCTCCAGGCCCTTCTCCAGCCTCCCTGCCCTGCTCTGCACAGGCTGCAGCCCCTCAGTGTCCTTCCTGCAGTGAGGGGCCCAGAGCTGAGCACAGCACTGGAGCTGTGGCCTCAGCAGTGCTGAGCACAGGGGGATGGGCACCTCCTGGCCCTGCTGCCCACCCTGCTTCTGAGCCAGGCCAGGGTGCAGTCCAGCTGATGGTCAGTGGCCAGGGCCCACATCAAGCTGCTGGAGGAGCAGGATGATGCCAAGCTGCAGAATAAACCTTCCCATCAGTCCTAATGTGTGTGGCTTGCCCACTGCAGTCTGTAGTGCCCATGGGCAGAAGTGGAGCTGCTTATTGAATGGTGCATCCTAATGTGGCCTTTCTCAGCCCCTGGGAAATGAGGGGAGGGCACTGAACTGCTCTGACTTTGGGGAGCATTTGTAAGGAGTGTGCTGAGCTGTTCAGCCAGCTGAGGCCCTCTGCCAGCTAATGCTGTGCAGGTGAGCATGGGGCTGTGAGGAGCAGACTGCCCAGGGAGTGAGGGAGCCTGGGGACACCAAGCAGCTTCTGGAGCCAGGCACAAGAGGTTCTCTCATCTGGTATTTGTTTACTTGGAGGAGGAAGCTCTGCAGGTGTTGTTCACTTGTTCCACAGTTGGCAGCAGTGGGCACAAGGGCTGGATGGAGCTGACCTCTCCAACTTCTGTCACACAAAGACAACCTCTGTGCCTTCCCTGCTGTCTTCTCCCCTCTGCTCCCCAGAGGAATGCAGGACAGCTCTGTCCATTTCCCCTTCCTTTGGTTTGTTCCCTTTACCACTCCTCACCTGTTTGTGAAAGGGAAGGCACTGCTGAAGCTGTTCCTTGCTCCTGGGAGGGGCAGAGGGGCTCTGGGAACCAGAGCCATGCATCAGCCTTCTGCAGGGTGTCAGAAGCAGCTCCCATCAAATCCATCAGCCACAGATGATGCCTCTGATGGGACACGGCGGCTGCAGAAGGGGACAGTGCCACACAGCTGCCTGCAGCAAGGCAGTCCCAGTGCTAGCTGCCCTTTGGCTCCTGCATGGTGCAGAAAGCCCTGGGTGGGGGGCCACCAGTAGCTGCCGGGTGATGAACCAGCAGGAGGGCAAGGAGCCAAGGGCATCCTGGCATGGATCAGCAACAGCCTGGCCAGCAGCTCTGGCATGGAATTGTGCCCCTCTGCTCAGCACTGCTGAGGCCACAGCTCGAGGACTGGGGTCGGTTATGGGCTCCTCACTCCCAGGAGGACACTGAGGGGCTGGAGCAGGTCCACAGAAGGGCAACAAAGCTGGGGAAGGGTCTGGAGAACAGGGCTGGGGAGGAGCAGCTGAGGGAGCTGGGGGTGTGCAGTGTGGAGCAGAGGAGGCTGAGGGCAGAGCTCATTGCTCTCTGCAGCTCCCTGGGAGGAGGCTGCAGCCAGCTGGGGTTGGGCTCTTCTCACATGCAACAAGTGACAGGGCAAGAGCAAACAGCCTCAAGCTGTGCCAGGGGAGGCTCAGGTTGGGTATCAGGAACAATTTCTCCCCAGCAAGGGTTCTCAGGCACTGGCACAGGCTGCCCAGGGAGGTGCTGCAGTCCCCATCCCTGGAGGGGTGTCAGAGCTGCATGGATGTGGTGCTGAGGGAGGTGGTTTGGTGGCAGTGGTTGGCAGCAGTGGGGGAGCTGTGAGCTCTGGGGCAGGCCTGCACTGGGTGAGCTCAGAGGTCTCCATAGCAGAGATTCTCCAGCCCTCTGATCATCTTTGTGGCCCTCTTCTGGACCCTCTCCATCAGGTCCATGTCCTTCTGTTGGGGGCCCCAGCCCTGCAGGAGAGGTCTCCCCAGAGCAGAGCAGAGGGGCAGGATCTCCTCTCTCCATCTCTGCCCACACTGCTTTGGATGCAGCCCAGGCTGCCCCTGGCCTTCTGTGCTCCAGTGCCCATTGCTGGCTCCTGCCCAGCTTCTCCCCCACCAGCACCCCCAAGTTCTGGTATTACTACAAAGATCTCAAACATAGGATCACAGAATGCCAGGTTGGAAGGGACCTGCAGGATCATGCTGCAGCTCTCTGAGGTATGAGCAGTCACAGCTACCAGAGGCAGCTGTTCTGGTGTCTCCAGAGAAGCTCCTTTTTCCAGGTGGAGGCAATCCTGCTGATGTTTCCAGGACAAGGTTTGTCTGACCCAGGGCACACACATCCTGAGGGAAGGGTCATTCCCTGGTGTAGTACAGGAGCCTTTGATATGCACCCCTTCAACTCATGGATAAAGGTTTCTTTCACAAGCAGCTAATCCTATTAAGCCATCCTGAGCAGGGAGAGCCTGAGCAGCCTCCTAAGACAGCAGCCAAGAGGCTGCAAACTTCACAGCCTTGTTGCTTATCTGAATAGAAACAGAGCCAGAGGTGGTTCTCACATCTCAGACCTCAGTGTTCCTCCAGTCAGAGCATTGACCTGAGGCCTCTGAGGAGCAATTAAGATATTAATAAACTTGGCTGCATGTATTACACAAGGAAGAGAGATGGAAATGAGGGTGCCAAGACAGCTGCTCACAGCCCTCCTCACAGCACTCCCCAGCAGCTGCAATCTGCCACCTCCTTGGTGGCAGGCTTTGGAGAAGCTGATGCAAGGGGCAGGAGGAGACAGGTATGGGGGGAAAATCCCAGAGCTGCCTGGTCTCAGAGCATTCCAGCTGTGAGAATTCCTGACTCAGCAAGCCACGAGGGGCAGCACCTTCTGCAAGCACAGCAGCCAGGGAGGTGGCAGGGAAAGTGCTCTGGAAACAAGAGCTGTTGGCCCAAGCCCTTACCGGTGACCTGCATCATGTTCTCTACATAACGACTGAGAGCATTCCCAGGTGCTCTGGGACTGCCTCTGCTCAGAGTTATTCACCTCAAAGGTCAATTTGAGTCTAAGTTACTACGAGGTTGGTAAAGCCAACTTGTGCATGCTGCATGCAGTGTGCCCATGGAGGGAGCAGCTAGGGCTGCTCGTGTCAAAGAGCCAGGCAGAGGCTTGCTCTCTGCTCTGAGGCTAGTGAGGAAGAGGAGGGGAGGGTCTCTAGCTGCCCAGAGCTGTGGCCTGGCATGGCCCAGTGCAGCCATCCCTCTGGCCAGGACGTTTGCAGCACTGCTGCCCTGAGTGCTGCTCGTGGCTGGGCTGCAGCGGAGCCTTTGCTCAGCAGAGGGCTGAGTCCTGCACAGCAGCACGTCTGAGATTCCTGCTCTCAGGAGAGCAGCACAGGAGCAGTGGGAAAGGTTTTTCTCAAGGCTGGCAGCTGAGCTCCCAGGAGCCAGGCTTGGCTCTGTGCCCGTGGTGTGATGCAGGGCATGGGGTGGCATCTCCCCACTCTGGGCATGACTGCCCCATCTGGCTCGGGTTCCTTGTGCCTCCATAGCACTCTGGGAGACTGCCCCTGAGTGCCTGGAGGTGCCTCAAGGCTGGCTCCAGCAGGCACTGTGGCTCCTGCAGCCACGCTCTGGGCTAAGTCACACCCAGCAGTGTTGGCAGCCTCTGTCAGAGCCACCTTACCTACTGCCCACCCGCGGCTGGGCACAGCCCCCTGGAACCCCTCCAGGTTAGCCTCAGCATGCAATGGACACCTCCAGACTCCTTACCTTGGCCTGAGGACTCGAATCCACAGTGCCCCCACAGAAGAGGCACATCCTTGGTGCTGGCAGCTTGCCCCAGGTGGGTGCCACTCCTGGAAGGGGCAGCTGCAGAGATAACTCCAGCACCTTGCAAGCCCCAGCACATGTCTGAGTGCATCCCTCTAGAGGCAAGCACAGGCTGAAAATGCAGCCTGAGGCCTTTGAGGAGCAGCAACTGCTCCCCTTGAGTGGGGGCTGCAGCAGGAGAGCCTGAGGTACCCAGGGGCAAATGCAGCCCAGATGCTTTCAGTGATGTGGGCACCACTTGGTGCTGTACCAAGCTAAGAAGCTACCTCCTGTAAAGCCCCAGCAGCCCCCAGCTGCTGATGGGCTCTGCCTCTGTGACAGATGCCTTCCTGACTGGCATTTTGCTTTGGCACTACAGCTTTTTTGACTTTGAAAATTTTTTTTTTACTCATCTTTTTTTTTCCCTTCTTTTACTTCCTTTTTTTCTTCTTTTTTTTTCCTTCTTTTCCCTCTGCTTTTTCCCCTTCTTTTTTTCTTCTTTATTTTCTTCCTTTTTTCCCCTTCTTTATTTTCTTCCTTTTTTCCCCTTCTTTTTTTTTCTTTCTTTTCCCTTGCTTTTTTCCCCCCCGCTTTTTTCCCCTTCTTTTTTCTTTTTTTTTCTTTTTTTTCTTCTTTTTTTTCTTCCTTTTTTCCCCTTCTTTTTTTCTTCTTTCTTTTTTTTCTTTTTTCTTCATTTTTTTTCTTGTTTTTTTTTAATTCTTTTTCCCCTGCTTTTTTCCCCCTTCTCTTTTTC
>WBNM01029502.1:0-13478 GCA_013399055.1 Ramphastos sulfuratus
TTGAGTCCATCTAGAGAGCAAGAAGAGTATTGACCACACGCAGTACACTAACTGCAAAGCCTTCTCTACCAGTTCAATTGAGTTCAATCAATGTATATATTTACTGGTTATTCCTGTTATTGCCTGTATATAAAGTTTCCATGAGTGATGCAAAGAACTTATTATGAACAAATTGGTGATTAATAAACAATATTAATTGGTGATTAATAAACAATATTAATATTTTTTTAAATATCATCTCACAGTAATTAATTTCCCCTCCACTACAGAGCCCTGCCCTACGTGATCCTGTTTTGGCAGGGGCATTGGACTAGATGATCTCTAGAGGTCCCACCCAACTCCTAAGATTCTGTGATTCTGTGAAAGGTGAATCCTCTCAGTATGCTAATGAGCTAAATTAAGTGCATGCTAAACATAAATGACTATGTGACTTAACTTTTCTCCCAAATAATGCTAACATCATCTAGAAGGCAAGGACAGCCTGGACTAGGGTATAAACCCCACAGGAGGAAGATCTCTCAGCACCTGTGCCCTGCATCAGCAGGAGTGCAGGGGGCACTGGTGCCAGCAACAGCAGCAGGGAAGGAAAGACAGATATGAGGATGGTCAATGGGATGTGCTCCTTTTCCTCTGCCCAAGACAGGGACACTTTTCTTGGGGAGAATTGTGACTTCAATATACAGCTTAACTTTTGCTGCATTTCTATTTTATATTAGAGCTACTGCGTCTTCAGCTGTACCAGATGTTACCCAGGATTTATTAACCTGAGATCATCTTGCAGTTAATGCCTTTATCACCCTCAACCCCAAGCCTGTTGTATCTGTTGCTTTGACCAATTAAAGTATTTGATTGTTTTAACTTTCTGAAGCTGTGTCAGTTTAAGTCCTTATTGGGGCATTGGAAAACAGAGGGGTTAGTTTTGCCTAATAGTTTCAGTAAGAGTCTTGGACTCTAAGACAGGCTGCAGACTAAGATCTTACTTATAATGGATACATGGTTTAGCACTAGACTTGCTCAAGTTAGATAATGGACTCAATGATCTTAAAGGTCTTTTCCAACTGAAAGGATTCTATTCAGATGGTTTGCTACAAGGCCGCCTGACTAGGAAGACCAAGTGGGGGAGGGCTTCCATAAACAGACAGGAGCAGCTTTGCACTGACAAACCCTGGTATTCATGAAAGATTTCAACCACCCTGATATCTGTTGGAAGGACAACACCGCAGGGCACTGACAATCTAAGGAGTTTCTGGAGTGCATTAATGATGCTCCTCCAAGTGGTAAAGGAACCCAGAAGAAAAGGTGCTATGATGGACTTTGTCCTCACCAACAAGGAAGGGCTGGTGAGCGATGTGAAACTTAAGGGCAGCCCTGGCTGCAACAACCATGAATTGGTGGAGTTTAGTATCTTTAGACATCAAAGTGGATGCAAAGCAAGCTCACTGCTCTGGAATTCAAGAGAGGAGACTTCATCCTCTTCAGGAATCTTCTTGGCAGAGTGTCATGGGATAAAGCCCTGGAGGTGAGAGGGGCCTCAGAAAGCTGGTCAGTAGTAAAGAACCATCTCTTCCAAGCCCAGCAGCAGTGCATCTCAAGAAAGAAGTAGGCAGGCAAGAGTACCATGAGGCTGGCTTGGATGGACAAGGTGCTCCTGGCCTTTCTTGTGAAAAAAAAGAGGAAAGTCTATAAGTAATGGAAGTAAGAACAGGCCACATGGGAGGACTACAAAGAAGTTGTCTGAGCTCTCAGGGATCAGGTTAGGAAAGCGAAAGCACAGAGAGACCTAAATTTGGCTAGGGACATAAAGCGGAACAAGAAGAATTTCTCCAGCTACTTAATGACAAAAAGGCAGCTAGGGAAGGTGTGGAGCCTCTCCAAAAGGAAAATGGAGATCTGGTCATGAGGGATATGGAGAAGATTGAGGTACTTAATGACTTGTTTATCCCAGTCTTCATAAGCAAAGGCTCTAGCCACACCGCCCAGACTCCAAAAGGCAAAGTCTGGGGGACTTCTCCCAGTCTAGGGACTGGGAGAAAGAATATCTGCCCACTATAAGTGAAGCTTGGGTTTGAGATCATCTAAAAAATCTGAAGGTGCACAAGTCCGTGGGGACCAATTAGGTCCGCCCACAGGTCCTGAGGGAACTGGCAAATGAAGTTGCCAAGCCACTATCCATCAAATTTGAAAGATGGCAGTCATGGTAGTCTGGTAAAGCTTGTGCTGACTCCAAAAGGGGAAACATAACCCCTGTCTCTAAAAAGAGACAAAAGGAAGGCCCCAAAAACTATAGACCAGTCAGTCTTGCCTGGCAAGATCATGGAACAGAATCTCCTGAAGGCTTTGCTAAAGAGATGACCTGGACAGGCTGGAGAGGTGGGCCCAAGCCAACCTCATGAAATTCAACAAGGCCAAGTGTAAGGTCCTGCACCTGGGTAGGCACAATCCCAAGCATAAATACAGGCTGGGTGAGGAATGGCTGGAGAGCAGCCCTGAGGAGAAGGACCTTGGGGTCTGGGTTGATGGAAAGCTCAACATGAGCCTGCAGTGTGTGCATGCAGCCCAGACAGCNAAAAGGTAAGAACAACTGATGTCATCTACCTGGACTTGTGGAAATCATTTGACACTGTCCAACATAACATCTTGGTCAGTAAATTGGATAGCATGGCTGTGAGGGATGGAGCACTCTCTGGATAAGGAATTGGCTGGATGGCTGCACTCAGAGACTTGCGGTCAATGGCTCAATGTCCAAATGGAGAACAGTGATGAGCGGTGTCTCTCAGGGGTCAGTACCAGGACCTGTGCTGTTCAACATCTTTGTTGGCAATATGGACAGTGGAACTGAGTGGACCCTCAGCAAGTTTGTGGATGACACCAAGCTGTGTAGCCCAGCTGATATGCTGAAGGGAAGGGATGCCAGGGGGACTTGAAGAGGCTTGGGAGCTGGGCCTATGCCAACCTCATGAAGTTCAATGGAATCAAGTGCAAGATCCTACACCTGGGTTGGGGCAATCACAAGCACAAATGTAGGCTGGGTGGAGAATGACTTGAGAACAGTCTTGAGGAGAAGGACTCAGGGATGTCCGCTGATGAAAAACTCAGCAAGAGCTGGCAATATGCTCTTGCACCCCGGAAGGCCAACTGTATTCTGGGTTGCATCAAAAGAAGTGTGACCAGCAGGATGAGGGAGGTGATTCTTTTTCTTTACTCTGGTCTTGTGAGAGCTCACCTGGAGTACTGTGTCCAGTTCTGACACCCCCAACACAAGAAGGGCATTGATCTGCTAGAGCAGTTCCTGAGGAGGGCCAAGAAGATGATCAGAGGGCTGGAGCACCTATGTGGATAGGCTGATTGTTGGGGCTGTTCAGCCTAGAGAAGAAAAGGCTCAGGGGAGACCTTATAGAGGCTTTCCAGTACCTGAAGGGGGCCTATAAGAAAACCGTAGAGGGACTTTTTACAGGGCCTTGTAGTGATAGGACAGGGGGGAATGGCTTTAAGCTGTAAGAGGGTAGATTTCCACTACATATTAGGGTGAAATTGCTTGCAATGAGGGTGGTGAGACACAGGTTCCTCAAGGATGTCATGGATGTTCCCTCCCTGGAAGTGTTCAAGGCCAAGTTGAATGTGGCCATGAGAAACTTGGTCTGGTGGAAAGTGTCCCTGCCTGTGGCACTGGGTTTTGAACTAGATGATCTTTAAGGTCCCTTCCAACCCAAATAATTCTATGATTCTCTGAAATGAAGACATGCCCAGGAGAACATCTCCTTGGAGAACCCAGTGGTAAAAATCCTCTATGAAATGATAAATATCTGCTTGCCTGAGGTTATTTTTATTAGCAAAAGAATAAATGGGGCTAGACATATAAATAGGAATTCTGTAAATCATAAAATCATAGAATGGTAGAGGTGGAAGGGACCTCAAGGATCATCTAGTTCCAACCCCTTGCCATAGGCAGGGGCACCTCCCACTAGGACAGGTCACTCAAGGCCTCATCCCACCTGGCCTTGAACACCTCCAGGGAGGGAGCAGCCACAACCTCCCTGGGCAACCTGTTCCAGTGCCTCACCACCCTCACTGTAAAGAACTTCCTCCTAACATCCAGTCTAAATCTCCTTTCTGCCAGTTTAAACCCACTGCTCTTAGTTCTGTCATTACAAGACCTGACTGCTAGTATTTAACTGCCTTTTTGACATAGCCTTAATCATTAAAACAAACAGCACAAGGTGATGGAAAATGGCCACTTTTGACTCAGAATTTCAGAATTCCAGCATTGTGGGGAGTGGAAGGGACTTCTGCAGATGATCCACTCCAATGGCCCTGCTAAAGCAGGGTCACCCACACCATGTTGTCCAGGATTGCAATGTCCAGGTGGGTCTGAAATTTCTCTGCAGCCTCTGTGGGCAGCCTGCTCCAGTGCTTCTACACTCTTACAGGAAAAAACCCCAAACAACTCTTCTGAAGATAGGCTGCCTTTAAAAAGCAAAGGATGAAACTGAATGGTATGATTTCTAGAAACCAAATTAATTAAAATGGACATGAATGGAATGACTACACCTGAGCAGCTCATCCTCTTGTAGCACCCTTCAAATCATCTTCCCCTGAAGGAGGTCTGAGAAAAGAGCTGGTAAGCATTTGCTGCAGGGAGCTCCAAGTGCTGTGGGATTTAGTCAAACAGCAAAGTACAAGCTTCTACTATGACTCATCTGGTGTAAAACTAGTGCTAAGTATTGTACATAATTAAGATATTATTACAGTGAGATAGCACTTCTTTTTTTTTTTCCCTGTATGTGGTTAAAGCCTTGAAGAGATGAAATGTTTTCTGCCTTCAGAGCTGTGAAGATAAAGAGTTCTGCTAGGAGTTCCTTCTAAAAGATATCATGGCTACAGTGGGTTTAGATCGTGATTTGCATTATCCCTGAAGCTCTCCATGCATATTTCAGTCACCTTCCTGAAAGGCCATGGGGTTTATTTGTGAGATTTAACACAGCCTTAACGTAGTATCGATTAGATAAGACTTGCAGCAGTGGCCTCTCTAAACATTCCAAGACTTTGCTGATTTTTTATGCCCACAAATGGTATATTTCATCCTGAGCCACAACTCTTACAGAGACACTATTGGTATTTCTCATAATGGACACCCAAAAAATTGTATTTACCACTAAATGCAATAAAAAACTTTGGCAGCAGTCTGAGAGCTGGAGAGGAAACATTTGAATGTTGGCTGTCAGCAGGTACAGAACAGAAGTATGAAGCTTTATCTGTGGGAAAAGTACATCAAGTAGGCCATTACAATTTGCCTACTTGCCCAAACTTTTTCCTTCAGAAAACCAGCTCTGCTTTTTATGAATGCATGTTCTTGATTAAAATTTATGGTGGAGTAATGCAAATAAATTCCACCTACTGTGTTGTCCAAAAGCCATTTTATTAGCAATACTTGCTTTTCGTTATCCTTAACTAGGCACTGTTCTTTATGGTGTCAGAATATTGCTTCTGTTTATTAATTAGCTGTTTCATAAGCAAGAGGTGGAAGATGGGCTGCAAGATGGCGACATGAACCATTTTAAGGGCCAGCGCTTTGCATGAACTCATTTCCACCCATGTATTCCAGTGGATGCCTTTGAAACACAGAATCACAGAATATATCTGGTTGGAAGAGACCTCAAGGATTATCCAGTCCAACCCTCGACCCAGCACTGAAAGGCCAACACTAAACCACGTCCCTAAGCGCCAGGTCCACACACTGCTTAAACACCTCCAGAGATGGTGACTCCACCACTGCCCTGGCCAGACCATTCCAGTGGTTGAGAACCCTCTCCATGAAGAAATATTCCCTAATATCCAACCTGAACCTCCCCTGGTGCAGCTTGTAACCATTTCCTTTAGTCCTGTTGCTTGACACCAAGGAAAAGAGGTTGCCCCCTCCTCACTCCAGCCTCCATTCAGATAGCTGTAGAGAGGAATGAGGTCTCCCCTCAGCTTCCTCTTCTCCAGAATGAACACTCCCAGCTCCCTCAGATGCTCCTCATGAGTCATGTGCTCCAGGCCCCTCACAAGCCTCGTTGCCCTTCTCTGGACACACTCCAGCACCCCAATGTCCTTCCCACAGTGAGCAGCCCAGAACTGAACACAATACTCAAGGAGTGGCCTCACTAGTGCTGAGTACAAAGGAAGCAACCAATTATGCTCTGTCTTGAAAATATATTGGCTACTTCTTCAGCCTAACCTTCCCAGTGCTTTTCTGACATGCTGCTTGTACCCCATTTTCATATGCATCTCCAAGGAATCATCCAAGCTACAGGGACTAGATTTTCAGCAGGAATCTCAGGCAAACAAGGCATTTGGGTCAAGACATCTGAGCCACAGCCAGTGAGCCCTTTCTTTTTTGTATGAGTTGAACAAACTAGATTTTTTTTTGCAAGTCTGAAGGGCCTGCCTGAGAAAATGATCATTTAGTGTAAAAGATGGGTCAATACCTGTTCTGTTTGCATTGCTGTTTGCTGGATGAGTTCCTAATCTATCATTGAAGTCATCAATGCTCCCCCAGCAGCCAACCATTGATGTTTTGAGAGAAAATGGTTTGAAAGGAGCAAGTGGAAGATCACATCATTCCTATGATAACTGCAAATGTTTGTGAAGATTACAACTGAGAAGAGAGGTCTGATAGAGAGAGATCAAGAAGTCAAGGAGAAAATACATGCCCGCAGAAGTTCGTCCTTCTTTTAGGCTAGCAAGCAACTTTGTAGGCCAAAGTTTTGTTAGGGTTGATCTGCTAGGGGCACACAACCAGCAGGAGAGGATGGATAAGCCTCAAATGGAGAGGCCACATGTTGACCGTGGTTATTACCTTGTACTTCACAGGGCTTTCAGAGGATTTAGACAGTTTCAGGATATATGAAAGACTCTGCATGTGTACTCACAACACAGGATTTAACATTAGCTGAGCAGCCAGAGACCTTGCTGTGGGCGCTTGCTGGGGTTGCCCTCCTGATGCCATCTCTCAGCCGCTCTGACTTTTATCTTTACTGCAACCACAAGCTCACTGCAAGCACAATGGGAAAAGTATTTGCCTTCCACTGTTGCTCAGGAACAGTGATTTTTGTGGATGCAGCACAGCAATCAAGAAAGAGACAGGTATATGGAGCATTTAGAAGACATGAATTTCTTCCTACTTTCTCCTTTTCTGAGCCATACTGCAAAAGGTTATAGTGGGAATAGCCAAGGAAAAGAACTTGCAGACTCACAGAAAAGCAAAACCAACAGATTGTGCTAGACAGGCATATCTGGCACACATTTATGATTATGAAATGGCTTTTAAATTGTGTTTGAACTTCATCTGGATGATGATTCATCCTTTCAATTTCCTTTCTCCCTCCAGAACATCCACCATTAACAAACCAGCCAGTCACGGTGTTTTACAAGCCACATTCGAATCTCCTTCTTAAAACATCACACACTTCCTTAAACAAGCATTTGCTCGGCTCATTTGCACCAAGATAAGGTCAGTCTTGGGACTGAAAGCTGGATCAACAACCCTCTTTGGCAACCATCTTTGAAATGAATCAAGGAGTGGTTGCATTAGAGGCTTGTTAAACTGCAACCTCACGTTGCAGAAATGCAGCATCGACACCCGACTGAAGTGTCTCTGTACAACTGCATATTGTAGCGCCTTGGTTTGATAGAGCTGAGCCTATCACAGGACTGAGGCATATGTCTAACGATGGAATTACATGACTGAGGAAAAGATGTGCTTGTCTTTTGTTTTGTATGAGCCTACACACTACATCTGTGTTTGTATTAAGAGGAAAGGCTGCTCCATGAGACATTCAGTCGTTTTAAAATGTGTTTTTGTTCTGGAATGGAACAGGAAGTTTTACTCTGAAACAAAATTTAGGAAATCTTGAATCTCAGAAGTCTTGTAATTGAGTGTAAGTGAAATGTGGTATGGCAGCAATGTTGAAATGCTTTGTGACATTAAGATTGAAACATTGCATGTCCACATATGGTACTAAATTAATTAGAACCAACTGTCAACGAAGCATGCTGGGATTGCCTGGGTTGTGTATTATCCACTCCCTGGATGCAAGAAGAACTCTGCTCCAGCTTCTTGGCTGAGGTGCAATGATCCATGAACAGTGTTGTTCAATGTAGCACTAAGAAAAGGGTGGTCATCCCTGCACAATGTAGAGCTGGACCTGCTAAACTCTGCTCAGCCCAAAATGCTTTATGTAGGGACATCTCAAGTATCTTGTACCAGGTCTTTGATGCAGGGGTGCAGGGCACAAACACTGTGTTTGTAGGTGGTTTGAGTCTTCCTTGGTTTACTGCTTCTGGTCTGAATGTATCCAAGATGACTCAGCACTGTCTAGGAGCCATGGTAGTTTGGGAACAATGCAAATGGTTGACCCTCATTTGCATCTGATGCTGTATGTGACAAGCAAAGGCCTCTGGAGTTGAGGCTGCTACTTAAATACATAGAATCATAGAATGGTAAGGTTGGAAGGGCCCTCGAGGATCATCTAGTTCCAACCCCCTGCCATAGGCAGGGACACCTCCCACTAGTACAGCTCACTCAAGGCCTCGTCCAACCTGGCCTTGAACACCTCCAGGGAGGGAGCAGCCACAACCTCCCTGGGCAACCTATTCCAGTGCCTCACTACCCTCACTGTAAAGAACTTCCTCCTAACATCCAGTCTAAATCTCCCCTCTGCCAGTTTAAGCTGAGTTTCTGAAGAAATTTTAAAGTTACCTCCCTGAGTTTCCCAAGTCTGTCCAGCTACAGCATTATAGAACTGTTTTTGTTGTAAAAGACCTTTTAAGATCACCAAGTCCAACCATTATCCCAGCACTGCCAAGTCATCACTGAATCATGTTGCTCAGTACCACATCTACACAGCTTTTAAATCTCTCCAGGGATGGGAATCCACCACTTCCCTGGGCAGCCTGTTCCAGGGCTTAACAACCCTTTTTAGGAAAGAAACTTGCCCTGCTGCAATGTGACTCCATTTCTTCCCGTCCTATCACTTGTTAGTTGCAGAGGAAACTGTCCCTCAGAGGAAACTGTCCCTCACCTTGCCCCAACCTCATTTCAGGATGTTGAAGAGAGCAAGAGGTTTTTCCCTGTGCCTATATACATAGACATCCAAGTACCTGGGGACTGCAGGCTGGCTGCAAACTTAAAAGCTAAAATGGCCAAACCAAAGCTAAGCATGCTTTGGTAACTACTTACTGGTTTACCATAACCAGTTGTCACTTTCTTGGGGATGCTTCAGTGTTGTGGAATCAGGGTTCACTGTAAGGAGGTTGATGCACCGGAAGAAATTCAAGCAGTTCTGTAAGTACATAGCAAGAATGATAGACAAAGTCTTATCAGACTGAGTGTCTGCTTTGTTTTGCCTGTCTCTAGCTACAATGACTGCTCAAAAGGGATCAGTAAGGGATCCTCTTTCAGTAATCTCTGAAAGAGGATCATACCATCCCTGGAGGTGTTCAAGGCACGTTTGGATGTGGCACTTGGTGCCATGGTCTAGTCTCGAGGTCTGTGGTAATGGGTTGGACTTGATGATCTTTGAGGTCTCTTCCAACCTTGCTTATACTGTGATACTGTGATACAAACCATCTGTTTCTCCCACTTTCCAAGTTCTGGTCCTTCTTCTCAGTCTCATTGACTGAAGGACCAACTAGGGCTGATTCCTTAGGCTAAGAGCTCCTCTTTGGGTGTGTAGGGTTAAGAAGATAAATTGTTGCTGAAGTTGTTGCTTTAGAAAAAATCTCTTTCTTTGACCTAAACCTGTGGCACATGTGGTGAAATTTATCCAGGCAAATGTTTTCTCTAAAATGGCTTTTTCTGCTTAAGTATCTAGGCAGTTCAGGCTTTGCTTTGATGTCTTGTCCTTTCCTTTTGGGGCTGAGACAAAAATCTAAGATCCACAGCCTTCTTGTCTCTATCAGTTTCTGGGTCAGCTGGCCACAGCAANGCCCCGGGAGGCTGTGGCTGCTCCCTCCCTGGAGGTGTTCAAGACCAGGTTGGACGAGGCCTTGAGTGACCTGTGCTAGTGGGAGGTGTCCCTGCCTATGGCAGGGGGTTGGAACTAGACGATCCTCGAGGTCCCTTCCAACCTTACTATGATTCTATAAGCAGACACCTTCACAGAGGAGTACAAGAAGACACACGTGGCCTCCCAGGCCTGAATACATGAGCCTGTATGTGCTGTAATGTGATAGTTGTAACAAGAAATATATTTGACATAATTGGCAGTGGCAGCCACGTATTCCAAGAGGAAAAAAAAAGCATACTGAGCTCTGTGTCACTGATCACGATTCGCAGCAGCATCTTTCAGAACACTGAAGGATAATTTAGCACTTGAAAGCCAATCCTCAACACCAAAATAATCCCCTTTGATTTTTTCCATGCCTGGGCTAGGATTCATCTCTCCTCACTGCAACCATCAGCAGCATAGGCACATATGATAGGACCCATCACCCCGAGCTCCTTTTGCAGTCAATGCAAGGAACAGGCACTTTTAGGCCATGATTCATCTGACCTATTTACATGTCTGCTGTAGGAGGGGATGAATCACTGCCTAGACGAGATCCGTGTGGAGGATAACAGGAGCCTGAGATAGCCAAGCTCAGATGTAGGTGCTTAAACAGATCTGCAGNACCTGTGGCACATGTGGTGAAATTTATCCAGGCAAATGTTTTCTCTAAAATGGCTTTTTCTGCTTAAGTCTCTAGGTAGTTCAGGCTTTGCTTTGATGTCTTGTCCTTTCCTTTTGGGGCTGAGACAAAAATCTAAGATCCACAGCCTTCTTGTCTCTATCAGTTTCTGGGTCAGCTGGCCACAGCAAGAGATGCTTTCCAACCCCATTTGTGAGAGACATTCTTTAGCTCTTCAAGACCAAAACATCAATCAGTAAATGTCGCTGGAGCCTGTGAACATCCTTTCATATAAAAGACCACTTTGGCCACCTTAACTTCTCTCTTACTCTTCCTGTAAGAAACCCTGGCAGGCCCTGGTACTAAGCAAACTGAATGCCTTGGATTCATATGTTGGGAAGAATAGAAGTGGGAACCTGGATCGTATGTTTGCAACAGACAAGATGATTTTTTTTTTCTTTATTTGCTGCAACGGAGATGCTCAGAGGGCTGGAGCAGCTCTCCTATGATGACAGGCTGAGAGAGTTGGGGCTCTTCAGCCTGGAGAAGAGAAGGCTTCCAGGAGACCTTAGAGTAGCCTTCTAGTATCTGAAAGGGGCCTACAGGAAGGCTGGGGAGGGACTATTGACAAGGTTTTCCAATGACAGGACTAGAGGCAATGGGTTTAAACTGGCAGAGGGAAGATTTAGACTAGATGTTAGGAGGAAGTTCTTTACAGTGAGGGTGTTGAGACACTGGAACAGGTTGCCCAGGGAGGCTGTGGCTGCTCCCTCCCTGGAGGTGTTCAAGACCAGGTTGGACGAGGCCTTGAGTGACCTGTGCTAGTGGGAGGTGTCCCTGCCTATGGCAGGGGGTTGGAACTAGACGATCCTCGAGGTCCCTTCCAACCTTACTATGATTCTATAAGCAGACACCTTCACAGAGGAGTACAAGAAGACACACGTGGCCTCCCAGGCCTGAATGCATGAGCCTGTATGTGCTGTAATGTGATAGTTGTAACAAGAAATATATTTGACATAATTGGCAGTGGCAGCCACGTATTCCAAGAGGAAAAAAAAGCATACTGAGCTCTGTGTCACTGATCACGATTCGCAGCAGCATCTTTCAGAACACTGAAGGATAATTTAGCACTTGAAAGCCAATCCTCAACACCAAAATAATCCCCTTTGATTTTTTCCATGCCTGGGCTAGGATTCATCTCTCCTCACTGCAACCATCAGCAGCATAGGCACATATGATAGGACCCATCACCCCGAGCTCCTTTTGCAGTCAATGCAAGGAACAGGCACTTTTAGGCCATGATTCATCTGACCTATTTACATGTCTGCTGTAGGAGGGGATGAATCACTGCCTAGACGAGATCCGCGTGGAGGATAACAGGAGCCTGAGATAGCCAAGCTCAGATGTAGGTGCTTAAACAGATCTGCAGTTTGAATCCAAAGTTGCAGTTTGCAACAATTTCTCTGAGAAGAGTTAAATTCCATCAGCCACATTTTCCTAGCAGAATGTGTGTATGAATATATATCTCTATGGGTTTTTCTTCCAGCAGCAGAAACATTTGCAACAATATAATTTGAAAACTGGCCCTATATCCCCTTCTCCAAATGTTCCACCATTTGAAGAGCTGCCATTTTATCTCCCCTTGCCTCTGCCCCTCTTTCACACATCCAGACATGTGCACACATGCCATGTTTCAGAGCTGGGCCTTCCAAATTTTCAGCACTAAAGCAAAATATGCTCCTCTGTGTGGTATCCAGAACTGTTACACAGACAGATATATTAACTGGGCTTGGTTTTTAAAACCCCCAAAGCAAAACATGAAAACAAAACCACCAAATGAACATTTCTGAAATATGTTTATGTTTGGAATTAGCATTTCTTTATTACTATTTTCTGCTACTATCTGCTCTACTCTGACTGCAGCCTTACAGAAGAGGAACATCAGTTCCTGGGAGACAGTTACTGTGGCAGAGGAAGGGGAAAGACAGGCCTCATCAATGAAGAAGGGATGAAGTTCTGAGAAGACAAGGGAAAGGTAATGCACTTTTATACAAGATCAGAGTTGAAAGAATCTGGTTTATGGGGACTGAGGATGATGTCCTTGCAGGTACACTTATCCCAGTGTAATGTCCCAGTGCAACTAAATGTCTATTTAGACTCCAGATTACAAAATCCCAGTGTGGTGGGGCTTGGAAGCAACATCTGGGGATCACCTGGTCCATCCCCCCTACTAAAGCAAGTTCACCCAGAGCAGGTTGCCCAAGATCACAGTGTGCTTTCAGATTTGGAATCTGACCAGTTGAGGAGACTCCACAACCTCTCTGGGCAGCCTGTTTCAGTGCTCTGGCACCCTCAGAGCATGAAAGTTTTTCCTCATGTTCAGATGGAATCTCCTGAGTTCCAGGTTGTGCCTGTTGCCCCTTGTCCCGTTGCTGAGCACCACTGGGAAGAGTCTGGCCCCATCCTCTTGACCCACACCTTTAGGCTATTATCAGCACCAAGAAGAGCCCCTCTCAGTCTGCTTTTCTCCTGACTAAACAACCTCAGTTGTCTCAGTCTTTCCTCCTCAGTGAGGTGCTCCAGTCCCTCAGCATCATTGTAGATCCTTTCCAGTGGTTCCTTGTCCCTCCTGAACTGGGAACCCAGGGCTGGACTCAGTATCCAGATGTGTCCTCACTAGGGCAGAGCAGAGGGGCAGAACGTCAACCCGCTGCACACACTCTTCTCAATGCACCCCAGGAATGGCACAAGGGTAGTATAAAAAAAATATTTAAATATATAAAACTCATTTCTAAATATTTAAATGTGCAAAATGAAGTAGTTTTTTT
>WBNM01029503.1:0-37624 GCA_013399055.1 Ramphastos sulfuratus
CCAACACTTCCATGTCCTTTATGAAATGTTCATTTTCTGCCACCTATCCAGAGTAGCTTGAAAAGTTTATGTGGTTCTTCAGACTTGCAGGAGCTAGTGAGGTTTTACTTGCAGAGGCAGTGGCCAAATGATGGTTGGGTGGTCTAAAGTACACTCAGCACCCAGATGTTCTATGGTTTCCAGAGCTTCCATGGTTGGTTTTGGATGTTTCATTTTTTCACTCTGCTCATGGGCTGGAACATGCCCAGAGAAGGGCCATGAGAATGATTGGAGGGTTGGAGCTCCTCCAGGCTGAGTTGGGGTGGTTCAGTTTGGAGAAGAGTAGGCTCCAAGGAGACCTTATTGAGGCCTTCCAGTATCTGAAGGGGGCTACAAGACAGCTGGTGAAGGACTTTTTAGGGTGTCAGGTAGTGATAGGACCAGGGGGAATGGATCCCAGCTAGAAGAGGGCAGATTCAGATTAGATAGTAGGAAGAAGCTCTTCACCATAAGAGTAATGAGACACTGGCACAGATTGCCCAGAGGGGTGGTGGAAGCCCCATCCCTGGAAGTTTTTAAGGCCAGGCTGGATGTGGTTCTGAGTAACCTGATCTAGTGTGAGGTGTCCCTGCCCATGACAGGGGGTTGGAACTGGATGATCCTTGAGGTCCTTCCAACCCTGACAACTCTGTGATTATTGCACATTATTCAAGGAGTAATGGAAAATTGCTAGCTTCAGCATGATATAATAACATAATGAAAGCCTGAATTATAATTTCTTTGACATTTAAAATGTCACTGTGAAAATTTTCAATTACTGATCCATTATGCACTCATAAATATATACTCCCACTTGCAGCAATGAGATAGTTTCACATTATGGTCATTCACCATGGATGTACACACGAACAGAAAAGTCTTTTGTCCTTTACTAGTTATCATCAATTGACTCTCTCTGTGAATTTTGGGGTTTCTTTGCTTGTAAGCATTTTTTTAGAGCTGTATTTTTCATCCTTCTCAGCTTTCTGTATCTCTGTGAAAATTAAAATGATGAAAGGCATATTGCAAAGGAAAAATCTGAATGCTTTTGATTCCACTGTTTCTGAGCTAACCTGCCACCTATCTTTGCAAACACAGAGTTGCAAGAGGCCTGCAGGGTCCCCATGGTGGGAGCCATTTGCTGCTGTGACTTTAGTGTCTTAGGGACTTAGAATTGAAGTTTCAAAAACATCCATGGGTTTCTTTCTACATGGTACTGTTCAGCATCTTTGTTGGTGCCATGGACAGAGGCACTGAGTGCAGCCTCAGCAAGTTTGCTGACCACACCAAGCTGTGTGGTGCAACTGGCAGGCTGGAGGGAAGGGATCCATAGAGAGGGATCTAGGCAGGCTGGAGAGGTGGGCACAAGCCAACCTCATGAGGTTCAACAAGACCAAGTGCAAGGTCCTGCAGCTGGGTCAAGGCAATCCCAAGCACCAATATAGGCTGGGCAGTGACTGGCTGGAGAGCAGCCCNCCATGTCCCTCTTGAACAGGGGCGGGGGGCAGAACTGGACACAGAACTACAAATGCAGCCTCACCAGGGCAGAACAGAGGGGCAGGAGAACCTCTCTTGACCTACTAGCCACAGCCCTTCCAATCCACCCCAGAATGGCATTGGCCCTCCTGGCCACAAGAGCACATTGCTGGCTCATGCTCACCCTCCCACCAAGTAGAGTCTGCACCGTTAGCCTGACACCAGCAAACCTTTGATTATTCATTGCAGGTTCCAGGATGCCAGCTGCCACTTCTGCCACTGAGTCATAGGTATTAGGGCTTGAGTACACACAATGCCTTGCTTGGCATAGTCACCTCTGCATCATGAAAATTAATGAAAAAGTATTTTTAGATCATTTATTGACCCACTGATTTAACTCATGCACACATTTAAGCATCTCTCTTCTTTCATGTTCTGCGTCATTTTTCCTAGTTACAAAGAGTGAATCAGACCTGTGGAAATACTTGAGCCAATCTTTGGCTCTGATTTTACAAGACTGTCTCTATGCACAGGTCATTGTAGAGTCTGTTTACTGATTAGGGGACTTCAATACAGAGCACTGGAAGGGGCTCCCCAGAGAGGTTGTGGAGTCTCCTTCTCTGGAGCCTTTCCAGGCCTGTCTGACGTGTTCCTGTGTGTGCCCTGAGCTGGATTGTCTGGTCCTGCTCTGGCAGGGGGGTTGGACTGGATGAGCTCTTTGGATCCCTTCCAACCTCTGACATCCTGTGATGCTGTGATCCTGTAATATTGTAATCTCTTCCCAGCAGTTCCATGAAAGAAATTTTGCTTTTCCCCAGGCCTTTTCCACCTCAGTCTGACCAGCTGAAGCACAGACTGTACTTACAGTTTCAAATCAGCAGTGGCTGCCAGACCCTCAGTTGCCCTGGCATTCAAATGATGTTTCACACGAGGTATAGATGGCAACATTCAATTAGAGGACTAATGGCACATAGCACTACAGAACTATCTAATGGATTGATGGAAGAGCAAACCAGCTGACAGGCACCTTCAATGGCACTCTCTTCCATTCACCAACCCAACTGAAGTATTTAGGTCTAGCCTTCTCAAAAATGTACTCATCCTCTCTTTTAATAACCCCATCATTGTTATATCACAGAATCACAGAATCATGGAATGGTTTGAGTTGGAAGGAACCTCCAAAGGTCATCTAGTCCAATCCCCCTGCAGTCAGCAGGGACATCCTCTACTAGATCAGGTTGTTCAGTGTCCTGTTGAACCTGACACTGAACATCTCCAGGAATGGGAGCTCAACTACCTCCCTGGGCAACCTGTTCCAGTGTTCCACCACCCTCATGGTAAAGAACTTGTTCCTAAACAAGTGGAAGGTGTCCCTGCCTATGGTGGGGGGTTGGAACTAGATGATCTTTGAGGTCCCTTCCAACCTAAACCATTCTAAGATTCTATAAACATACAACCTAAATCTCTAATTTCAAACCCTTGCCTCTCCTCCTATCACTACAGGCCTTTGTCACCAGTCCCCTTGCAGCCTTGTTGTTGGCCCCTTCAGGTGCTGGAATGCCTTTTCTCTTGGTTCTCTTCATTCTTGTATCAGATTATATTTATCCTTCCAGTTTCTATTGCAGAAATAAAATCCAAGGTCGTTTAATTTTTTTCAGTCACCTACTAAAATCAGCTTCTTTCTGCTTTCCCAGAAACTTACCACACTGGTCAAAACATTATTGTTGACATAACCTATCTTGCTTGTTAGACATCTGGAGGAAGACCTTTACCATTGACCTTGTGATGCTCCAGAAGTGGAAGCAAACAACTGAACCAGGTCTAACATAGATTTTGCTACTGTACAGGAGTCACTTCCAATACAGAGCCAGGAGGCTTCTTTGAAATATGTTGTCTATGCTTCTACATGTATGGGAGCAGACTCTCTTCCTCAAGGAGGTTATTTCTGTTAAGCTTCTGGATCATCCAAGGCAGAGCTGATCAACCAAACTTAGCAGCAAAAGTCTCTGTTGAAGAGCTGTGCTTACACCACATCCATACTGACACTGTAGGATGGGCTCTGCAACATCTTGCTGAGTGTTCTGCAAATCCTGCATTATGTAGATTAAAAATTGCTTGCTAGCCTCAGGTCATGGAACCATGAACCAAAAATCTGGTGGTGATCATCACAGTGTTTAAAGTCCTCCAAAGAGCAGGCACTCATACAGCTTTCCTCAGTCCTCCTGCTTGATGTTTCCTATGCATTCTGTACAGTCTGCTTCCAGTTTGCTGTCCCTGTCCCTTTCATCATTTTTTTTTGGTGTCAACCAGAAGCCAGCTGGCTGCTTTTTGTCCTCCTTCAGCTCAGAGTTACTTTGACAAGTACCAGAATAACACAGTACTCCCTCCAAGAGGCACTGTGGCTCCCTTTCTCCAGTCAGGCTTAAATGCCCTGCCAAAGAATCCAAAGAACATCTTGTTCTGCAGCACACAAAGAAATAAAGAAAAAATTCTCCCCCTTCACATACCAGAGTTGATATTTTTTATCTACAAAGCCTGTAAGACACAGCAGAGTCATCTCCCTTTTGCCTTCCCCTGTTGGCTCTGTGTTGTGTGCACACTATGTACAGATCTGTGCAGTGCCATTTGAATGTTCTTTTGGCTGAACGCTCTGTGAGGTAGTGACCGAGGCCAGGGACTAAGATTTGGCAAAGTGAGACCTGGGCCTAATAAATCAGAGGTGCAGGAACTGCTCGTGGTTCTGAGCAGTTCACTGTGGCTCTAGTGGACAGAGGTGTGTTGAGGGATGGTTTGCCAGGGAAACTCTGAGAAACAAGGGAAATGCTGTTCTCAGCAGTGGGACTGAGCATCTCCTCATCAGGGGATTCAAGACAAGCCTAAGAGCAGCTGAAAAATCATATTGGTAAAGAAGGAATGGAGAGGTCTTGTATGATAAAATTGAACTTTTCTGATAGATGTTCTTTTCTTCAGCAATATTCTCATGTCTGAAGTTTCAGGAGGTTCAGAATAACCCATGGACCTGTTCCCAGTCTTGCTTAACATCATCTGTGGACTGAGCAGGCTGGTTTATGGTCCAGTACATCCCAGTGTGCCTATAGTGCCCAGAAAGGTCTGGTTCTTCACCCCCCTCCAAATATTTGGTTCCAGGTTCCAATACCTACTATAACACTGTTCTGTTACAGCTGCAGATGAGGGTTGTTATTTTATGGTTGCTGGTTGCAGAAAGGCAGAGAGGGGCCTGGGGGTGCTGGGAGAGAGTAGCTGAAGATGAGGCAGCAGTGTGCCCAGGTGGGCAGCAGAGCCAANATTCCAGCCTGGTTGATCTTATGATGATTCTATGACTTACTCTGAAGAAAATATTTTAAGGAGAGAAACATCTAAGATAGTTGTGCCACAGCTGATGGAATTTTGGTGTGGTTTTTGTGGGCCAGAAAACTCCTTACCATAAAACTGCAGGACAAGGATGGACAGCAGCAGGAGATTCAATGAACACACACTTGGTCAAGTGCTTTAAAACACTTTCTGCAACAGATTGCTTTCTGCCAGGCCTCCTGTGAAGTATTTAAACTTCAGACACTGGAATGAGCTGCCCAGGGAGGTGGTGGAGTCACCCACCCTGAATATGTTTAAGGGTCTTTTGGATGTGGTGCTTCAGGCTATGGTTTAAGGTGAAACTTGTAGAGTAGGGTTCTAGGTTGGACTTTGGTGATCCTGAGAGGCTTTGCCAACCTGCATGTTTCTGTGATTCTGTGTGATTTTCTGCCTTGAGAAAATCATTAGGTAAGTTTTTCCACGTGGTGATAAATGGAAAGTTAGCCAAAAGATTTAGTTTAGATTGACTGCTGTGTGTATTTTACGTGGTATGCCTTTCTGACGCTGGTTTCCTGTCATTAGTCAAACATCCTTTCACCTGGCAGGATGGATTTGTAGACAAAAGCTAAGGACTCTGATAAGAAGGAGAGGTCAATTATGTTTCCATGATTTTCACCATGGCTGGTGAAAATCAGGGGGAAATTAGTCTGAGTACAATTGTTCTGCAGCTATGCCAGCCTCACTTCGAGGTATAATTTTGCACCCTAATTAGCCAAAATGGAATACTAGAGAAGTTCTGAGTTACATGAAGATGTTCCCTCATCAGTATTGCTGGTTTTATACTAGCTCATTTTTTTTCAAATTAATTCTCTCTGCTCTTCTACATGGGTTGGAAGAGAAAACAGCAAAGGATGCCACTTGGGACTCCCCAACCTCCATCTCCCCCATCTTGCTCCTCCAAGGTTTGGAACAATCTTTAGCTGTCAGCAATGTTTAGAAATACAGAAAAACCCCTGTGTAGAATATTTGTCTGAACACATTAATGAATTTAATACTTTTAGGCTTTTGATACAGTGGCAAGAGGCAGGGAACTAGCTAGAAACACTTGTTTAAGTGCAGTACTTCTGGCCAGTGAGTGTCATACACACACAGAAATGTGAGCACCTGCTTGAAGGTCGCGAGGGTGATGGCACTGCAAGACTCATTTTACCTTCTCATTTGGCATGGGGCTCAAAGGGGTTAAATGCATACCTCTGCCAAGCCCAGAGCTACCCTCTGACAGCAACAGCTTTGATTTGCTCAGACTGTCACAACCTGTGGCCTGTTACAAAAGATGCAGACACTGCAGTATGGCTTTTCAAAGATTACCCAAGCAGAGGCACCTCGGGGAGCATGGCATCATCTGCACTCAGCAAGGGTTAATGCAGTCTGGCACAGCAAGAACAGTGATTTAAATAGAAGACATCACAGGCTATAGCTCCTGATGAGATATTTCTTTCCTGGGGTGTGTTGGAAGTCACAAGGCCAAAGGCCAAGTGACTTCATGCTTTTCAGAAGAGGCCATGACACTCATCCTGGAATGGTACATGGAAATTTCAAAAGCATCTCATGAGGACAGAGGCCTCCTACAAACACCAGTGTGATCCCCAGGACATTTTTCACTTGTGATTGTTAGTTTAATAACCTGGCATGTCTCTCTGAACAATTAGGGACAGACGTAGCTATTACTTGTAGATACCTCAACATGATGCCACAGTTCATGCTTGTCTTCCTACAGTCTTTTTACATCACTAAACCAGGCTTTATTAAACTCACTTAGGGAATTCTATGTGCCACCCTGTAGAATCTCAAGTCTGGTTCTTGATAACCTTGATAAACATGCACACCTCCTTTATGGGAAGGAGAATCCTTGCTTGGAACTGATGTTTTCAGGATTAAGATACAGAGAAACTGTAGCCCATACAGGCAGCATGAAGGAAGTAAACCCAAACACAGCCCAAAGTGTAATATCAGAAGAGCAATAATTTGAAATGTGGTGGCTTGTTACAAACTGAAGCATATTTGGGACAGAAGTCATTCAGTAGAATCATAGAATCATAGAATCAACCAGGTTGGAAGAGTCCTCCAAGCTCTTCCAGCCCAACCTTCCAGCCCTAGCCAATCAACCAGACCATGGCACTAAGTGCCCCATCCAGGCTTGTCTTCAACAAGGGAGGTGTCCCTGCCTATGGCAGGGGGTTGGAACTGGCTGAGCTCTGAGGTCCTTTCCAACCTAAACCATTCTGTGATTCTATGACTACGTGGTATGAAAATAAGGATGTTAAGCTTCTGTTTTGGATCAGTCTTACAGTCAAAATGAAAAGAATGTGCAGTACCATCCTCCCTCTTAGACAGTCAAACGTATTCACCTCTACTTGGAGGGGGAAAAAGAAAACTCAAAACCATGAAATAACCATAAATTGTTTCAGCAAATTACAGTCTAGACTTGCTGATTTGTTTTAACAACACGAGATATCAAACCCATATGCAAGCATTATTGTAAACTGCTGTTCCTAAACGCCTGCAAAAGCATTGTCCTGTAGACTAAGTAGCACTGCAGCCAAGTAATTACTTAGATTTAATGTGGGATTTGTTACAGGAGAGGAGTATTCACTGTGTCACCCATAGTAGCCTGTTTTTCCTCCTCCCCTGACATCTTTGGAGGGAATGGCTTGCTCGTTACTATCATCAGACAGCAATGCAGCTTGCAGAAGATGAGAAGGCTCTTTGTGGTTAGGCAACATCAACACAGACAGTGAGCTGTGCACCTCCAAAAGGAAAATGAAACAGGAGTCAGGAGGCCTTTAATTTTTAATGCTTTGTTGTGGTTGCCCAAGTTTATCTTTATAATTTGCAGTGCCACAAGACGTACTCAATTCCTTCAGAACAAGAGCTGTGGAATGCATGGAGGATTTACCTCTGAGGTTTCCCCACAGCTCAGCTTGGCCTCTTTCTAGAAGGTCATGAAAGCTGCCATTGGCTACAGCAGTCTCTTTTCCTTTGGTAGGCTCTGGTGTTCAGCCAAGGAGATACACATCAAGTACAGGGCAGTCACTAACTGATAAGAATTTCCAATGGAAATAAAATGTGCCTGAAACCTTCGCTTTTCAGAGGCCAAAGTTTTCATTATAAAATAGATTGCTGCAGCTATTCAACATTTTCAAAGAGAATCACAGAATCACAGCAACATGCAGGTTGGCAAAGCCCCTCAGGATCACCAAGTCCAACCAACAACCCTACTCTACAAGGCTCACCCTAAACCATATCCCCAAGCACCACATCCAAACCAATTTAAACACATCCAGGGTTGGTGACTCCACCACCTCCCTGGGCAGCTCATTCCAGTCCCTGACCACTCTTAATGTGAAAAAACGTTTCCTAATGTCCAGTCTAAGTCTACCCAGCTGCAGCTTGAAGCCATTCCCTCTCATTCTATCACTAATTCCCTGTGAGAAGAGACCAGCACCATCCTCTCCACTACATCCTTTCAGGTAGAAACCCAGAAACCTACAGCTGAGGATAAATTCATCTGCTTGTATTGTACCTGTGACAATGGCCTCTTGGGCTGGGACATACTGGTTAGTTCATTTTCATAGAATCATAGAATGGCAAGGTTGGAAGGGACCTCAAGGATCATCCAGTTCCAACCCCCTGCCATAGGCAGGGACACCTCCCACTAGAACAGGTCACTCAAGGCCTCCTCCAACCTGGCCTTCAACACTTGCAGGGAGGGAGCAGCCACAACCTCCCTGGGCAACCTGTGCCAGTGTCTCACCACCCTCACTGCAAACAACTTCCTCCTAACATCCACTTTCAATCTCCTCTCTGCCAGTTCAAACCCATTGCTCCTTGTCCTGGCATTGCAAGCCCTTGTCAATAGTCCCTCCCCAGCCTTCCTGTAGGCCCCCTTCAGATTCTGGAAGGCTACTCTAAGGTCTCCTGGAAGCCTTCTCTTCTCCAGGCTGCAGAGCCCCAACTCTCTCAGCCTGTCCTCATAGCAGAGCTGCTTTTTGTCACCAGCTAGTTAATTTTGTGAACTGGAACTATTAAATGCACAGAGTAATCGAGATACTGAATTTCTTTAGTGAATTAGCAGTCTGTAGACTTCAAAATGAAACAAAAATGCCACACAAACAAAAAAAAAAAAACCAACCAAAAAACCAAAAAAGAAAACCCCCACACATCTGAGTAAATCTTTTCCCTACAAGTGAAATATTGCAAAAGTGCACCATAAATGTGGAGCAACTGCAACTGAAAGCAGGCATTAGCATACCCCAGTGCAATGCAGTGTGGGGTTTGTGGAATGTGCACACATTGCTCCCACAGAATACACAGGCAGAGCAATGAGGCCAATGTGATATTGTAACCACACTTCTTGTGCACAATGACTTCTTAAAACATTCCCTGTGCANCCTGTGAGAAGAGACCAGCACCATCCTCTCCACTACATCCTTTCAGGTAGAAACCCAGAAACCTACAGCTGAGGATAAATTCATCTGCTTGTATTGTACCTGTGACAATGGCCTCTTGGGCTGGGACATACTGGTTAGTTCATTTTCATAGAATCATAGAATGGCAAGGTTGGAAGGGACCTCAAGGATCATCCAGTTCCAACCCCCTGCCATAGGCAGGGACACCTCCCACTAGAACAGGTCACTCAAGGCCTCCTCCAACCTGGCCTTCAACACTTGCAGGGAGGGAGCAGCCACAACCTCCCTGGGCAACCTGTGCCAGTGTCTCACCACCCTCACTGCAAACAACTTCCTCCTAACATCCACTTTCAATCTCCTCTCTGCCAGTTCAAACCCATTGCTCCTTGTCCTGGCATTGCAAGCCCTTGTCAATAGTCCCTCCCCAGCCTTCCTGTAGGCCCCCTTCAGATTCTGGAAGGCTACTCTAAGGTCTCCTGGAAGCCTTCTCTTCTCCAGGCTGCAGAGCCCCAACTCTCTCAGCCTGTCCTCATAGCAGAGCTGCTTTTTGTCACCAGCTAGTTAATTTTGTGAACTGGAACTATTAAATGCACAGAGTAATCGAGATACTGAATTTCTTTAGTGAATTAGCAGTCTGTAGACTTCAAAATGAAACAAAAATGCCACACAAACAAAAAAAAAAAAACCAACCAAAAAACCAAAAAAGAAAACCCCCACACATCTGAGTAAATCTTTTCCCTACAAGTGAAATATTGCAAAAGTGCACCATAAATGTGGAGCAACTGCAACTGAAAGCAGGCATTAGCATACCCCAGTGCAATGCAGTGTGGGGTTTGTGGAATGTGCACACATTGCTCCCACAGAATACACAGGCAGAGCAATGAGGCCAATGTGATATTGTAACCACACTTCTTGTGCACAATGACTTCTTAAAACATTCCCTGTGCAGTCCAGCATCTGACTAACTGCAGTTAGCTCCTGCAGGATTTCTCCACCCTCTCCCTCAGGACAAAGCAATGGTTCAGGAGGGATATTTGTTCTGAACACAGCAACGAGGAGTTTGCAGCCTTCTTTATCCAACTGCTTTTCCAGTCTCAGCTTTATCCAGCTCAGCAGATAAATAATGTATGTCCTTCCCATTTCCTATGTGAGATCATGAGTGAGGAGGTGCTTCTTGACAGATGTCCAGTGAGTATTTTCAGAAGTGATTTTTCAGTCAAATGTGATTGTTCAATCCATTTAGTCAATTTAGCAGCGGCATCTCAGTTTTCAAACTTGAGCCAAGTTTCCTCTTAGCTGTGATTAAAGCAGTTTGGTTAGAACTTCCTAACAGGTCAAAAGAGCTCTTTTTCTCTGCTTAAAATCACTTCAGTGCAATTTTATCTCCTTCAGAACAGTAAATGTGATGTCATTCAAGCAGGGAAGGAAAGATATAAAATGAAAGTAAGCATGGCACAAGGTGTAGAATTATTACAGACATTTAGGTACAACTTCTTCTGTCATCCATGGGACATCAGTAGTCTTTTTGCTCTCCAAAGGATTTTGGGCATATCCTTTCCTACAGAAACAAAAGGCATTAGTGTTATTAATGAAGATGGAAAATGAGAACAGTAAAAGGAGACTATCAGGACAATATCAAAGCATACTGAGTTTGACCCTAAATTACCTGAGTTCCAGTTCTGTTTGCTAAGAACTCCTTAACTGTATGCAAAAATACAAGTGGTAAATCCACTCCAATTACAATCCAGGAGTTACAAACAAGCTCTCATACCATTTCTAGCAACTCAACCTGCAATTTCTAAAGAATTCAGACATTCTTTGATTTTAACAGTTAAGATGATGTTTACTTTTCTTGCTTACTGCCAGGAGGTATCAACAAAGTAAAACATTCTATCTAAAAATTGCCCACTTCAATATGGACTGGCCATTTCATGTGAATTTTCTGCAAAGGCTCAAATATCCCATCCCATCCCATCCTATCCCATCCCATCCCATCCCATCCTATCCCATCCCATCCCATCTCATCCTGGGAGCAGGTCCAGAGGAGGCCACCAAGATGCTCAGAGGGCTGCAGCAGCTCTGCTATGAGGACAGGCTGAGAGAGTTGGGGCTCTGCAGCCTGGAGAAGAGAAGGCTTCCAGGAGACCTTAGAGTAGCCTTCCAGTATCTGAAGGGGACTACAGGAAGGCTGGGGAGGGACTATTGACAAGGTCTTGTGATGACAGGACAAGGGGCAATGGGTTTGAACTGGCAGAGGGAAGATTTAGACCAGATGTTAGGAGGAAGTTGTTTGCAGTGAGGGTGGTGAGACACTGGCACAGGTTGCCCAGGGAGGTTGTGGCTGCTCCCTGCCTGGAGGTGTTCAAGGCCAGGTTGGATGAGGCTTTGAGTGACCTGTTCTAGTGGGAGGTGTCCCTGCCTATGGCAGGGGGTTGGAACTGGATGATCCTTGAGGTCCCTTCCAACCTTACCATTCTATGGTTCTATGATTTTGTTGGCACTTTGTTCTGCTGTGCTTGATGCATCAAGATCACAGCAGAACAGAGTGTGAGCCACAGGCTGAATTAAGGAACTATTTACTTGAGCTATCACAGAATCATAGAAGCATTTTGCTTGGAAGAGGCCTTTAAGATCATCATCTGTAGCCACTGACTGAACATTACTAAGTCACTATTTTCTACCTTTGTAACAGAATCACAGAATTGTCGGGTTTAGAAGGGACCTCAAAGATCATCCAGTTCCAAACCCCCTGCCATGGGCAGGGACATCTCACACTGGATAAGGTTGCTCAGAGCTATGTCTATCCTGGCCTTAAAAATCTCCAGGGACGAGGCTTCCACTACCTTCCTGGGCAACCTGTTCCAGTGTCTCACCACCCTCATGGTGAAGAACTTCTTCCAAACGTCCAACCTCCATCTACCCATTTCTAGTTTTGCTCTATTCCTCCCAGTCCTATCACTACCTGACACACTAAAAAGTCCCTCCCCAGCTTTCTTGTAGCCCCATTAAGATCCTGGAAGGCCACAATAAAGTCACCTGGGAGCCTCCTCTTCTCCAGACTGAACAGCCCCAACTCTTTCAGTCTGTCCTCATAGAGACTTTTTTTCTCTCATTCTAACTTTCCAAACTAAATTTTTGTGCAACATCCTGAACTACTCAGCCAGGAAGCACTCCCCGTGACCACAGTCCGTAGGGTGAGGTTCACAGTAGCTAATTGTTCTGACAATTTTTGCACCTTTTTTAGCTCAGAAACAGTTTGAAGTTCAAGCAGCAGAATAAATTCTTGTTCCTTTTCACTGGGGTTTCCAGCAGTGATACCTTTGAGAAGAATGCTGTGGTTGAAGCTTTCAATTGCTGTACCTAATGCATCTCTGGTACTCATTGTGGAACTACTGTGCAGCTCAGGGCAAGACAGTAACAACTATTACTTTTAGCAGCCATCTCTTTGCCAAGGAAAAGTGCTGATGGCTAAATAATTTGTTACACATGCACTGAATTAGATTCTGCCTGTCTTTTGATTCTGCCTGTCTTTTGCAATCAAAGCTCTCCTGTAGGCACCTAGGAGAACTCAGAGTGCAAGCCTAGACAATTCATTTCCCCTAAACATTGAGGGACATCTTTTTCTGCTTTTCTATCCATTGAGTATGAACATACCCTAGAAATAATATTTGTAGGATCAATCACATGGTAAAAAAATCATTTGCTGAAAGCAAAAAACTTTCCTTTAGTTTAAAGCGTAGGATCATAGAATGGTTTAGGTTGGAAGTGAGCTCAAAGCTCATCCAGTTCCAACCCCCTGCCATAGGCAGGGACACCTCCCACTAGCACAGGTCACTCAAGGACTCCTGCAACCTGGCCTTGAACACCTCCAGGCAGGGAGCAGCCACAACCTCCCTGGGCAACCTGTGCCAGTGTCTCACCACCCTCACTGCAAACAACTTCCTCCTAACATCCAGTTTCAATCTCCCCTCTGCCAGTTCAAACCCATTGCTCCTTGTCCTGTCATTGCAAGCCCTTGTCAATAGTCCCTCCACAGCCTTCCTGTAGCCCCCTTCAGATACTGGAAGGCTACTCTAAGGTCTCCTGGAAGCCTTCTCTTCTCCAGGCTGCAGAGCCCCAACTCTCTCAGCCTGTCCTCACAGCAGAGCTGCTGCAGCCCTCTGAGCATCTTCGTGGCCTCCTCTGGTCTGGCTCCAACAGTTCCCTGTCCTTCCTGTGCTGGGGGCTCCAGAACTGTACACAGGACTCCAGATGTTTCTACGATGCCAGTTCTTCAAGAGATGTTGTGAGTGTAAATGACAACACAATATGGTTTCTTGCCCTCGAGAGGGGTTGTTAAAATGTATGTATTCACCATTTTTAACTCTTGCCTATGCAACTAAGCAACAGAGGTGCATAGTTTCTTTGAGTTTCCACACGAGGAATTTCAGCACATAAGCTGCCTGTGGTCAAAGTTTCCATCTGTGTCTTACTCTCAGAAGTTGGAAGACAAGCAGTTGTTTTGCAAGGATGGGCTGCTGACGTCAAATCTGTGTTTGAGGCAGGTCTGGAGTGCATCTTGATTTTACAAATTCTCCTATACTTTGCCCCTGTTGAGAAAAGCTGTAGTTAAGGAAAGGGCAGTTGATTGTTTCATGTGATTATAGAAGTGTTTGAGCACCCTGCTAAGCCTGGATGCACAGCCACTCACCATCATGTGGAGACATTAAGCTTTAAGACCTGGAGATGAGCAAAATAGACATGTAAAAAGTAACTACAGGCAATTAATTTGAGTGTCCTTCAACAATGTTCATTTTGGGGAATCCTACACTAATGTTCTATTTACCCATCATCAAGGACACATCATGCATTTTTACATCACTGCTACCTTCTCCAAAAAATTCCTTTTGCACAGAACAGCAGTTTTAAATAAGCAAATGCAATTAATGCATTTGGCAATTAATGCATTAAGGCAAAATAATGCATTTGTAACTCATACTTCCAGCACAATATCACTAAAACCTACACAGGTCTTGGTTGCTGGAGCACCTCTGCTATGAGNACAATAGTATTAATATAACTAATTTTGTGCCACTTAGGACAGAAAACAAAAGTAGCAGGTGTGAAAATATCTGGTCAGAGACTAACCCTTGAGTTTCCAAGGAAGCTGGATATATGTTTATACAGATTTGGAAAGGAATAATATAAACTTCCACTCTGCTACTGGCCTTTCCAAAAACTAGCAAGGTGTGACAAAAAGACCAAAGAAGTGCCTGCAGATACCTTCCAGCATAAAAAGTAGCTTGTTACAGAGTTTAGGAAATATTTCCTCATGTCTATTAGCTTTTATATGGGAAATATGAAAAGTAATAGAGATCCAGTGGTATAGTAACTGGCAAAGAAGCCCGCACTAAAGCACAGTCCAGCAGCACCCCACACACGCTGTTATCATTGCAACTGAGCTGTTACAAAGGCAGGGCTACTTGAGTGTGGTGTGAAGTGCAAAGAAGGCAAATATCCCTTTGATTTCTAGCTCTGCATACATGGTAAGCAATGAAGAAGTTAACCAGGCCACATATGGGAAGCATATAGGATTTCCTCTATAGATGGATAGGAGATTCGTGGAATGATTCAGGTTGGAAGGGACCTTAGAGATCAGCTAGTTCCACCCAACCCCCTGCCATGGGCAGGGACACCTCACAGTAGACCAGGGCACAGTATCACAGAATAGATATCTGTTTGGAAGAGATCTCAAAGATCAGTCCAACCATCCAACCAGTCCAACATTCAACCCAGTATTGAAGGGACAACACTAAACCAGGTCCCTAAGGGCCGGGTCACAGTATCACAGTATAAGCAAGGTTGGAAGAGACCTCAAAGATCATCAAGTCCAACCCGTTACCACAGACCTCGAGACACAGTATCACAGTATAAGCAAGGGTCCACATGCTACTTGAAATCCTTCAGGGATGGTGCCTCCACCATTGCCCTGGGCAGGCCATTCCAATGTTTGATAACCCTTTCAGTGAATTATTTCCTCATATCCAACCTTGAATACCTCCAGGGAGTAGGGATCAAATGTCCCCAGGATATAATGCAAGCAAACTCTGCTGAGTACTGGAGTGGACCTTGATAGATGGAAGTTAACATCTTTGTCAGTGACATGGACAGAGGAATTGAGTGCACCCTCAGCAAGTTTGCAGAGAGCACCAAGCTGTGTGGCACAGTCGACTTGCTAGAGGGCAGGGATCCATCCAGAGGGACCTGGACAGCCTGCAGAGCTGTGCCCAGGCCAACCTCATGAAATCCAACAAGGTCAAGTGTAAGGTCCTGCACCTGGGTAGGCACAATCCCAAGCACAACTCCAGGCTGGGTGGGGAATGGCTGAGAGCAGCCCTGAGGAACAGGCCCNCTCTTCCAACCTTGGTGATACTGTGATACTGTGATACTAGGTTGGAACTAGATGATCCTTGAGGTCCCTTCCAACCTTACCATTCTATGATTCTATGATTCTATGAAGTCCCTTCCTCCTAATAACAGAATCTCATCCTAGAACAGGCAGGAAATTCATATTATCATCCTCAACCAGTATGATTATCATTGTCGATGATAATCATCAGCAACTATCAGATTTGCTATTGTCAAACATTTTCTTTCCAAAGTCAAACATTTCTTTTGCATCAAGGAAACTTAAAAATTAATTTGCCAATACCCCAATCTGTTAGCTAAGGATGTGAGAAAGCAGACAGCAGGGTGGAAGGGTTGAGCAGTGGTTCTGGTTTCTATGGTTGTTGTGGTGCCAGTAAGACAGAGAACAGAGGAGAGTGGCTGCTAGAGAAGAGGGAGAGATCAATGGATGTATAATCTTAAAGAAAATACACACAGAAGTGCTGTAAATCAAAGGACAAAACCCAGTTGTGTGGTATGAAGCAGCAACCTCAGCTCCAACAGAAGAATTTCTTAGAATGTGGGCCAAATGTTTATGATGCTGGCAGATGGTCAGAGACAAGCTGAATGATTTTGGTGAATTTTCCAGGATGTTGTAGGCCAGAAGCTCTGGTGCACAGTGACAAAATGTGAGAGACCTGGAAAATCTGTTGCCTCAAATGATCTCCTATCCCTCAGTCAACCTACAAAGTCTACTCATCACTCTACTATTAAAATACACAAATTAGAGGGCTTAGGCCAGCAGAAGATCATGACTGGAAAGCAAATCAAGACTAACATCTGTTCTTGGAAAAAAAAAAACAAAACAACACCCTTGTGTGCACTTGTACAGATTTGTGAGACTGCTTTAAAAGTTGTTACCCTCTGAGCAATAAAGACCAGAGCCTGGCTTTCAGAGCGGGGCTTACAAACTGCAGTAAGGTCAGAGATGGACCAAGCATGCTGATTACCTGCCCTTTCACCAAAAGAAAAGTCAGGGAATAAGTGAACCATAAGATGTTCTTTAAGAGTCCTGAGGACCACGGAGCAAGCTTATAAGCACCAGCTTGGGAGGCATTGGCAAGATACACAACATCTGTGTTTGCAGCAGATAAGACACACAGGCCCTTGGACAAGCTGAGGTATTTATTTTCTCCCACTAATAACATTCTCAGTAGGGTGCAGGTGCCTCCTGTTATTCTGAGGAATTTCATCTAGCTTCCTCTGCCAGGGCTTAAGCAGCCAAATATACACAAAGTGCATCCACCCAGCCTGTAATGGCTGCAGAATGGTGGTGAATTATTCACTGGGAAGGCTGGAGGCAAGGGGGGCAGGGGTTTCCAGAGTCAACTGAATGCCAGTAGTATAAGTACTATAGATGTGATGATGACCTGCTTCACCTTTTTGCAATATATGGGAAACCTCCTATATGGTTTTGGGAGGTTTATGTTATTGGAATGATATCTGAATTCTGATGAACTCATTAGCTGCTTTGAAAACCTGGAAAAGGCTCCCAAAGGCAATGTAGGTCCTATGGAAATTAGGAAAGTTGCACTGGAACTTTAGCATCTAACAATTACACATTTTTCAGGATCACTTTGTGGTCAATAGCACTTTTATAGCACCTTTTGTTATTGAAATTCTTCACATTTTTTTCCCCTCCCTGCTTACTTTTCCTGCTTTCACAGACAAGCACGAGGAGGGAAAAAAAAAAAAGTGTTTTACAAAAAACAACAGCACCTGTTTTATTATATGAAATGTAACACATACACTTCTTTCTCCTCTGCATATATATATATATATATACACCAAATAAATACAGCCCATATGGCACTCTGAGCATGTATGTGTTCACATTCATGCCACACATAGTTATCCTTTCAAGAAGTCAACTGCTAACTCATGTGCTGTTCTGCAGGCTGAAAGTGCTCCTACTGTTGCCATACTGCACTGAAGAAGATGCTGATCTGTAGGGCAGATGTTGGTGAAGTTCTAAGTCTGGTAGCGCATAAAATATTGTGGAGTTTTTTGGGTTTTTTTTCCTGCTGAATTAAGTATTGATTTAATTGGAGCTTTTTCTGCCTGCAATTTTGAGACCATGGAACAGTTTCTGAGGCTTGTATATATTGCTTGGTGGTTTGTAATATTTTAGTAACGTCTTGAGGCTTTCTGTTTCATTGCAGTTGCATTTACAGCAATAAACTCTTCGACAAACACTGAATTTTTATTAAACTGGCAAAATATGTGATAGAGAAAGCTAACCAAGCTCACAGTCAGCTGTGCCAAAAGCAAATGGGTTTTGTTTTTTGTTGGTTTTTTTTTCCCTTTAAATGCTAAAGTAATGTGCAAATGAGGCTCAGCAAAACTAAAATGCAAATTAATTCCAAGGCTGAAGTGTGTAGAAAATTAAAGTTCAAAAGAAGAATAGTCACACCATCCAGCAGCAGTTGTTCCACCACAGGAGGGATTTATCATTCCATCCTGTAAGGAAATCCTTAGCCATTTTCCCCTGTCCTTGCCATATTGCTCCTTCAATATGGTGACTTTAAGTGGCAGACTAGAGCCCTGGCCCTGAGCTGGAGCAAATGAGCCTCCTTTTTTTTAAGGCTTTTTTGAGGTTAGTTTTCACATGGCTGTATTAACTGGCTGACAACTAGAAATGGTTGTACCAGCACAACTGAGGACCCAACTGTGTCCTCAGGGATGAGACAATAGATCTGGACAAGACAGGAAGCTCTTTACAGCAGCCCTGCTGCCTAATCTTATATATGGCATAAGTATGGTCCCCATGGAAGTGATGTTCTCTGCCATGTTTTCCTTTTGCTTCTGCTTTCCTATCTCGCCTCAGGTGAACAAGTATGAAAGAAGAAGGGACAGTCTTGGCCTTGCATCTGTTGAGCCTCTGCAGTGCCTTTGCAATGGCCACTAAGGTTCATTCTCTGGCAGCATCTGCAGCAGCAGTGCCATGTTCATATTGATTGGCAGGCAGCTCCCTCCACAAAACTCCATGTGTTTTCAGTGTGAAATAAAAATAGCTCAGTGTTTTGTTTTAAATTAACTACATCCAGTTTCTCCTCTTTTCCTCTTGCATCCTGGCTTGAGTATTACCAAGCTACAGTTTGCATTTGATGGTTTTATTGTGCCTACACATATCCAGGATGGGTAATTCAGGGGTGAGCAACGGAAGGCAAAGCAACTGCAGTCATTTCAGAAAGTTCAGTTTTCCTCTTCTTCATAGAAATAATGTAGGAAGTCATAGAAACATGAAATCCATCCCACAATGGAATTGTTGTCTGGTTTTAATACCCATCAGGGACAAAGACTCTGTAATGTGCCCAAGGAATATTTCACGGCACTTAATTATCTTCTTTTTTGGTTTTTTTGTGGTGTTCTATCTGTTGGCTTACACGACAGCAACTTTCCTGTAAGCAGGACATGGTTATAGCTGACACAGAAGATCTCTTTCACTAGTCAGGGCCCCATTGCTCTCTTTGAAGCTGATCATTTTGTTAGGAACATAAAACATTTCACAGGTTCCTTGCTGAAAAACCATGGTGGCACTTCACACCAGTGAAGAACTTCCTTCAAAGACACTCAGAATTCTGCAGTCTACTGTGTGCAGTTCTGGAGCCCCCAACNGAAGAAAGGGGGCATGAGTGTTTACTTAACTCGCTAATCAGCAGATGTATAAAAACTTGCTAATGTCATTTCTTTACAATGGTGAAAGAAAGGAAGAACATTTCTGAGGCAAAGAAAGAATATTGTCTGGAGTTTTGTGCTGAGAACTTTAAAGACATTCCCCATGAGGGAGAGATTTGCTAAAAGTGTTGTTTCCTCTTTTCCATTTTCAGTGGCTGTAGGAAGGCTCAAGCAAGGACAGGAGATACTCCTCTAGGGAGAATTTATCTAACTAAGCATAAACTGCCAATGAAGACATGTGCAGCTGACCCAGTCCTCTTGATTCCTTTTACAGTTAAAAAAAAAAAGAGTGAGTTGCTTTTAGGTTGTGATTTAGCTTATGCCTTGGACCCCTACTTTAGGATGAGATGCACCCCACAAATGCATCATTTGCTTCACTGACTCTAAATTGAACCTGAGATAAATGGCTTGTTTACAGACATCCAGACTATATGTGTTTAAAGTGAGATGAACCCTTCTGCTGCTGACTTTTAACATGAACAGTTTCCATGGAAGGACTCATAGTATTTGCAGTCAAAATCACAGCCTTGTTTTGATTAACTTCTTTTTTCCCCCCTGAAGCTGCAGTCCATTAACACTCACTCATGCAGATTGTAATGATGTATTGTATATTCTTTTTAAGTCTTATGTAATAGCTCCAGTGTGTAACAATGTCATGGTAATTAGAATCACAGTTTAGATTACTATGAGGCATTTTCTGCTTGGCTTGTGCTTTTAAAAGGTTGTTGCTCTCATTCGGCAGCCATACTGCCAAGGATGTGGCAAGGCAGGGGGGGAATGTGTAAATCACCCAGTAAAGTTTCTATCCCAAATTAAAGCTAGTGACACCCAAGGAAAGTCAGAATTCTCCTGAACTCTGTTTTCACTATGTTTTTAACATATGAGAAAATTTCCTCCACTAGTTGTGATTTTCCTTTGAAAATGAAGCAAGCAGAGTAGAAACTGAGGCTGCCTGGTAGCCTGGGTGCAGCTGAGGCTGCACTAGCAAAACATCTGCAGAGAAACTCCTCAGGCCATCTCCTGGAGTGAGTTCAGAGCACGCAGCTCTGCGTTTCCTGAACCATACCTTGCAGCATGCATGTTCTACCACTGCCTCTGAAAGAAGCTCCAAGCTGAAGAAGAACTGGATGAAACAATCAGAGTACTGCTCAGAGAACCATCAAGTATCTAATTCAGGGGGTTGTAGCACAGCTCAGGCATTCTTGGTGCTCTAATGAATTTCTTTTGATTCCCAGTTGAGCTGTTTCCTATGTTTGGTGTGCTCAAGGCTCTGTTAGAATGAAAACACTGCTGAGAAGGTTGCTGCCAACACTGATGTGCACTGCTACCATAATGTTGATGTTTGCTGTATCTCCTTCAGGTATGCACCATGCACATATGGTCTCTACTTTCCTACTTAGTGACTTGCAGTGTGAGAATAACTGGTTGGACTGCTAGAACAGCAGCTAGCTGACAGTGTGGAAATTCATAAAGGCTGGGCAAGCAGCCCAGCCCAGTTTGCATGGAAAATGAGGGGTTACATGGCAAACAACAAAGCACACAGTGCCACTAAGCTTCCAGGAAGTCCAGAAGGGAGAAGAGCTGGAATACCTAGAAAAACTCCAATGTTGAAGTTTGACACCTCACAAACCTACCCCAACAGCAGCAAGACCTGGCAAATGTGTGGGAATATTGAATAGCAGTGTGGTTAAAAGCAGGACTTTTACCTTCAAGCTGGACAATCAGACTGCCCATGAATGGGGGAGTAAGTCCTTGGTTTTGCTTCAGAAGGTCAGGTTTAGGAGGTTAGTTACATCAGCTCCCTGAATTTTGATTTTCTCACCTCTAAGAGTGAGATGATAAACGTGTGGAGTTCTTATTTTCCTCAGTATGAGGAGATACCTTGCTCAAGGAACAGCATGGAAGTCTTCTGCATCTGCTGACACTACCACCAACAAGCTGTCACCATGGTTTTGCCTTGGCATGCATAACAACCAGTCCCTGTTTCCACTGCAGCTTACCTTTTTTTTATTTTTAAGAGTAGAAACACAAACCACAAATAAAGCACACTGCCCTACAAAGAAATAATTTCCTTTCCAAATTCAGTGATTGTCCTGACAAAATCATCTCAGAAACTTCACAAAAATAATGACACGTAGCTGAACATAAGGAGAGAACTTGGGAAAAGGAACACAGTTAATAAATAAGGATTGGAGAAAAGCAGAGAATTCTTTTTTGTGGGACAGACACATGGCTCAGAAATGAGAAGATTTTTAAGTGGTCAGGATGTTGGGAGGGTGTTAAAAAAACATTCTGCAAGCACACTTCAGCCCAGGGAGAGTGCTGTAATTCCCTTTGCTTCAGTACAATTTATTTCAAGTCAGTCAAAAAAGACCCCAAAGGTATATGACACACTGCTGCAGCTATGAGGACATGAGTAACTGGGCTGGGAGCTGGAGAGGTGAGCACACTGGGGAACATCTGAGTCCTCTTAGCTGCAGGCTTATAGGCATAGAGCCTGCCTGTGGTGTCTCACACCACCCTTGAAGGAAGTCCATGGAACCTGCTCAGCTGCAAATCTTTCTCTGGCTCTTCCCCATCCACTTCCCCTACAGCCAACATTTCGGAGGTGCTGGCACATCTGCTGCCCTAAAATAGGGACTCGTTATGGTCCCACTGCTTCTTGCCCTCATTTCTTGTGCAAGACAGAAATACTTGTTGCAGCAGGCACGTGGGCAAGAGATTTCTTTCTGCCCTTTGAGGGGTATTGCTGCTTGTTGGGGGCAAGCATAAGACTGCTGAGCTCTGCAGGTCTGCTAAAGCAGTGGTGCATTCCTGCTGCCTGGGGAGCGGGAGAGGAAAAAGATGAGAACTGTGGCATTTCATCAGCTGGTAATTTGCACCCTTTGTTCCCTTCCATGCATGGCACCACTGTCAGAGAGGACTGAGGCAGCAGGGCTGGCCCTGTTCTTGCCATCCATTAGGAGCAGAAAGAGGCCAGCAGGCAGGTGGGGAGCCTGGGCTGTGTCTCAGCCTGTGGCCCCCTCCTTAGCTCCTTGCAAAGACTACTGCAAATCTGTTCTCTTTAGCTATAGAAAATAACAGCTTCCAGCACCAAATTTAAGCCTCTCCAAGATATTACTATCACTGTGTTTTTATATTGATTTACTGCCCACAGGATCTAGTTAAGCCTGTATGAAATTTCTTAATTAAGCAAGTGACAGCTGTCTTTCAGGCAGCAGTTTCAAGCTTGCATATATTCAGGTAGTAAATGCTGAAACTGAAGCCTATACCACGTTATATGAACTCAGAAGTTTGGATCTGTAGTGTTTGTTCAATTCCCTGATATTTTAAAATCAGTCTCAGGAGGCTCTCAAGATACAGTTTAGAGCATTAAGCCGTGGAGGAAGTGCTGTTGGACTTCCTTGAGGACTGTTAATGCTGTCCATTCATTAAGTTGATTTCTTGTTTTCTCCAGCTGTCTGAGAGTGTCTCCTCTTCATCTTTGCTCATGGCATACTGAATGATGTAATTCTGGTGTGTTCTCCATCTGTGAGTGTTAATAGCCTAGAAGATTTATAGCTGAAGGAAAAAAGTCTCCTAGCCATGGTCTCCTTTCATTCTTTAGTTTAGAAGTCTGGAAGAGGGAATTAATTTCAAACTGACTGTAAATACTAATCATAGAATCATAGAATCATAGAATGGTAAGGTTAGAAGGGACCTCAAGGATCATCTAGTTCCAACCCCCTGCCACAGGCAGGGACACCTCCCACTAGTAGAAATCCAAAATGTTACTACTTTGCCACTTATGTTCCAGTATATAGTTGGAAGGTATATACAGGTATATACAGGTAAGCTGTAAATTAAACTACTATGCTGTAAATTAAACTACTATGCTCCTCCTCCTTGGTTGGTATCACTTCTCTGAATCATAGTTCTGACTGAACTATTATCCAACCAACTGCTGAGTTTCATCATAAAAGAGAAAGTTTTTACAATAGGAAGCCAAGCAAAACAGGGTATTTGCTAATTACTTCAGTTTCATCATGGTTACTTGGAAATATGTAGAACTAGCTGTGATAGCTACAAAAAAAAAAAACTTCTGGTGTATATTCTGCACTTTTAAGCAGTGTCTTCAAAGCACCTTGCATTTACCATTATCATGTGAGATTTGGATCTTTCTGGCCAGTTCCTGTAGAAGTGGCACAAGAGTAGAACATGAATCTCCAGAAAGGAGATTTCACATGACAATTGCTGTTTTAGAGCATTTAAAGTTTTATTAGTAAAACACTTTAAATTAAATGATGGAGCTCCTTGGCATTCAAATCCACTGTTTTATTTTCCAAAAAGAAATAGCTTAATACCAAATACATTTCTGTTTCCAACTACAACAGTAGCTGGCATAATGGGATATTGTAACAATAATCCCTGTCTCTTGGTGAGTGTGGATGGTTTCTTCCTCCACATTATTAGCAGAGGAATGCAGTGGAAGGGTTATTTTTGAGCTTGGCAGAACACAGCATTATGTGATTTTAGGCAAGTTGTTGAAGACGGCGCCCAAAAACTGCAGCAGGTAACAATTACAATGCAGAACTTAAGAATCCATTCTCCTCTTACCATGCAGGTAGAGGGCTACACCTCTTAGGAACCAATCCAGCATAACTGGGGAGCTGTCTAAATACAGCTATGAGAGAGATCAGTTATCACTGGGAGCAGTTACTGGACCAAGTGCCTGTGAGGTGCCAGCACCTGCCTTCTGGCCAGTACACAAATTTATGGGAGGTGCAAAAGCACAGAGCTAGGTCTCTGGGGAACTGAAAGTCCAAATTCCTCCCAAACACTTCAAAACCAAATCTCTCACATTTCAGTTCCTTCAGCATTAGGTGGCTTTTAAGAGGATCAAAAATGTGGATTTATATGTTGAAAAGTTCTGTGTGCATCTCACATCAGGCATTACAGCTAGCTTAGCAACCCAGCAGCACTGAACTTTGCAAGCTGATTTCTCACTTCACCACAGCTATTTCAGTGCAGAGCAGGTGCATGCTAAATTCTTTATGCATCTGGTACATAACCATTCTGCATTCACTCCTTTATTTGTAAACCAAAAAGCCCTGGGGGTCTAGGTTGATGAAAAGCTCAACATGAGCCTGCAGTGTGAGTGCAGCCCAGACAGGAACCGAGTCCTGGGCTGCATTAAGAGCAGTGTGGCCAGCAGGGCAAGGGAGGGGGTTCTGCCCCTTTGCTCTGCTCTCCTCAGACCCCATCTGGAGTCCTGTGTGCAGTTCTGGAGCCCCCAACACAGGAAGGACATAGAACTGTTTGGTCCAGAGGAGGCCATGAAGATGCTTAGAGGGCTGCAGCAGCTCTGCTATGAGGACAGGCTGAGAGAGTTGGGGCTCTGCAGCCTGGAGAAGAGAAGGCTTCCAGGAGACCTTAGAGTAGCCTTCCAGTATCTGAAGGGGGCTACAGGAAGGCCGAGGAGGGACTATTGACAAGGTCTTGCAATGACAGGACAAGGGGCAATGGATTTGAACTGGCAGAGGGGAGACTGAAACTGGATGTTAGGAGGAAGTTGTTTGCAGTGAGGGTGGTGAAACACTGGCACAGGTTGCCCAGGGAGGTTGTGGCTGCTCCCTCCCTGGAGGTGTTCAAGGCCAGGTTGGATGAAGCCTTGAGTGACCTGTTCTAGTGGGAGGTGTCCCTGCCTATGGCAGGGGGTTGGAACTGGCTGAGCTTTAAGGTCCCTTCCAACCTTACCATTATATGATTCTAAGAAGCCCTTCCTCTCCACGACTGGTGGTCAGCAGAAGACTTAAACGGTCACAAGAAGACAGAGGTTGGCAAAGCCAGAAGTGTGCCCCTGACCCTGCTCCAAGCTGTAGGCTCCCTCAGGGCTTCTCCAACTCATTGTCAGCAAATCATCACTCCGGTGGTTTATTGCACATGAGGTGTGTGGAGTGGATCATAAAATCATAGAATCAGTCAGGGTTGGAAGGCACCACAAGGATCATCCAGTTCCAACTCCCCTGCCATCGACAGAGACACCTCACACTAGATCAGGCTGGCCAGAGCCTCATCCAGCCTGGCCTTGAACACCTCCAGCGAGGGGGCCTCAACCACCTCCCTGGGCAACTCCTTCCAGGCGCTCACCATCCTCATGCTGAAGAACTTCCTCCTCACATCCAGGGTGACTCTCCCCACCTCCAGCTCTGCTCCATTCCCCCTAGTCCTGTCACTACCTGACAGCCTAAGAACGCAGAGAATGAGCGAGTTTCGTCCTCGGCGGTCCGCTGCTGCCGCCGGGAGCCCCGGGCCACCGTCCGTCCACAAGCTAACGAACCAAAGCAGTGTGTATACAAGGTGCAGAACTTTGCACCACGCAATGTGGGTGCGTGATGTTCGCGCGGATTATAAAATAAGAGAATTTAATCTGCAGCCGTAAGTGTCATCTCCGATTTAGGCTTTGCACGTCTCAATTCGGTTAGGGCAGGCGTCTCTGGCCGCGGTCAGGGCAAGCTCAGCGTGCTACGGGGAAGGCGATCACACCTCTGCCCTGGGCATTGCGCTCCGGCCGCAAGGCCGCGACAGGCAAAGTGCCAGCGTCTACCTCTCCGCCCCTGCCAGCTCCGCTTCTTGGGGGACTCGCGTCCAGCGGATTCACGCCGTTTCCTGCCGGCCCTGCCCACGAGGGAGAGCGCAGTAGGCGCCGGGCCGGGCCGCGCCGGGCGTCAGGCGNGCCCTGCCCGCCAATGACGGCCGGGGCCGTCACGGCTGCGCGTCACACGCGGGCGGCCGCCAAGATGGCGAAGGTGTCGGATATGTACGACGTGACTTGGGAAGGTAACGTCGCGGCCAGGCCCACTGACCCCTGGCCCCAGGGTGGGAGCCGCTGTGTCCCCACCTGCGCGGTGCCACTGGAGCCGCGGCGCGGGCCCAGGACAGGCTGTGCCCCGCAGCCGGTGCTGGGCGGTGGCGGTACGCAGGCGGAGCTGGCCGGTGCAGCACAGAGCTGGGGTGTGCGGGCGGCGGTTCCGGCAGCTGCTGGGCTCCGCGGGCTGTGGGGAGACGGCCGGTACAGGTGGGGCGGCGCTGCCGGAGATACGGAGTCGGAGAGCTGAGCTTAGCAACCCAGTGACCACAGGGCCTCCGGCTTGCTCGGCAGGCGTGGCCCGGGAAGCAGGACAGAGACCGGTGCCGGTCTCGGGTGAGCGGCGGGGCCAGGTTCTCCGCGGCGGTGCAGCGCCCCAGTGCCGGTACGATTGGGGTCCGCCAGCCGCTGCCGCCGCTTTGCGGAGACGGACCTCGGCTTCCCCAGGGGGTCCTGGCGGCCCTCCCGCTCCTGCTTCCCGGTCCCCCAGAATATAGAATCATAGAATGGTAAGGTTGGAAGAGACCTCAAAGCTCATAGCCATAGGCAGGGACACCTCCCACTAGAACAGGTCACTTAAGGCCTCGTCCAACCTGGCCTTGAACACCTCCAGGGAGGGAGCAGCCACAACCTCCCTGGGCAATCTGTTCCAGTGTCTCACCACCCTCACTGCAGACAACTTCCTCCTAACATCCAGTTTCAGTCTTCCCTCTGCCAGTTTAAACCCATTGCCCCTTGTCCTGTCATTGCAAGCCCTTGTCAATAGTCCCTCCCCAGCCTTCCTGTACCCCCCTTCAGATACTGGAAGGCTACTCTAAGGTCTGGAAGCCTTCTCTTCTGCAGGCAGCAGAGCCTCAACTCTTGTAGCCTGTACTAATACCAGAGCGTACATGAAAGCATGGCCTCTCGTTTGGCTCAGAGTTTGTGTCACAATTCACCTTTCGGGAGCACCTAAAAATCACCCCCATGTTTCCCTAAAGCTTTAAGCATTTGTGGAGGAACTTCCAGAAGCTCTGAAGAGATGTGAGTTTTCAAAAATCCTGTTCCCCAAGTCTTTGTAGCTTTCCTATCTGATCATATTTTTTTTCTTTTCTCATACAGCAATAGTTTTTGAGGTTTACTTGACATTATCAGTGGTTCTGCTCTCTTAAGCAGTACGTAGTCATGCATGAGTTCATACAGTGCTGTCTCATTACAGTCTCCTATCAGGGATGCATTAATGCTTCTCCATAGTTAGGGGCATAAAGAGGGAACCCTTAGCTAGATGTCCTATAAATTACAAACATTATCATGTAGAGAGAAGAATGTGGAGAGAAGCTGTTTGATTTTAATTTTGCTTATTTACTGCTAAATCTAAATGAAAAAGTAATGGAGCCATAGAATAATTCTCTGAGGAGAGGTTGATTTTTTTTTAATTATTTTTTTTTTAAATTTCCTAGTGTGGGGATAAGAGGAGGGAATGTTGTGTGGGATGTGCTTTAGCAGATGCCAGAAACTTGTGCTTTAGAAATAATGCCCATGCTGTCACCTGCCACCTTTTCTGCAGGATTCTGGGGCAAAACAAAATGGAATTTGAAATGCTCACATTTCATCTCAAATTGCATAAATTTCAGAAAATAGTTCAGCCAGTATTGAAGAAATATTGAAGTCCTGAGAAGAGGGACTTGAAGGTGCCGGTGGACGAGAAGCTCAATATGAGCTATCAGTGTGCTCTTGCAGCCCAGAGAGCCAACCACAGCCTGGCCAGCAGGGCGAGGGAAGTGGTCCTGCCCCTCTACTCCACACTAGTGAGACCCCACCTGGAGTACTGCATCCAGTTCTGGAGCCACTATTCCAAGAGGGCTATGGATGTACTGGAAGGGGTCCAGAGAAGGGCCACGAGGATGAGCAGAGGGCTGGAGCTGCTCTGCTATGAGAAGTGACTGAGGGAGTTGGGGCTGTTCAGTCTGGAGAGGAGGCGGCTTCCAGGTGACCTTATTGTAGCCTTTCAGTATCTGAAGGGGGCTACAAGAAAGCTGGGGAGGGACTTTTTAGGCTGTCAAGTAGTGATAGGACTGGGGGGAATGGAACCAAGCTAGAAATGGGTAGATTCAGACTGGATGTTAGGAAGAAGTTTTTCAGCATAAGGGTAGTGAGAGCCTGGCAGGGGTTGCCCAGGGAGGTGGTGGAAGCCTTATCCCTGGAGATATTTAAGGCCAGGCTGGATGAGGCTCTGGCCGGCCTGATCTAGTGTGAGGTGTCTCTGCCCATGGCAGGGGGCTTGGAACTAGATGTGGTCCCTTCCAACTCTGAGTGATTCTATGATTCAAAATAGTGCTGTAGCTGGACAATTAAGAATGAAGTAGAAGACTGTCTTGCCAGCTTGTCTGGTGGTTGGTTTGTAGATAGGTTAGCTCTGATAATTGCCTTCATCGCCGTGATGCCATTAGGCTAGCTTAGCACTTTGGGAAAAGCTTGGTTGCCAGGTCTGTGTCTTATGTGAGAAGGTACAGTGGTAGTGAAGCTAATCTGGATAGAGAGCAGGCAGGCCACTGCATGAGAAGGGAAGTTGCAAGATGCATTCCTGGTGTTACTGTTGGGCTTTCCCAGAAGTTGCTCTGAAATACCTCTTGTAAAGAATTTTCCCAGTTTTTATTTTGCTTGAACATACATAGTTACAAAACACAGAGATTTAGAGGTTTTTTTCCTCCTGTTCTCAGGTTTCCAGGATAGGTACTGTGTGCTGCAGATATATTTCTGTACATTTAGCCTTAGATTGGTTTGCTTGAGAGTATTGCAGAGTTGCTGTCTTTGTCCTCTATGGCCAGATGTAGGGTGCTCAAGCTTGCTGCTATTGGATTTGGCTAATTTTGTGAGCATCCTGCTCTTAGAAATAACCTCCATATTCTATGTCCAAGAGTTTGAATTGGCATCAGTGGCATTGTGCTATAGGTGCATGGTTTTGTATAGGGATATGTTGGATGAGAAAGTTTTGAGGACCAGATGGGTGCTTTTATCATACTAACTTCTTCGTTGGTATCTTCCAGTTTACATCCAAGTGAAAGAGCTGGAGTGTAGGGGAAGATCTGCATTGGCATGAAGAGCTCTGTGCTTGCCTTTGAAAAATTACATACATACATTACAGAGATTAAAGTGAAAGTGGAGTCCCACAACAGACAATGCAGACTCTTCTGAGAGAAGGCTTTTCTCTCTTCTTTCTGGGTATTTTAACAAAATCCTGGTACCATAAAGCTTTTTGTGGATGGGGTATTCCCAGCAGTATTGTGACCTAGTCCCTGGCAAGGAACTTGAACCATTATCTCAGGAATGTAACACCTCAAACCCAACTGAAATGAAGCAGAGACTTTCAGCTGGTGATAGACTGTCTTTCTGGAGATCTTTGAATCCTGTTGCAGCAACTTCTTCTAGTCAAAAATTATTCTTCACTAGATACCAAAACCAAAATGAGAAAGGGATAGAATGTTCTCTAAACTAGGAGTCTTTTAAAATAAATTCAAAAGCAGTGGAAAGAATATTTTGGAAGATTTTGAATAGCTTGGGGTAACTGTCACTTAAGGTATTTAAGTTTCCTGGAACATGAAGTTAGTATTAATGTTTTTTATATTAAAAATTGTGCTACTTAAGTAGTGGCACAGTAAAAGTCTTTATTATGTGTTCATGTGAGACTTTGTTCAAGGATTTTTTGGGTAGTTTTTAAATACCATGAAAAGCTTTATAAGATTAAATATAACTGTCTGTGTATGTGAGGCCATTTTCTTTGTAAAACACAATGTGTAACAAAGAGAAAGTCCCAAACAAACTTAAAAATCTGAGCACTTGTATCTTTAATGTCTCCAGTCATTAGTCTCCTCTTAAGATGACAAATCTCTTTCTTCCTGTGACTTAAAAGCTGGATTAATATTTAGTTTGTATGAAAACTCTCAAATAGAAAACAGTCTAACATTTCATCTCTGCCAGAATCCCTATGCAGTTAAGAGTTGCTGAGATGTTTTTGTTGTGTTGCATGCTGTGTTTGTTTGCTTTTAGGTATTCCTGATTTTCAGTTGTAATCAAAGGGGACGGGTCAGTTTACTCTGGATTTTATATATGAATTTATAGGAATACAGCAAGCAGAGGTGGGATTTTCATAGAGGCCACTGTGATGGTTTGGGAGTTCCCCGCCCCCCCCAACTTTGTAGAATCCCCCAGCCTAGACTCNTTTGAGAGATGAATTGTTAGGTTAGAGGCAGCATCTGCAGGGCCCAGCTGAGCTGCATTTGCCTGTGCCTGAACCTGTAGAGTCGAGCCAGTAATGCACACCCTGTGTGTTTAAGTAAGCTTACTGCATTGGTGGATTTGTGAGTTCTTGTATTGAATTGGTGTTTTGTGACATGAGAGTGGATGCGGCTGAGGTGTAATAGGTTTGATGTCTGTAACAGAAGGACAATACGCAGATGAGTTCTGGAAATATAATGGTTATGGGGTCCCTCCCTGAGTGCCTGCTGGTGGCAGTTGTTGCATGTCATGGTAACATTTGGAATATGCAATGCATGTCTCTACATACATAACTTCATCAAGTGCTTTCATATACTGAGGACTTCAAAACTGTGATCCAATGAAACAATTGAATTATAAGCCGCTATAGGAGGGTTGTTTCATGCCTGATTGCTCAGGCCAAATGAAATGATGCTTTAACAGACACAAAAATAGAACAGGTTGTTTCTTCTGGCTCTAACACAGCTCGTGTGTTGTTAGGGAACAGCACATCTTGTGGCAAGTGCATCAGCTCCTTTGAACTTGTAATGCTTTGATTCATTTGTGCAAAGCTTGCAAGTTTAAGAGAACCTAGAAGTAAAACAAATGTATCAGTTGCTCAGGACCAGCCTGTGTAGGTGACAGGATTAATTGTTATTAAACCTAGGCATTTCTTGAGCAAATGTTCCTTCTAAAATCCTTGATTGCTGCTGCCCAACCTTGTGTTATGTGCTGTATACAAATTTGCCTCCAAAACTTGAATTACTGTCAGCTGACTTTTTGGATAGCTTTCTCAGTAAAAAGCCCATTAAATTTGAAAATATTGTTAAAAGTCTTGTGTTTTAGTGCAATTTTTGCACTAAAACATTGCATTTAGTGCATCTTTTTAGTGTTTTCATTCTTCTACCTTTTGCTTACAATTCAGTGTTTCTAAAGTTAACAACCCTCTCAATAGATTCACATGAATGAGAACATTTGAGGGTTTTACTTTGTTTTTTGGTCAGCAGTTGATACACTAATCTCTGTCCTGCATTTTTTTTTTTCCCCCATCACTGTAAATGCTGTCCTTGGGTGATGAATAGTAGATGTGTGTTCTGTTCATACAAAATTCAGACACTGTACCATTTGGAATAGCAATGGAATGGAGGCAATGATAATTTCCAAGTAAATGAGTGGGCAGAAATCAGACAGCTTATTTATCTTTTATGCATTTAGCTTGTCAGCTTTTGTGAGTGTTTGTGTTCTCTCACATTCTTGCTGTCTAGCTTTGAATTTCCAGGGACCATCCTCTGTCCAGAAACATTTAACTTTACCCACGCATATGAAATGTAACCCTGTGGTGGTTTTGGTTGAGTTTCAAAATGCAAAATGTAACATAATAACAGCCTTATGAGCGATCTGGGACCACTTCAGGTAGATGGAAGAAGGTTCAGTGCTCAGTTTTTTTATTGTCTGTCATTTTAACTGTGTGTTTTGAAGTGCAAGAAAAACTGACAGTGTTTAATTCCTTCCTGGTGTTTGTTTTTCCAACTGTTGTAACATTAATAAAAAAATATTTGCAACAGTTGCTGTGGTACCTTCTATCTATTAATGAAAACTATTTTCCTTACATCTCAACATTTATTCTTGTATATGGAACATCTACGTGGAAGTAAATATACTTAAAATCAACATTCTTAGTTTCCTGATCCAAAGGGTAAATAAAACCTAGGCTAGGCAGTGCTTTCTAGCTGACTCCATGAATATGGCTGTTCTCTTGGAGATCTGATCTACAGTGAATGTACATTTGAAACAAACCCCTTAATGCTAAAATAAGTGGTCTTTTCTGTCCCACCTTCACAGTGATGATTTTTATGCCTGGTGTAGAAAACCTTCACTTCCATCTCTGCTTTTCTCATGGTTCCTTTTTGTAGGAGCACGTAGATGTTTTTAGTGTGGGAGTTTGCTGCATTTTGCTTACAGTGGTAAATGTGAGCAGTGATTGAGTTCTCACTTTTACCTCAACTGAAAATTCATTCACCTGGAGTAGAAATGCAGTTTGAGTATTAATAGTAAATAAAAGTGTGAAACTACTTGGGAGAGAACTCTTTGGTATGCTTCTTTTTGTAACCATGGATAAGATCCATTAAGTTTTTCTATTTCTTGGATAACAAGCTATGTTTTTGTTACTGTGTATGTTTCTATCCTGAGAGAGTGCAAGGTTACAAGTACATGAACATGCTTTGTATGATACTGTTTCAGAGATCTCCTGCACCCTATCCTCTAGCATTTTTCTGTTAGTAGAAGTCACTTTCTTAGATCTGTTGCTCTGTGAACCCGTTCTTCATATGCATAATTTCCAGAAATAAAATTAGAGTTCCCTTACTATCCAGAAATCTCAATTATGTTTTTTTTTCTCCCCTTTGTCTCCAGATATGCGTGATAAAATGAGGAAATGGAGGGAAGAAAACTACCGAAATAGTGAACAGATAGTGGATGTTGGAGAAGAGTTAATTAATGAATATGCATCTAAGCTTGGAGATGACAGTAAGCAAGCAATCATTATTTTTAAAACTCCCTTTGTCTGACTTTGTTTGCTTTTTTTCAGCTTCTGTTTTGTATGTCTGTATTGCCTTTCTGTGTCTGCTGATGTTGATGAAATATGTATTACTTTCTTAGTCTAGAAGGCTGCCAGAATTTCTAGATTTTCCTTTCTTCCCAACTATGGGCTGCAGTGAAAACAGATGTGAAAATTACCTACTAGACCTCTTAAGTTTGCTGTATTAGCAGTTAGACCATCACGTGAAACTTACCTGGCTGTGATTTCACTCATTTTCTATTCAGCACTGAGGCAAAAATGGAAAGGTAGCTTTTTGTAACAGAGGAAGCTACTCCTAAATCAAGTCATCCATACTGCAGGCATTAATACTAAGGCTGTTTCTATTAGAACAGTATATTTGTGATATTATAGTTGAAGGTAAGTCTGAGTTTCCATTATTTATAAAATTACTACTTCTTGGAGATTTTAACTACCTTACACTAATTTTAGATGGCTGAAGGCTGGATATAATGTTTCTTACTTAAAAAGAATAGTGATGCAGTGAAAGAGTTAAGGGAAATCTGTTTTCCATCTTGCCAAAGTGGCCTTTCTGCAGGTCTGATCAGAGAGCAAGTTCTAATGAGCATCTGCATCGAAGACTGCAGCAGTAATGTTAGGAAAAGCAAAGAATTAAAGCTTTTTTACCTTCCAAGATGTCAAAAGGTACTTTGTTACTAAAAGCAACTTTTAATTAATTCTATCAGTTTCTTAAAACATGTCTGTTTCACTAGTGAGCCACAGGAACAGAAGGGGGAAATTGCACAGATTGATTTATTATTACTGTGTGCAGTTCTGGAGCTCCCAGCAAAAGAAGGACATGGAACTGTTTGAGCNGATGATCCTTGAGGTCCCTTCCAACCTTACCATTCTATGATTATTTCCATTGTAAGCATTTCCCATTATCTTAAAACAAACCCCCAGTTATCTGTAATGAATCTCTCTTCTGTTTCCAGTTTGGATAATATATGAACAGGTGATGATTGCTGCCCTGGACTGCAGTCGAGACGATTTGGCATTGGTAAGTTTTCAAGTTGACTTTTCTCTGAAACCTTAAGTTTTCTTCCTAGATATCTCTTCCAGAGTGTGTTGGGGTTTTTGGGGGCAGTTATGGGATATTCTGAACTCCATAGCTTGGACTTGTAGAGTACTTACAGAGAAATACACTGCTGGGAGGGAACCAGCTCCACCCAACTTCTCTAATGTGTAACTCTTGTTCAGACAGATCATGTCTCTTCCAACAGCCATGAAAATATTTACAGCTGCTCTGGTATGGGCTAAATGTCAAGAATAATATTGAAGTTGCCATATTGTACAGACAGTGTTTGTTTATTGAAAACCTTTCAGATTATATTAGGTTTTTCTAATGTTTTGAGGTGAAATGTCCTGTTGTGCATATCATGTTCTAGGTCATGTTGGCTACCATCAATGAATGTCATTGACATACTGGAGGTTGTCTTCAAGGAGAATAAGGAGTTGGGCTGCATAATGTATAAGGAAAGGCTGAGACATCTGTATTTGTTAAGTCTTGAGGAAGCTAAGAAGGGAGAGAGGGTGAGAGAGTTGGGCTGAGAGAGTTGGGGTTCTTCAGCCTGGAGAAGAGAGGACTTCCAGGAGACCTTAGAGTAGCCTTCCAGGATCTGAAGGGGGCCTACAGGAAGGCTGGGGAGGGACTATTGACAAGGGCTTGAAATGACAGGACAAGAGGCAGTGGGTTTGAACTGGCAGAGGGGAGATTGAAACTGGATATTAGGAGGAACTTGTTTGCAGTGAGGGTGGTGAGACACTGGCACGGGTTGCCCAGGAAGGTAGTGGCTGCTCCCTGCCTGGAGGTGTTCAAGGTCAGGTTGGACGAGGCCTTGAGTGACCTATACTAGTGGGAGGTGTCCCTGCCTATGGCAGGGGGTTGGAACTAGATGATCCTTGAGGTCCCTTCCAACCTTACCATTCTGTGATTCTATGACATCTGAAAATCTGGAACCTGATAAATTCCTAAGCCAGACATTGGAAAAGATGACACAGATCTCCCCTAATTGAAACACTCTCTTCTAGCTGGGCAAACAACTGTGAGTGTGCAGTTGTGACGGAACAAATGTCTGCTAAAGCAGCAAGTCCAAACTGAACTCCAGCACTGCCACACCTCCAGTGATTTCAGTGCCAGACACTGGACAAATGGCAATGACAACAGAGCAAAACTTTGCCACTGACTTCAAAAGAATCTGTATCAAACCCACTGAACTTCCCTTTGTTTTGTTCCTCAGAAGAAAACAGTATTGTAGTGTAGCTGTCTGTTTAAACAAAATCAAGTAGACCTATTGTTTAAATAAATATATTTCTCTGTTCTGACTTATATCTGAAAGAGTTTTGGGGTTTGTTTTCATGGTCTTTTTAGGAAGACTTTCACAAAATTGTTGAGAGCCAGTGCTGAAAGATTGGATGTGAAACACTGTTTTTGTTAACCCAGGCAGAGATTGCAAATTCCAGTTTCTGTGCCCTCTAAAGAATATTGCTTAAGATTAAGCAGTGCAGCACTTTATATGCAGCTTAGAAAGGATGTTAAAAGCTTAGATGGAAAGAGTTGGGTTTTTTTTGAGTTTTTATTTCCATCTGATGGATTTATAATAAAGAACTAGTTCATTCAGACAAGTTAACATCTTGTGTGGCTTTTTGATACAGCTGTAGCCCCAAACAAACAGCTTTGGAACTTCTGGTGTTTAGCAGTGAGATTTTGATAGCTGTGATGCATTTTGCTCAGGGGGATAGGTCTCATCTGCTCCAAATGTGGAGGCTGAGATGGTTTTCAGAGTCATTTATCTGACTTTTTTTCCTTTTCTTTCCTCTTCTTGCTACTGTTATCCTCTCTGGACAAAACAACTGTCATGCATGCCCCACTGGAGTCAGCCAGTTCTTTCACACGCACGTTTAAGTGAATCACAGAATCACAGAACATTAGAGGTTCAGAGATCATAGAGTCCAAATTGCACTTGGCAGTACCAGTGTTTTACATACTGGAGACCAGATTTATATTTCTTTGCCTTTGCAAACTTTTAAAATGAAAAACCAACATGAGGATGTTTGGTGCTGTTGAGCCCAGACCCTTTTGAAGGTAGAAACTAGTGTAGCTTACTCACGAAATTGCGTTTTTAGAAGTGTTGCAGTGAGTCATTTGTGTCTCACAACTGTTCGTGTCACTTTATTGTGTCTGATCTCTTACTCTACAGAAGTTTATTTTGGCTTTGTGGTTGCTGTGTTTGATGGAATAATGATCATGTAGTCAGAACTAGCATGAACAGTTCTGGTCTTGCAGCACTCCTGCACTTGGGCGCTACTTCATCACCCTTTTTTATCATAGAATGGTAAGGTTGGAAGGGACCTCAAGGATCATCCAGTTCCAACCCCCTGCCATAGGCAGGGACACCTCCCACTAGAACAGATCACTCAAGGCCTCGTCCAACCCAACCTTGAACACCTCTAGGGAGGGAGCAGCCACAACCTCCCTGGGCAACCTGTGCCAGTGTCTCACCACCCTCACTGTAAAGAACTTCCTCCTAACACCCAGTCTGAATCTCCCCTCTGCCAGTTTAAACCCATTCTTCCTTGTCCTGTCATTGCAAGCTCTTGTCAATAGTCCCTCCCCAGCCTTCCTGTAGGCTCCCTTCAGATCCTGGAAGGCTACTCTAAGGTCTCCTGGAAGCCTTCTCTTCTCCAGACTGAAGAGCCCCAACTCTTACACTGTGGATGTGGTGTTTTTCAGATGTAAAAGTCCATCTGCAGATTGTAGAGGTTGGTGTTAGTGACACTTTTTGACACGTTTTTGACATTTTGTTGAAGAAAAACAGTGCATGGTTTCATATTGAAAATCACTGTCCTTTGGGATTCCTGAGGCACTGGACCACAGGTTTCCACAAGTCTGCAAATGTTCTTTTTAAAACTTAATTTTAAAATTGAATTTTTAAAGAAATTGAAGTGCCAGTAAACTTGTTTCTGTACGAAACCTGAATCTTGTTATGTGAAATTGCCTTGTTGAAATCTTGGTTCTTTGGAAACTAAGATGATCTTGAAAATCTCCTGTGCTTACATGAGGGTAGGCAATACTTACTTACGTGATTACTTTCTGTTCTCTATTATTTTTTCTCTATTCTTTCTCTATATGGAGAGATTGTCAATATTTCTCTTTGCTGTGGTCTAGCAACCTGTTTATTTACAGAAGCAAAGAGGGAACCTACTAATTTTAATAGATTTACTTTGATATTTTTCCTTTGACCAATGGATGTGTTCAGATGGAACAGATTGTGTAGGCAAGCTTCTGCTAGTACCTCAGGTCTGAAGAACAAATTTATATGCTGAGTTGTATAAATAAATGGCTACAGAAGAAGGGTTCTCTGGGAGGCTTTTGTGTGATTCAAACCAATAGTATTTTTGAGAGCCTGGGGGACTGTGCTCCCTCTCACCATGAGTCAGCTACAAACTTTGCAATGCTACCTAGCCACATTCTTGATATGAATCACAGAATCATAGAATGGTAAGGTTGGAAGGGATCTCAAGGATCATCCAGTTCCAACCCCCTGCCATAGGCAGGGACACCTCCCA
>WBNM01029505.1:0-11427 GCA_013399055.1 Ramphastos sulfuratus
ATATGAAAAACCCCTAAAAACTACAGGCTACAGTCTTAATATCTTACTGTTATATGAAAACCCCTAAAAACTGTAGACTACTGTGTTAAAATCTATTTTTTGTATGAGAACCCCTAAAAACTATAGGCTGCAATCTTAAAATCTAATTATTATATAAAACCCCCTAAAAGGTATAGAATAGAGTCTTAAAATCTAATTATTATATGAAAAACCCCTAAAAACTATAGGCTACAGTCTTAATATCTAATTATTATATGAAAAAACCCTAAAAAACTATAGGCTACAGTCTTAAAATCTAATTATTATATGAAACCCCCTAAAACCTGTAGACTACTGTTTTAAAATGTAATTATTATATCAAAACCCCTAAAATCTATAGACTACAGTCTTAAAATCTAATTATTATGTGAAACCTCCTAAAAACTATAGTCTTAAAATCTATTATATAAAAACCCCTAAAATCTATAGACTGCAGTCTTAATATCTAATTATTATATGAAAACCCTTAAAAATTGTAGACTGCAGTCTTAATATCTAATTATTATATGAAAACCCCTAAAAACTATAGGCTACAGTCTTAATATCTAATTATTATGTGAAAAACTCTAAAACCTATAGACTACTGTGTTAAAATTTAATTATTTTAAGAAGAAAACCCTGTGCTGAAATAGGATCTTACCCATTTACCTTGCTGCATGGTAGTTGGATGAGCAACCTGTACTAGTGGGAGGTGTCCCTGCTTATGGCAGGGGTTTGGAACTGGATGAGCTTTGAGCTCCCTTCCAACCTAAACCATTCTGTGTTTATTGAGAACTCTTGAAAGCCTAAAGAAAATGCCAGGATTTAGAGGTTTGGTTTTTGCCCTCCTCCTGTGTTAACACATAATGATTTTCTGGCTAAATTAGTTGGAATGCCATAGTGTAGAACCCTCCCCAGAGTCTGCAATCTGACTCTGTGCAGTGCCATTTTATGATGGGTAAGCATCTGAACAAAGAAGCAGACCCAAGGTAGCTGTGTTAAAATTGCTGGTAAAGGTGTAGTAGCTTTCTCAACTGGCTGGATTTGTGCTGTGGTAGACTGAGAGCTTCTTAAAGAGGAACACTCATTTTGTGCACTTAAAAAAAGAATCTCATTATAAAAAAAAAAAACAAAACCCAAAATCAAAACCCCTCAGCTTTGTGCCAAAGAAATGCAGGGGTGAGAGTGGATTTCTTTGTTTTATGGTTTAGCAGAAATTTAGTGTAGCTTTATTGCATTAAATGTTCAAGTCCTCCAGCTGCTGTAGGAAATATGGAGCTAAACAATGAGCTCAGAAAGATAATGCATGCATATTGTTCTTAAAACACTAATGCAGACTGGGCTTAGTTCAGAATTTCCAAACTCATTTCAATTTTGGTTTTAAAAGACTCTCCAAGCACTTGAAAAAACACCTAGGATTTAAATCAATATATTCCCCTGGCAGCAGAGTTCTTATTGTTAGCCAAAAAAAAATGTAGAGGTCATCAAATACTTTTATAGCCACATAGTGGATTAAATTTTTCATTTGTTAAAACATAAGATTTTTTTTTTCCTTAACTAAAATTGTAATTCAGTCATCAGCAGTTTCACTCCACCTTTCATACATTAACTTCTGGTTTTCTCTGAACTGATTGGGTTGGTTGGTTTGTTAAAAAAAATAAATAAATCCAACTTGGATGCTCCAATCCTGTCTTTTCCATTAATCTAATTGCAATATTCAGTCAAGATATAAAAATGTTGTTCTGGGGGAAATTTGGCAAGCTAAAGGAGAACAGCATTCATGGAATACATATTTTGTTATTTAAAGTTGTTACTCCTGGACATTCACAATGATCTACTCTTAGACATCAGTGATGTTTGCACCAATTTGACTGCTGTAAGGGTGCTGGAGCCCTGTGGCAGGCTGCACAGAGAGGTTCTCTGGAGACTCTCAAAACCCATCTGGATGTGTTCCTGTGTGCTCTGCCCTAGGTGATCCTGCTTTGGCAGGGAGTTGGACTCAATGATCTCCAGAGGTCACTTCCAACCCCTGCCATTCTGTGATTACATTAATTACAGTATCTAAGTATCTCCATTTCTAGGAAAACAGAGGGGGGAAGTGAAATAGAGGGATTAGTTTTTCTTGAAGCTGAGAAAGGCAGGCAAATATGGTCTGCTTTTGACTTCCCAAGAGATCTGGTTCTCTTCAAATAAGTTACATTTTCCTTTTGTGTCCTTTAGCCTACCCCAAGTGGCTTGCAGTATTTATCAGCTTTAATCAACGTGAGTGACAGGGAAGCTGATAATAGAGAATAGCTGTCTCTGCCAGTGGGGTAGTGGCTTTTGAAATGTCAGTGCTGAATACTTTCTATTTACATTTCTTTGGGACTCTTCACAGATTTTAATCTTTTACAGTGGTGGGGAATGAAAGTAAAGGTTATTTAACTCTACATCAGAAATCGTATCTGGTGACAGTGTGACAAACTATTCCTCCTCTCTGGAGCACCCAATGCCTGTTTCTCATCTCTGCTGGTGTTTCAGTGGTGTAACAAGTTCATAGATACCTGTTGTGGAGGGGTAATTAATTAATGTGAGATGATATTTTCAAGAATTAGTATTGTTTATTAATATTCAATATTCAGAACTCTCGCCACCCCCATCGTTAATTTTAATAACAATGGGTTCTTTGCATCAGTCATGGGAACTTTATACAGGTAATAACAGGATCTAGAAATAACTACTAATAATATATAGCATTAATTGAACTCAATTGAACTGGCAGAGAAGGCTTTGTGGGTAGTGTACTGCTTGTGGTCAATGCACCAATTGCTTACTAGGTGGACTCAGGGAGCTCCTTTCTGCTTATGGCAGAAGGCAATTAGTGATTATCAGACAGCACATGGAGGGGTTGCTGTCAGTGGTCTCAAAGCAATTAGAGGCTTTGGAGTCTTCCCAGGCTCTTTTCTCAGGCAGCTGGAGTCTGGCACAGCCTCTGCCTGGTTCCTCTTGACTCCAGGTTCAGCAGCAGCCTTGCAGAGGGGCAGGCAGGATGCAATGCCATGTGCAGGCTTGGCACAATGTCAGGCTGGCTGTGCAGGCTGAGTGCCTGCAGGCATTGAGAGCCTGCTCCTGGTAAGCTCTTGGAAGGCAGTTTGCAGGCAGTTCAGGATACAATAAGGCAATAAGCAAGCACAGATGCAATGGCAGAGAGCAGGTACAAGGGCAGAGCACACATTGTGCTCCCTGCTCATCTCCTTCTATCCATACAGCCTGAGACTAATGTGCCTTTGGACACAGAATAGCCAATCAGAATGGCAGTTAGCCAAGCCTGACCGTATCAGGTGAAGCCATAGGCTTGCTTTACCCAAATCTGAGCAGAGCACAGCCTTGCACAAGGCAACCCTGAGTACCTTGTTTAGCACAGGATGCAAACAAGTCTGGGCAGGCCACAGTCCTCAGACTCAGTCGCTCCAGATTCTTTTGTCTTCTTTCCTGTAGTTGCTTCTCCCCAAAACAGAAGGAGGAAGAGGAGAAAAACATCTCTGGGCAAGCGAGGACATGGATAAGCCTATTTTGGCCTGCTTAGGGCTACCATGACAATGCCACTTGTCCTCTAATACTTGAAGCTCTTCATCATCCAATTAATGACAGTCCTGGAGCTTTCTGTTTTTAAATCCATTTGAGGTTTGGCCACCATATGAGTTCTCTATGTAGATTTATAGTGTAGGAAATGCAAACAGTTCAAGTTAGTAATAAATTTCTTCTGGACCGTCATGAGACACATTGCTCTGGCCCTAGGCTGGCCTCAAAAGGCTGAGTTGTCTGGTTGTGCTGGATCACACAGACACCTTTTGCCTTTCCAAAACCTGTTACAGCTGTACTGGTCCCATTTGGGTTCAGCCTGTGAAGTATGAGATGTTGAAGGTCTTGGGCTTAGTGCTGCTCAGAGAATTCACTGAGGCTGTAGCCAGCAGTTCCTTTCCTTCATGTCCTCTGAGGGAGGGGACTGCTAATCTTGGAGCTGTAGTTCAGCTAATTATAGCAATTGCCACACATCTCTTCCTGAGCATTACCCTGGACACTGCTCCTGCACTCCTGTGTGCAGTTCTGGAGCCCCCAGCACAGGAAGGACATGCAAGTGTTGGAGTGGGTCCAGAGGAGGCCACCAAGATGCTGAGAGGGCTGCAGCAGCTCTGCTGTGAGGACAGGCTGAGAGAGTTGGGGCTCTGCAGCCTGGAGAAGAGAAGGCTTCCAGGAGACCTTAGAGTAGCCTTCCAGGATCTGAAGGGGGCTACAGGAAGGCTGGGGAGGGACTATTGACAAGGTCTTGCAATGACAGGACAAGGGGCAATGGGTTTGAACTGGCAGAGGGGAGATTGAAACTGGATGTTAGGAGGAAGTTGTTTGCAGTGAGGGTGGTGAGACACTGGCACAGGTTGCCCAGGGAGGTTGTGGCTGCTCCCTCCCTGGAGGTGTTCAAGGCCAGGTTGGATGAGGCCTTGAGTGAGCTGTGCTAGTGGGAGCTGTCCCTGCCTATGGCAGGGGGTTGGAACTGGATGATCCTTGAGGTGCCTTCCAACCTTACCATTCTATGACTCTATGAATGCACCCAGTTTTGTGCTGGGTGTCCCAGGGTGCCAGTGCTCAGTCTGGACAAGCTGAGCTCCCAGGTGCTCCCAGTTGAGGGGAGCAGCCACTGAGCTCCCAAAAACACTAAAACTGTTTGCTAGTGTTTTCTACCTCTTGCACTTCTTTTGTTTTCACTTTGACTTTCCTTTGCATCAGACCTCCTTTGACCTATTAAGAACTGTCAGGTTTGCAGCAGTAATTGTGCTAGACTCAGAAGGGGTTGGGTTTTTTGTTTGTTTTTTTTTTGTGGGGGGGGAGAAAAAAAAAAGAAAGAAATCTCTGCAAAAGTAAAAGCATGAACCAAGAGGACAGCTGAAAGTAGCTGATTTCTTAGTGAGAGGTTTCCTGATCCCTGTAGGTCCCTTTTGATGACTTCATTATCTTATACAGCTCCTGACTTCCTGGTGGAAGCTTTTCTGCTAGCATTTCACAGCTCATTTTAAACTCAAAATATGAAGTAGCTTTCCTTTTGGCTACAATCGTTAAAGGTGTTGGTGAATGAAAGATTTGTAAATTGTTTTGGTAAAAATCTGGAAAAAAAATATTTCTGAGGAAAAAAAAACTTCACAAAAAAATTATATTTTAATGTTAAAAACTGATTCAAAAATACAGTTGGAAATTCTCTCTACATTTCTCGAGGAGAAAGTTAATTTTCTCTGATTTTCTTTGAGTTTCAAACACTTTTTTTTTGGTTGGGTTTTTTTTGTTGGTTTTGTTTGTTTGTTTGGGGGTTTTTTTTCATGAAGAAAATTCACAATAACTCTAGCAAGAAAGCAATGAAGCTGGAGGGATCCCACCAAGGCAAACCCATTGGTACACACATGGAGCACCTAGGGACACCACAGCATATCTACAACTCACCACTGATGTATTTTGCCCAACCTCTTTTTCTCTGTCTGATATTTTAGTTCCAGATGGATGTCCTGTGCCCAGTGCTGTGCCCAGAAGCTGAGTTACCAAGGCTGACACATTAATCCACTGCCAATCTGATCAGTGCCTGGAGGGAAGAGGCACAGAAGACATGAAGCATCTTTCAGTGGCTGCTGGGAATGTGCCACGGGCAGCAAGGGGCAGCTGAGGAGATGGCTGTGGGGCACCAAGGGTCTGCAGGGATGAACTCTGAGCTTTCTGCTAAGCGACAGCAGCTTCAAGGGCTCAGGCTGGAGAGGAGACCAAGGTAGGGAGGATGCTTTCACCAGCAGCATTTCACTGGCTCTCTTGTGACAAATGCTTTCATGCCTTTTAGATAACAAAAGTCTGTCTCTTACCTCTTTATGCAGTGTTATACCTTCGTTTTCTTTAAGATAAAATAACCCCCCCACAGCATTTCTGTCAAAAGCCTCCCACATCCAGTATCTCTTCTGCCTCTTTGCCCTTGGGGTGTACAAGGTACAATGTACATGGTTACATCAGGAGAGAAAGCAGGTCCCTCAACCAGTAATAAGGGAGGGTTGGCCCAGGCCAACCTCATGACATTCAACAAGGCCAAGTGGAAGGTCCTGCACCTGGGTAGGCACAATCCCAAGCACAGCTCCAGGCTGGGTGGGGAATGGCTGAGAGCAGCCCTGAGGAACAGGCCCTGGGGGTCTGGGGTGCTGAAAAGCTCAAGATGAGGCTGCAGTGTGAGTGCAGCCCAGACAGCAACTGTGTGCTGGGCTGCAGCAAGAGCAGTGTGGGCAGCAGGGCAAGGGAGGGGATTCTGCCCCTTTGCTCTGCTCTCCTCAGACCCCACCTGCAGTCCTGTGTGCAGTTCTGGAGCCCCCAGCACAGGAAGGACATGGAAGTGTTGGAGCCAGTCCAGAGGAGGCCACCAAGATGCTGAGAGGGCTGCAGCAGCTCTGCTGTGAGGACAGGCTGAGAGAGTTGGGGCTCTGCAGCCTGGAGAAGAGAAGGCTTCCAGGAGACCTTAGAGTAGCCTTCCAGGATCTGAAGGGGGCTCCAGGAAGGCTGGGGAGGGACTATTGACAAGGGCTTGTAATGCCAGGACAAGGGCAATGGGTTTGAAGTGGCAGAGGGGAGATTGAAAGTGGATGTTAGGAGGAAGTTGTTTGCAGTGAGGGTGGTGAGACACTGGCACAGGTTGCCCAGGGAGGTTGTGGAGCACAGAATCACCCAACGTGATCACATTGGGTGATTCTGTGCTACCCAACCTCCCTGGAGGTGTTCAAGGCCAGGTTGGATGAGGCCTTGAGTGAGCTGTGCTAGTGGGAGGTGTCCCTGCCTATGGCAGGGGATTGGAACTAGATGATTCTTGAGGTCCTTTCCAACCTTACCATTCTATGATCCTATAACTGTTCTGCCTGGACCCACAAGAGACCCATACTGAAGTTCAGCTTAGGATGTTGTGTTCTGTGACTCCTGGCTTTGTCTTTCTTTTGGAGAACATGATAGTTCACATTCAGGGCATGAAAAGGAGAGAAATGTGTTGCAAAATTTAGGATAATTGTTTGATGTACAAAGGCAGGCAGCATTCTCCTACAGAAAGGCATATGAATTCCCATGGAATTACTTCTGTCTGAAGAGGTAAATATTATAAATGGGGGGGAAAAAATAGTTCAGGAAGGAGTTAAAAGAAATGTCAGCACAGCACGAGGGCCATTTTTGTTTATCATTTACTGACCTAAATTTGCCAATGACATAGAACTGAGAAAGGAGGATAAAGTAAATACAGAGGAACAGAGCAAATAAATGCAAAATGATCTGGGTAGATTCAGCTTAGAGCCTGGATAAGTAGCTTATTCAGCTCAGTTGTACAGAAGTGTGAAGTAATAAGATTAAGAACTAAAAATAATCAAAGAGGATAGAGCCAGAAAGAAAATACAACAAATAACACAATCCCAGAAGAAGAGCAGACTAAGTACTTTTCCCTGTTGAGGGGAGAGAAGATAGAATTTGCTGTCTGGCAGGGAAAGGAAATGGACAAATTGCAGATTGATTGCATTTAGTGATTTAATATGCACCTGGCAGCAATGCCAGTGGATGAACTGGGGCTCAGCATGCAGGACACACGCAGCAGCTCTGGCAGTGTCTGCCCCAGATTGTTCTCAGCTGACAGAGAGTTTGTATTCTCAGTTCAGTTCAACTGTTTGTGGCTTTCCTCTTTTTTTTTTCCCCTCCTGTTTTGGTGCCTAAAGCATTGCGATCAGTGTAAACAAGTGATAGTTTGTGAGTTATCTATTAACAAGATTTGTGGCATTTTGCCTTAGGGAATTGCCTTATTATTAAAATTGTCTTATCATTACAGCTCAGGCTGGAGGAAGATAAGGCTAAGCAATTCCCATTTTTAAAACACAGACCTTACTTTACCCTCGTGTAGTTAGGAAACTGAACCAATAAACCACCAGGATCCTGTTAAAGAACAACACAAAGTCTTTGATATAGAATCACAGAATGGTAAGGTTGGAAAGGACCTCAAGGATCATCTAGTTCCAACCCCCTGNCCTGTGCTGGGGGCTCCACAACTGCACACAGGACTGCAGGTGGGGTCTGAGGAGAGCAGAGCAAAGGGGCAGAATCCCCTCCCTTGCCCTGCTGCCCACACTGCTCTTGCTGTAGCCCAGCACTCAGTTGTAGTCACAAAGGACCCTCACTCAGTCACAAACGACCCTCTCCCAAGAAATTAAGGACACCCTTAGCAGCTGCCTTCTGCTCAAGATCAGGTTACTACTTTTTTTTTCTTGAAGAGGTACTTCTATTATGTTAGAGAAATTATACTGAGTAGTCTCCCCCTAAAGTAGCAAAATAACTCCATAATTGGATTTGTTCAGAGTAATGATAACAAGATTTAAAACACAGTTGCAACACAGGGAAACTTAGTGTAAAAAAAGAAAAAAAAATACTACTCTGTGCTTTCAGCTGTCAACTAAGAGCATATTGAATTTTGCAGAGCAAATTCAAATAAAAGTGTTGAGATTAAAAGTGATAAAGCAGCAAGAGCCAGATCAGAATCCCTTCATAAATCAGATTAAATCTTCCTCAGGACCATAAAAACCTTATTAGCTTGACACGTCTAGATCAATCATTGCAAGATAATTATCTTAACAAGCTAAAGTTGTTTGGATACAGGAATTTTAAACTGCTTCTCCTCAGTGTGAAAATAAACTGTGGATGGTCTAGGAAGAAGCTGAGACAAACACATCCAGCCTTTCATGGTGACAAATAAGCCATAAAGTCTATCTGTAAGCATCAGCAAAGTCCTCTTTTAAGCACCAAAAGCTTGCATTATATTGAACTGTGAAACAGAGCTACACTGCCTCTTGTCACCATACAGTTTATTGACTTGAATCATAGAATCATAGAGTGGTAAGGTTGGAGGGGACCTCATGGATCACCTAGTTCCAACCCCCTGCTATAGGCAGGGACACCTCCCACTAGTACAGGTCACTCAAGGCCTCATCCAACCTGGTGCTGCACACCTCCAGGGAGGTTGTGAAGCACAGAATCACCCAACGTGATCTTTAATCACATTGGGTGATTCTGTGCTCCACAACCTCCCTGGGCAACCTGTGCCAGTGTCTCACCACCCTCACTCCAAACAACTTCCTCCTAACATCCACTTTCAATCTCCCCTCTGCCACTTCAAACCCATTGCCCCTTGTCCTGGCATTGCAAGACCTTGTAAATAATTCCTCCCCAGCTCAAACATGAGTGGTGCTGTTATTTGTAAATGTGGAACTGCAGAAGGGTGTGAGAACAGTCACAAAATAATCAGAGCCAAAAAGAAGGGATGTGGGATTCTAAACTAATTATAGAAATAGGACCTCAGCCTGTTTAGGGATGCTATGGGTATATAGAATCATAGAATGGTAAGGTTGAAAGGGACCTCAAAGATCATCTAGTTCCAACCCCCTGCCATAGGCAGGGACACCTCCCACTAGCACAGGTAAAGAGAAAACAGACATCTCTGATCAAAGAGGTTTTTCAGCCCTCTCTGAATCATTTGGGTCACCTTTTTTAATTGAGAATTTCATAGCTCATCCAGTTGAAGATCTCCCTGTTTGCTGCAAGAGAATTGAGCTAGAAGCCCTTTTAAAGGTCCCTTCCAACCCAAGACAATTTAAAGTGCCATTTTGTTTTGTTTCTACTGTGTATTTTGTCCATTTTCATTACTGCAGAACGCTTTGGAGAACATTCTTGTTAGTTTGGAGTGTTGTTGTCCTGCCTCTGGATTGAAAACTTGCTCCACTGCCTGTAGATTTAATTCTGAAGCAAATCAATACAGCTCTGTGTCACAGCACATGGCAGGCATGAGCTTTTATTTCAGCTCACAAAAGGCTCTTGGTGTCCTCTTAAGAAGTAAATGCTTTAAATTCTTTCCAAATCAACCCAGCCATTTGTATTTTTCCATCTCCTGAAAGGTGTATTAAAGAATGGTTTCCCATTTTTGAAGGTTATTTTGCTTGCTGGAAGCACTTTGAGTGGGGAAGCTTTAAAAAGCAATGCTATGTTATGGAGCCACTCCATAAAATGGTTATAAATACTTCTTGTAATGCAGAAGCTAATTATGGCTCTAAATGAACAAAGTAATTCCTTTGCACTATAAACAAGCTTATCTCTAGGTGAGCACTAAGGCAAAGAAGATACTTGATTAAAATTGCAGCATAATGCAAATGGAGACCAGGTCATTTTAAATAGGAAAAAAAACCAAAGTCAAATATGCTAAATATACTGGTTAGGCCACACCTTGAGTACTGTGTCCAGTTCTGGGCCCCTCAATTTAAGAAGGACATTGAGGTGCTTGAGCGTGTCCAGAGAAGGGCAATGAGGCTGGTGAGAGGCCTCGAGCACAAGCCCTATGAGCAGAGGCTGAGGGAGCTGGGATTGTTTAGCCTGGTGAAGAGGAGGCTCAGGGGAGACCTNCAGTGGTAGAAGGGACAATAATGCTTCGTAGACCCATGAAGGACAGATGGGATCAGTTAGCCTTACACACATAGTTAAGTTTAGTATTCCACACTGGTTTAATTCCCACATAGTGGGTTTTTTCAAGTTTGATTAACCCAGACACCTCCTAATAATTATGATAAACACATATTGTCATCAGAAATCAGCAGAAATTTGATAAGATTAAGCACAATGCAATACATCTTCCTTGCTCAGACTCTGGATAATAAATTACTTCTAGGCTTCAGAATGAGGCATTGTATAATTGAGCACAACAGATCAATTTTTAAGGATGCTTATTTGAATGCAAACCAGACTTTAGAGAATGGTAAACTTGATTAAAATCCCTCTTTAAGTGCAAATCACAAACAACAATATCTAATACTCTCAGGCCGTAACCATCCTATTAATAATGCAATTTATTGTTGAGATATAATTGTGAGGTCTTAACGATGTGGCAGCTGTAATCTACTTTAAAAATTAGAAAGGATGAACTCCACAGCTTTCTAATGTGGCTGAAATGCAGCCAGTGGCTGAGCAACTTGGATTTGGTTAGTGGAATCCATTGCAGCAGATTAAATGATCAGGTTTTGGGGTGTTGGTCACACATCATTTTCTCCATCTGTCAATGCTGGCTACCATCAATTATAGTATTTCTGGTATTGGGATAGATATGAAAATCAAATCCAGAACCTGGAGCTGAGTAAGGCATTTGACTCTGTCCCACATGGCATCCTGGTCACCAAACTGGAGAAATATGGACTGGATGGGTGGGGCACTGCTGGGTAAGGAACTGCCTGGATGGTGGCACCCAGAGAGTGGTGATCAAGGGCACAATGTCCACCTGGAGACCAGTGCCAAGTGGCATCCCTCAGGGGTCAGTGCTGGCACCAGTGCTGTTTGACATCTTTGTCAGTGCCA
>WBNM01029507.1:0-20235 GCA_013399055.1 Ramphastos sulfuratus
TCCTCATGTTGAGGTCAAATCTTTTATGATCAAGTTTGTATCTATTTCTCCTTGTCTTGTGCACCACCAAAAAGAGACTGGCTCCATCCATTTGACACCCAACCCCTCAGATATTTATAGACATTGATGCTACTTGTATATTGTGCTAATCTGTAAATATAGCTTCAGTCCTTAACTTCCATCCAGCTCAGGCTAGTCTGGGTGGTTTCATTGGAGGGTAACTCCCAAAGCATCACAAACAGGCTGCCAGGAGAGGTTGTGAGTCTCCTTCTCTGGAGACTTTCAAACCCTGCTTGGATGCATTGCTGTATGATCTACCCTATGGGATCCTGCTGTGACAGGGAGGCTGGACTCGATGGTCTCTGGAGATCACTTCCAACCTTTAAAGCTCTGTGATTCTGTGAATTCCCTTAAAACATTCTGGTTAACTTACATGTGACATGTGCACATGAATTAGCATTGCTCAACTGATATGGGAGTCATAATGGACATTTAGATAATAAATACAGTGCCTCACTTATAAAAACAAAAGAATGTAAAAGAAGCTTTTGAGAGTCTACGTGGAATCTCTTCATATTGCCAGAGGATGATACTGAAGTACTATGCAGGTATATTTAGAAATCAGTTTACCTGAGCTTAAATTCTGCCTTAAAAGCACAATGCCAGGGGAAGTTTAGGCTCGAGGTGAGGAGAAAGTTCTTCACTGAGAGAGTCATTCCCCACTGGAATGGGCTGCCCAGGGAGGTGGTGGAGTCACCATCTCTGGAGGTGTTCAAGGCTGGTTTGGACGTGGCACTTGGTGCCATGGTCGAGTCTCGAGGTCCGTGGTAATGGGTTGGACTTGATGATCTTTGAGGTCTCTTCCAACCTTGGTGATACTGTGATTTGAAAGATAGACAACTATCTTAACTATTCAACATGAGAACCACTGTATCTACCACAGAAAGAGCATCGACTGCTTAATGAGCTATGAATACTTGCAGTAGTAAAAAGCAATTATTCCTAAGTAAACCAATGTGGGAGTGGAGTCATTAGTGATATGCTCAAGTTATTTATTTTACCACTAGGACTTGTCTTCATATAATATGGTTATATGATGGACATGGTATAGTTATTGTTGCAAATGCATCAGAAATTTTTATTTTATTTATTATGTCAATAAAATTTTATAGAGAAAAATAAAGTAATAAAATCCTTGCATCGTTGTAAACAATATGGACACGGTGAAAAGTAAGAGTAAGTGAAATGAATTGGTGCTTAGGATAATGGAATTGAGAGATGAATGGGACCCAAAGGGTCCAAGTAAAACATACACAGATTCCAATTAAGCTTCCTTCAACTCCTCAGAGAGTGATTCTGTTTAATTTTGACCAATAAACTGCAACAGGCCTTCATTTCTAATCCAGGGTTTTAGAAGCAGCTTGCTCACTCACATGGTATTGTGCAAGAGGAAGGTAGTAGGAGAAAAGGAATAAATCCACAAGGACTGATGGAAAATAATGGAATAGTTCCACGAAAAAAAGGAGAAGGGTTTATGACTAGAACCACAAAAGGATATTACCTCCCTTTCAGAGAACAGGAAAGAAATTAAATGGATTTTTGAGAAATTTTGGAGAAGTAGTAAATTGAGCCAAATACTTTCCATCTGTCCATCTGCCTACCTAAGAGTTTTTCCTCTAGACACACCCAAGCTGCAGAAAAAGCCATGCTGTAAGTGCTGCTGTTTCTCTGCTTTACATGAGCTGCATTCTTCGGGGAAAAATCAGACCTCTCACTGTGATGAATAATCAACCCTAGAATTCATTGTGAATGGTATCTAAGTTCTCATGGAATTAGATTCTCAAGAGAAGGGGAAAAAAAATTTTAAAAAAAAGACAAGCAAACAAACAACACAAAACCAAAACCAGACAAACAAAAAACCCAAAAGACCTGGCAAGAACAACTGAAAAAAAAAAAAAACCAACCAAATGAAACAAACAAAGAATCCCAAAGAAACCAAGAATCCAACATATGATAATCATCTGATTTTTACTTCCACTGCAAAAAGATACTCTTCTTTCAATAATTGTGTTCAGACAGAACACAAGTCAGTCATATGAAAAATACTATTATTATTATTATTATTATATTCTTTTAAAAATTGGCTGCCTAAGTCCTGGTTCTTGACTGTTTGCTTTGGTTAGGCATCACTATTCTTAGCAAATCTTAACTACCAGTCCACATTTTCAGTTTCACCCACCATTACCTCTTGGTATTTAGGCAAACAAGTAAGGTAGAATAATCAGTGGGTATGTAAAACTCTCTCACCAATGAAGATTCTCATACTTGGTATGAGACTTTTTCTTCCCCCTTTGGTTAAACATACACAAAAAATGACCTTCACTGCATTTCATTTAGTTTACAGGATGTGTATGACCCTGAATTAGGAGTCACCAGAAGGGCTCTCAGAGCTCAGGTATCCAGTAAGATGTAGAATCATAGAATCATAGAACAGTAAGGTTGGAGGGGACCTCAAGGATCATCTAGTTCCAACCTCCTGCCATAGGCAGGGACACCTCCCACTACCACAGGTCATTCAAGGCCTCCTCCAACCTGGCCTTGNAGTCTCCACATTAAAGCAACCTAAATTAGATAGGATCAAATTCAGATTGAGTGAACCTTCATTCAAACATCCCAACATTTAAGGATGCTCCACCAAGGAGGAACATATAAATGCAAGATGTGAATAAAAATTGCTAATGGAGATCATCATTAGTGTAGCAGATTAACACATACAGTGTAAAAGAAAAAAAAAAAAAAGAAAGAAAAAAAAAGGCAACTAAATGAACAAGTTTACATAATCAGAAAAATGAAAAGTAATAGAGATCAATGTTTCCTACAGATTAGCACATCAAGAACACACAATTGCAGAATCAATCAGGTTGAAAGAGACCTTCAAGATGAAGTCCTACCTATCAACCAACACCATCTAATCAACTAAACCATGTCACCAAGTGCCACATCCAGTCTCTAATTTTTTAACACTTCCAAGGACAGGGACTCCACCACCTCCCTGGGCAGCCCATTCCAATGCCAATCACTCTCTGTCAAGAACTTCCTCCTAACATCCAGCCTAAACCTCCCCTGGCACAGCTTGAGACTGTGTTCTCCTGTCCAGTCACTTGTTACCTGGCAGAAGAGACCAATCCCACCTGGCTACAACCTCCCTTCAGGTAATTGTAGAGAGCAATAAGGTCTGCCCTGAGCATCTTCTCCAGGCTAAACACCCCCAGCTCCCTCAGCCTCTCCACACAGGGCTGTGCTCCAGCCCCCTCACCAGTCTTGGTGCCCTTCTCTGGACATGTTCAAGCACCTCAACATCTTTCTTAAATTGAAGGGACCAGAACTGGACACAGCACTGAAGGTGCAGCCTAACTAGTGCTGAGTATAGGGGCAGAAGGACTTCCCTGGTCCTGCTGGCCACACTACTCTTGATACAGGCCAGGATGCCATTGGCCTTCTTGGCCACCTGGGCACACTGCTGACTCATGTTCAGCTGCTGTCAACCATTACCCCCAGGTCCTTTTCTGCCTGGTTGCTCTCCAGCCAGTGTCCCCAGCCTTTAGCACTGCATGGGGTTGTTGTGGCCAAAGTGTAGAACCCTGCACTTAGCCTCTTATACATTGATTCCCACCTGATTTAACTTGTTCAGTTCACCAGAAAGTGGAAAAATACTGTGTAATATTTTGCTATAGTATCAACACAGATTAGTAGATGAGGTTGAAGGTTATTCTTGGAGATCAAAATAGATTAATATTTATGATCCTATTTTACTGATTTTCTCTGTAAGAAGGAATTCTAGTATTAAGCCAGAATTGGCAAAGCAAGCTATTGGTTGCATGTATGCACCTTATAATTAAATGAGACACCTAAAAGGCCTTTGTATTGGTGTTCTGATATAGAATTTTTGAATGAGAAAAACAGAAAAACAACCCACAGTAGAATTAACATCAAACATGAACAAACGAAATAAGAGCAACAGCCACCCAGAACAGAAAATGAAAAACAAGTTTTGTAGGAGCACATTGCAAAGATAAACCAGCCAGTTAAATATTGAATAAATCACCTTTTATCCACTTGTTGTGACACACAGCCAAGGAAATTGATAACTTCAGAACTCCAGGTCCCCATGAAAAATATCATTTCCAGAGATGGCCTCTGCCTTAAATCAGATACTGCATGAAAACTACTTGTATTTTTTTTTTTTTTTTATTCCCTCCCTAGCCTGGCTCAATAAGATTCTCTCCAAAATGCCAGTTTCACCTTCTAATGTGAGCAGATGGCAGAGAGCAGTGACCATAGAAATTACAGCATAGCACACAGAAAACAGAGAACCAAAAATACAATGAAGGAAATCGGGACAATTTTTGTTTTGTCATTTGTTCTTTAAGCAAGGTACCTTTCCAGCAAAAGGGAAGGATTATCTCAAGGTTATTTATTCATTTACAAGCAATCAACTAGGTTCAGATAGTTGAAATCCCTGGTATCCAGAGAGTCAGTAAGAGGCCTCATGCATATGTTCTACTTCATGTTGCTCATCTGCAAAACAATGAGGCTTGTAATGATGTGAAAGGTTTAATGGACTCTCTCCTGGTTCGTCCTCTATCCAAGCTGACTGTTATTTGTGTAGTGTAATCTTCTTAAGAGTGTAGTTCCCGCAGGGAGATGAGCAGGCAATGACTGGGCTCTGGATGGAAGCTCATGTCAGGGATCAAGGATCATCCAGTTAATAGTTTTACATTTAGAAATCCCCAATATTCTGGTTCTAAAGAGCTGCTTGCTAACACCTAGAGCTGGTTTTGGTTATTTTGCACAAAGAGAAATTCCTTTAAGTATCACCATTTAAAAATTACACAAACACTGATGAGAAAGTATTATCAGTCAGTTAATTATTATCTAGACTCAAGGAGGCTAAGGCGATGATGAAGGTATTTAGCACATTAGCAGGCCATTATGTGGGGAAGGAAAAAAAAAACCAAGAACAGGCAAGAAAGAGAGCAGTTATATTTGACAAAGCTGTTCAGAAGAGATGTTTATATGCACTGATTAAGATATAATATTCCTTAAAAACCAAAGCTTAGCTGACTGCTTGCTTTGGATGCAATAGGAAACAGGAGTTCAAATCCCACAGGCAGCTTTGAAACCCCAGACCTGAACATTTAACACTAAACACCTGAGACATCAATATTTCATCTTTAATCCTCTTAAAAAGAAAGGTAAAATCAAACCTAAATAAAATAACTTTCTATATTATTTTCTTTGCATTTTCAGTTGTTTGTGGAGAGAAATAATTACCTAATGTGTGCCTCCAGTATATTATATGAAATGATTAAGATATGAGACCAGCAAGACACTTTTGCACATACCATTGGCTGTGTCACACTCACTCATGGTCTCAAAATTAAAGGCCAAGTTAGTGCCATCAAGTAAAATCAAGAGACTGTGATATTTCCCTTGGGAAATCTGTCACTTCATAGAGAATTGTTTCAGATCAGGGTGGAGAAAACAAAACTGTTACAAGGAAGGAACAACAGCGAAAAATAGACTCTGAACAAGATTAATATGATTCATAGATTCATGGAGTGAAAAGGCCAAAAGGGACAATTGCTTCACCTATTCTGACCCTCTTCAAACCACAGGACAATGCATTTCATCTGTTTAACCTTGTATGGAGACCAGTTATTTGTGTATGACTGAAGCAAAGCTTGCACTTAGCTAAGGCATGCCATCCAGAAGACATGAACCTGTGAAATCAAAGCATCAAAAGGAGGAAAATCCAATACTTCTCTTTCGAGCATTTTTAATCTGTTAATGGCAAAATATGTAATTTCTTTTTTTTTTATATGTCAAATCACTGTTGTCATGCCCTTTGCTCCTATTATTCTTTGAAAATGCCATTATCAGAGGGTCTTAGAATGAATTAGAAGATCACTTAATTCAACATTCAACTCAAAGAAGGGACAAAATATCACATCAAATTTAGTTTTTTGTTGGTTTTTTTTTTAATTTTATTTCATTTTCAAGGAGGGAAAGCATTGTGGAATGTAATTTCCTGTCCTCTTTCTTGGAGAGGGGTTTGGGAGGACCATGTTGCATTAATTTCATTCTGTATAAATGAATTTATTTGTTTATTTATTCATCCATTTACTTATTTATTTATTTAATTATTTATTTTATCTATTTATTTAGCTACTTATTTATTTATTTATCTATCTATCTATTTATTTATTTTTAAATATAGGTACCAAAACTGTGCAAAACCTGTAGTACAGGTCTCATCAGTGCTATGTGCCTAGCAGATTGCAGAATATCATTATTCCTTTTTCTCTCCTCTCAAACTCCTCCTATACATTTAATTTTCCTCCGTGCATTGAAAAAATATTTTCACGACATTGTTTTCCAATTTATCATTTTCCTTATGTGATTTTTGTTTTTCATTTTTGCAATTACATTTGTCTTACAAAGAAATAAACAACAAACATTTATACAGGCTCAGATGGGCTTGTTTGACTGCCTGATCCAGATAGTTTAGGTTTATTCTCTGGCCATCAGTCTGGTGACTGTGGACATACAGAATTCATTTGGAGAGATTGTGTTAACTTTCAGAAGAAATCATCCAGATTTTCATTTCACCTCTTCTCTGCCCTGCTCTTCAAGGTGTGTCCCAGATATTTTCTTCTTTTGAACTGTACCAGACTACTAAATGAAACACTATACAAGCAGTATTTCATCTTTCACCTTTAGGAAGATTAACATTTGTAGATCTAGATCTGCTCTAAAGACATCTCACCTCCTCCTTGCAAAAGCTTGACCTGCCTCTCCAGTTGTTGTGGTTTTGGTTTGGGGTTTTTTTTGGTTGGTTGGTTGGTTTTGGTTTGTTTGGTTTGGTTTGGGGGCTTTTTTTTTTTGTTGTTGTTGTTGTTGTTTTGGTTTTGGTTTGTTTGGTTTGGTTTGGTTTTGGGGTTTTTTTGTTTGGTTGTTTCTGGTTTGTTTGGTTTGGTTTGCTTTGGGTTATTTTTTTTTTGGTNATTCGAACCCGATGTAATTGACTCCATAATCTCCTTGCATTGTCATACTCAAGTTACAGCAAACTTTCAGTACATCTTCTACTCTCCATCACAAGGTGTATCTTTTACTGTACAGCTACACTAATAAACCTTTCATTCAGGTTCTCATCATATTCAAAGTGCTTCTGCAAAATATCATTTTCATAGTTCATTGCTTTGATAATGGCAGTCCTCTATGCAACTTTCTATTAATTCTGCTTCTATCACACCAAATGGAGATTACTTATTTTTAAACCCAAGGTTCTTTGGAGCTTGTGTCTGCTCAGTCTTTTTTGTTTACTACTTAAATGTCAGATCCCATCTCTGCTTGGCATTCCTGCATATTCTGGAGAATATGTTTGTATGCTGCTCTGTGATGATCTTTGCTGCTTAGAGCTTCCTAAGGGAAAAAAAAAAAATCACTTGTCTGTGCTTCTACATTTTCACCCTCACTGATTCCTTTTGCTGCCTATAAAAAGTCTTCTCAGTGACGAATCCCTTTTCCTTTCACACTGACCAGAGCTGTCTCACTTTTAATTTGCCTCCAGTACACCTCCCTTCCTCCTCACCCCCCAGCCTGCAGCTACCTTATGTCTGTTTTCTNTGTGGGGTTGTTTTGGTTTTATTGGGTTTTTTTGGTTTTTTTTTTTTTTAATGCAAGCTCAATGCAGCAAAAATTTAATTTCTCTCTTTCAAACATTTTTTTCCTCTTTTCAAATTTCCTTTGAGCATACTCACCCTGTCCCTCATCACCAAAAGCCTTAATTGTGTCCAGTTCTGGGCCCCTCAATTTAAGAAGGACATTGAGGTGCTTGAGCATGTCCAGAGAAGGGCAACGAGGCTGGTGAGAGGCCTCGAGCACAAGCCCTATGAGGAGAGGCTGAGGCAGCTGGGATTGTTTAGCCTGGTGAAGAGGAGGCTCAGGGNAGCTTCCTAAGGGAAAAAAAAAAAATCACTTGTCTGTGCTTCTACATTTTCACCCTCACTGATTCCTTTTGCTGCCTATAAAAAGTCTTCTCAGTGACGAATCCCTTTTCCTTTCACACTGACCAGAGCTGTCTCACTTTTAATTTGCCTCCAGTACACCTCCCTTCCTCCTCACCCCCCAGCCTGCAGCTACCTTATGTCTGTTTTCTTACAGTTAGACACTCGATTTACTCAAACATGAACTCTTGGTTTATGTTTGTGTTTATACAGTTCATAGCACAAATGAGGCCTGGCCCACTGAGTCGCTCATCAGTAACACAAATCAAAGATTAACCTGAAGGTCAAAAATCTCATTTAAAGTCCAGAAACATTTTATGTTTTCTGTTTGTTTGCTTGCTTGCTTTGGTTTCTAGAGGAGCAGAAAATGGTACCAGACTTTGTACTCCATGGAATTAAGAGATGTGCAAGTGTGGAAAACCGAGCAGATGGAGGTTCAAGAAAATAAAAGGGGATAAATTACTTCATTATATAGGGGGACTTTAGATGAACAGAGATTAAAATTTTCTCAGTAAAATACACATTCATTTTCTAATTAAAAAAATACTAGAGGAAAATGTAAAAATATTTCCCACTTTATTTTTTTCTCCTTGTTTTCTACTTTGTGTCTTCTAAAATAAGTGGGAAGAGAGGTGAAGGCACCAACAGGCAAAATGTAAAGAACAGAAACTGCAATTATTTACACATTTCCACGAGTAATCAGTCTGTAGAGTTGTTGTTCATACTTTTCATCTTGCCCTTTTTCTTTCAGAATGTCCCAAGTGTCCCCACACATTTAAAATTATTCAATGTATGCAGTAAGAAATACATAATAGTGTCTCCTTCCTCCCCATCACTAAGATCACTATTCACCATTTAGAGCATTTGAGCTCATTTTCTATCTGAAGCTACAAATATTGAACATACAAAATAAAAAAATGATCCCTTATTAGTGTCTGAAAGGACTAGTGAGGAATCTGCACTAACAAACTAAGCAGAGAGATCATTTCTGGTGAAGAAATAGAAAACTGTCTGCATCAGTGTGAGAAATACCACAAGACTTTCCAAATGCTATGCAAAATTCAAGCCATATATTCTGGAGCCAGGCACATTCAAATGGGATTCAAACAAGTCAATTTGGAAAAGGCCAATTTTTCCTGACTGGATGAAGTTAAGATACATCTTTAGAAGAGACTGCAAACATTGTTTTCTTAAAATAGCAAAACAAAGAGTGGGCAAGAATATGACTTCATCAATAAAGACATCAGAGTAAAAGCAGAGGGAGCAAGATGAAGAGATATTTTAGCTAAAAGCTTGTATGTGCATAAGAATAAACAAGTACAAAGTGGCCACACATAAATTTTGCAAGAAAATTAGGAAGTGCTTCCTAATCTCAGAAAAATAGAAGACCTTGGAGACTGACTAGAGAGAAGTGGAGCAGATTTTAAAGATCCTAAGATGGAGCTCAGGAATGGGCTTTTTTGTCACATGTGCTTATGATAGGGATGTTTAAACAACACAGCCCCAAAGACTTCCAGCAATTCTGTAAGTGCAGACCATCCCCTCTGCCTATAGAATACATGGACAGAATAATTTTGATATTAAGTAATAGTACATTCATAGGTATCAAATATTTTATGGATGTTTAAGCTGAATATGGTCTTTGTTGAACTCATTAATGAAAATTAAGAGAGTCATCTAAACAAAAAGGAAACTGGAATATATTGGGACTGTCAACTGCAGAGATTAATATTGATCTAATCATATATATACACTTTTCCGTAAGAGCCTTAATGTGCCTTTGTTCATAGAATCATAGAATGGTAAGGTTGGAAGGGACCTCAAAGATCATCTAGTTCCAACCCCCTGCCATAGGCAGGGACACCTCCCACTAGTACAGGTCACTCAAGGCCTCATCCAACCTGGCCTTGAACAGGGAGGGAGCAGCCACAACCTCCCTGGGCAACCTGTTCTTCACAAGACTGTGCTCCACTCCCTTCACCAGCCTTGGTGACTTTCTCTGGACACATTCAAGTACCTCAACATCTTTCTTAAACTGAGGGAGGGAGCAGCCACAACCTCCCTGGGCAACCTGTTCCAGTGTCTTACCACCCTCACTGCAAAGAACGTCCTCCTAACATCCAGTCTAAANCATACATAATACTAATTCTGATACTAAGTATTTAGATTTCTATAGTTCCTTTGTGTGTTTATATGTTCATATACACAGATAAAAGTACAACTATAGATACATGTGTATATATGAGTATAAGTTTTCAGATCCATTGTCATGAACTACCATATAATAACTCTAAAGAAGAGAGGAATAACTGCATGTTTAGAGTGAAAGGCTATAAATAGCTTTGAACTCTTTTACTGAAACACTTCAACATTTCTCTAACATAATGTTTTGAAAGGGCCTGGGGTCAATACAAATTAAATGTGTGGAGGCTAAAAAGAAAATTTGACAGAAAATATGTTCAAAGAGCACAGTAAGGTGGCATGTAAAAACAATAATGGGTCATTATGCTGTCTTATTAGAGAAATTAAAGCATTGCACACACATTGCCTGACTCATAGTGTCCAGCTTTTCTACTGAACAACTTGAAACCTGTGTTCTCTACTCAAGTAGTGATTTTTTTTTTTTAAGTGTTATTTCCTTTGCAACTCTAAATATTTAATAATATCAGAGTGGCAAAAGGCAGAGATCTACTGGACTCCTGCAAATACTCTTCGATTAGGTAAGCATTAAAGTTTATACACAAACAGGCTAAACAGAGTCCTTGCAGGTGCAAAGAGTGGTGTTTCATCTTCACCTTTTGGAAAGCTTCTTTGTAGATACAGAAGTATAGAAAGAGGCATAACATATGGAGGATCTATACAAATTTAGTGGTTTTTTATGATGAAGTCACAGCAACAGTGGACAAGGGAAGGGCAATTGGTGTCATCTACCTGGACCTGAGCAAGGCATTTGACTCTGTCCCACATGACATCCTGGTCACCAAGCTGGAAAAACATGGACTTGATGGGTGGAGCACTGCTGGATAAGGAATTGGCTGGATGGTCGCACGCAGAGAATGGTGATCAAGGGCACAATGTCCACCTGGAGACCAGTGACAAGTGGCGTTCGTCAGGGGTCAGTGCTGGCACCAGTGCTGGTTAACATCTTTGTCAGTGACATGGACAGAGGAATTGAGTGCACCCTCAGCAAGTTTACAGATAACACCAAGCTGTGTGGCACAGTTGACTTGCTAGAGGGCAGGGATCCATCCAGAGGGACCTGGACAGGCTGGAGAGGTGGGCCCAGGCCAACCTCATGAAATNCACATTCTTTTAAATTAGAAATGGACCTGCAGCACTGAATTCAGGTTGAAAGATGTGTGTACCTGGAAGACGTGTGGTATGCCACCAGCAAGCCTTTCAAGCAACCTTTCCTCTAGCTGGTGGAAATTCCCTCCAGTGATATATTTCATCCTGTTACATCAAATAAACTTGTACTTTAGCAGACAAATTCCTGATACTGCATTAGTGTGAGTGCTTTTTTTCTGTTACAAAGGAACTAGAAAAAAAATGGTTCAGTAAAGACATGATTATAGTCAGAAGGCTGCAGTCTACCTATACATTTCTTCTCTCCTGGTCATTGTAGTATAAGTGTGTAGTAGTTTAAGACTTAGTGGAAAATTCCAAACTGAGAGATTGGGGCTTTTCTGAAAGGTCAGTGCAGAATGTAAATAAATTAGAGGATTGGTTGCAAGAAGAATAATAATGATAAAGTCTATATAATTAATTGCTTTCTTAATTGGGATAAAAAGTCAGTGTATAAACAATTCTTTTTTCCTCCTGTCTTTGGCTTTGGTCTTCTTGCAGCTCTCTTCTTTGCATTTCTCCCCTTGTCTCTGTCCTAACCTTCTCGCTGGTACAAACCAACTAGGAGGCAATGGGAGAATAGAATTATAGAATGTCAGGGGCTGGAAGGGACCTTGAATGATCATCTGGTCCAGCCCCCCACCAGAGAAGGATCACCTCAAGCAGATCACACAGGAATGCACCCAGACGGCTCTTGAATATCTCCAGAGAGGGAGACTCCACAACCTCCCTGGGCAGCTCATTCCAGTGCTCTGTCACCCTCACAGTGAAAATACGGAACCCACTATGCCTCAGAAGGGAGGGAGAGGGAGGATGGAGATGGTCCAGTTGCTGGAAATCCTTATGGGCTTTGTTCAGGGGCACTTTTATGTTGCTTCTAATTGTAAATAATTGTAATATATTTTGTGCATATACATGGTATTATATGCTTGTAGATTTTAGCTTGCTGTAAATACATAGTATCATGTTTAGATTTGCTTCCAAGCCTTCTGAGCTGATCTGCTAATTTTATTTGGGAGTAATTTTCAACCCACCACAAATTAGTTGTGTTTGGAACCTTGGAACATAAAATATTTACCTGGAGGGAAAAAAAATTAATTTGTTATGGGGTGTGCCATGGGTTGAGATAATCTGTTGTTGATATCCAATATTGTTTTCTTATCATGTCAGCTTCAAAATGGAAGCATTGGTTGAATCAAAACATTATGGGACTTGAAGTTCAGGTTGATAACATCAGAGGCTTTTTGTTTTGATTGTGGTTCTCAGTTTTTGGGTGTAGGTCCTTTCTGCAAGGTGGGCTGCAAGTCAGGGGATGAGGGAGGAGCTGTTGCTCACTTCTGTATTTTGCTGTGCTTTTCTGAAAATAGGCTAAGGCAATTGTGCATCTTATCTCATTGAATGCTGTCTCAACACAGAGGGGCTTTTTTGTGTGTTATTTTCCCTCCCATCTCTGTGTAGAGAGGTGAGCTCGTGAGATGGGACTGTGCTAACACAGAACACAGTGAAGGTTCACAATCTTCATCACCCAGGCATCAAGTAGACTGTTCTATAGATACATATGAAGAACATCTGAGTTTGTGTTGGAAGTGACTGACGTACAAACTCCATTAACTTTATAGCAGAAAGCAAATAGAGTTTTCCAAGAGGTGTTTGGAAACACTAAGTAAATTCAGTGGCTTAAATTCCTTACTTGGGATAAGCGAAGAGTACCCCAGAAGTCAAAGGTACGACTCATTTGTTAAACACACTAGTTCTAGGCCTTCCAGGACATCTATTGTGCTAAGATCTAGCAGACTCAAGACATACTGAGGAGATTTAATGTGCATTCTGCTTCTGTGAGATACAGATTTACCACTTTCTTCTGATGAAAGTCCGAAGGTTTGTTTTTGGCGCCTGTTGTTTGTTGAGTAGTTTGTTGCTTGGTTTTGGTTTAAGTTCTGGAATATTTTGAGAAAGGAGACTAAATAGGAAAAGGAGCTTCCTTATCCAGAAGGGGCCTAAAATCCACTTATATTCTTTTTCACTACCCAATGCTTTTCTTCCTTGTTCAGGGTCATGTTTAGATTTAACAGAAGTGGCTCACAGAATTTAGTCAGAGGACACCTGCTATTCCTAGGCCTTTGTCACTGGTGAAATTATCTGTGAAAAAGAAAAACATAAACCTGCTTAGCCTCTACTCTATAATCTGTCCCTGGATCCTAAATTGAGTTTAAATTGGCTGAACTTAAGTATTTGTGCCACTGTATGATTTCATTACTTGTGAATATAAATTACCACTCAGTATAGACCACAGGTGAATCTTCTCCTGCAGCTTTTCACTGACTGTACCTGATAGGTCAGACCACTAACACAGAAAATATAAAAGATACTCAAATTTGTAATTGCAAGGCATAAAAATATACAACCAGGAGTTTCAACTGTTTAATGCAGAATTACATGAGACTATTTTTGATGCAGTGAGGTTTGATGGTGTGGAGAAAAGCTGATTCATGAGCCGAATGGCAGGACATCACTGTGTGAATCTCTGCAGGCAAACAAAACTTGGCAGCTTTCATCATATATTAAGGAAAACATTTACAGAAAAATAATATGGCAAAAGATTCAAGGTACAAAGTCTGAAAGATGTGTTGACTATGACACACTCCTATAAACTGTGAAGAGTGCTGTGAAATACCTAAAAAAGAGAAAACTTTCTGCTGAATTTAAAGATACTACAGGCTTTTGTATGAGATGATTCCTAAGGGGATAAACAAAGTAGCAAACAAAAGAAAACACACAAACAAACCAACCCAAGCACAGCTATTGAGAGTTTCGGAAGTGAACCCCAGTGGCTGGATCAGTGCACAAGAATTCTTTTACTTCCATGGTTTTAGTTTTGGCTCACCTAGGAAGCTCGTTGGTTTTGCCTCTTGACACATACTTTTACTTCTGGTTCACTGTTTCACTCTTTCCCAATATGCTGATCTTGTCTGTGAGGATGTCGTGCAGGGGTAAATTAATTGCTGAGATATATTAATATTTTTAAAATATAGTTTATTAAGTATTCAGAACTCGCATCACCCCAATCACCAATTTAATAACAGGTTCTAGTCATCATTTATGGAAACTATATACAGGTTATAATAGGATCTAGGAATAACTAGTAAGTATATACACATTAATTGAACTGGATTGAACTGGTAGAGAAGGCTTTGTGGTCAGGGTACTGCTTGCAGTCAATACTCCACTTGCTCATGAGATGGATGCAAGGAACTCCTTTCTGCTTATGGCAGAAGGCAATTAATGATTACAAGAGGCTTTAAACATTTACTCACAAAAATATTATCTGACAGTACCCAAAGCTCANCAACAGCGGAATGTGAAGATTTACTGCACTAAGAGTGTACAGAAGTGTTCTGAATGTCCTGACACCACTCCTGCTCTTTGCAGAGGAATGAAAAGACAAAAAGAGAAAACTGGTTCAGAGTCAGGTGAGGTAGGGCCAGAAATGCCTTGGTTCAATGTCTAGGTCTGTAGTATCTATTTATGCCTTTCTAAGGAAGGAAAAAGAGGAGCAATTCAGAGATATGATCAAATAACTGAATAGCAATTTGGAATACTGCTTCCTGGATAGAAGTTAGCAAGACCATTTCATCAGAAATGCTTCTCCCCAGAGCATAAAGATACTTTAAAAGGCTCTCAGTTCAGACACATGGTGGAAGAGTGATTGCCTGACTTAGACACTTCTTGAAAGCTGAGCTTTTGTGTGTGTATATATATATAAAACCTTGTAATTTAAGTGAAACATAAATGGGGTGAAGGATAACTTTACCTAGATTCAAGAGCTACTGTCAGACTTCTCAAAAATCTCTGTGGAAGAGGGCAAGCAAAAGCAAGCTTACAAAGCCACAGCAATTATACTTGTACTTGCTATTTGCTTCCTACTTATGGATATTTGCCTCTATAATGCAAAAGTTATACAGATCTTTGGAATATCTAAGCTTCAAATACAATCAGTTCTAGAGGTTCTTCATTAAATTGTGCTGGTCTTGTTAATCAACATGGTATGAAAACAGATGGCCTCCACATCCAACTTTTTGAGCAGCATCAATTTGCAGTAGCCCTCAGTTTTTTAGTACAGCCTGTAACAGAGTAACCTGAGAGTCATTAACAGACCTAAAGACATGGATGCTCAGAGTCTGGTTTAGGCATAGTGAATGGTAACACTTGTGTGTATCACCTTTTAACCACTGATAGGGCATATGATCTCTTAGTAACATTAGGAAGATTGAAAGCCAATTTCAACCTGCACATTGCAAAAAACATGGGAACTCAGGAGCACACTTCAGCCTACAAGAATATAGTGGTCACACTTGATTTTGATTGCAGTTTTTAAAATACCTTGGCTCAACTGCTATTAAAAAAATACTATTTTTTCATCTTTCACTTTTTGACTTCCAAGGAGAATTTGGCTCAGGCTCTCTGACTTCAAGTGCTCTATTTTTTTCCCCCCATAGCAAGCTCCAAAAGAAATTTCTTTCCTTCCTTGATCCAACTGCCCAACCATTGGCCACTCAGGATGTAAAGCATCTTGTTTACTTCTAGCCACATCACTGGTGCAGTTGTCATGCTGTTTCAGAAATGCACTACAGCTAGCTACAGGTACCAAATGGAATCATAGAAAGATAGAGGTTCTTGATTGAATTTATTTGTGTTTGAATCTGTCAGGGATAAAAGAGCCAACAAATAATAAAATAGATGCAAGTCTCTGTAAGTCAGCAGCCACCTGCTACCTCTGGGCTATTAGAGGAGCCCTCAGCATGACAACACAAATCCATGCTGGCAGGCCAATCACAGCTTAAAAAAACCCCTACATCAGCTTAGCTCGTCAACTCAGTCAGCAGAGTGACAGCAACATTGAAATTTCATTTTTCCTGTTATTAGCTCTGAATTGTTTTATCACATTATTTTTACTCTCACCCTCTCATCACCTTTCAAATGTTGATGGTTCTAAAATGCAGTCTATGCAGCTGCTCTTTTGAGAAATGGTAGTTTGGTTCTACTTTTTTTTTTTTTAAATTTCTTTAAATAGGTTGAATCTTGGGTTTCATCTCTCTCCATTCTATATATCTAAATCATGTAAATTGCAAGGAACTGTGAAAGTCAAAGTACTCCTCACAGGCACCATAATTATTGATAATAATCTATTCTTCAAAGCTAACAACATTCCACATGCTGTTCTCTAAAGACAAGTGAAATTAGTGAATAAGTAAAACTATGTTCACTTGTATCACCTGCAACTGCATTTAAATTGACCCTAAGATTTTACAAGGGTATCTTGTATAATGAGGTTATGCAAAGGGACAGAGCAGATTGAGCTGTTAGGAAAGGGAATGAATATTTAGGGCTGTGAAAAGAAATTGAACTAAGTGCACTAGCCCGAAGCGAAGGCTGACATATTTTTTTTAAGCAGCGAATGAAATCCTGGTCTCAGTACAGTCAGTAAGTTTCATCAATAACTTCCACAAGACTGGGATTTCCTTCCCTTCATCTGAATTTGAAGAGCAGGAGGAGTGTGCCTTTTTGTAAAACAAAAAAAAAGTTATTAACTTGAATATGGCATAAAGCATCTTGTCTTCATCAGAGGTTACAGAATTGTTATTTAGAGACTACAGAATCATAGGATGTTAGGAGTTGGAAGGGACCTCTGGAGATCATTGAGTCCAACTCACTTGCCAGAAGAGGGCCTTAATCTAGTCCAGGTCACACAGATGGGTCTTGAAAGTCTCTAGAGAAGGCGACTCCACAACCTCTCTGGGCAGGCTGTGCCAGAGTTCTGGGACCCTTACATTGAATAAGTTCTTCCTCATGTTCAGGTGGAACTTTCTGTGCTGTAGTTTACACCCATTGGCCCTTGTCCTATCCAGTGCACAACTGAGAAGAGTTTGTCCCCTCCCTCTTGATCCCCAGCCCTTAGATATTTATAAACATTCATTAGATCCCCTCTAAGTCTTCTCTTCACCTCAGAGGTCTCTCAGCCTCTCCTCACAGGGCAATGTTCCAGCCCTTTAATCATCTTTGTAGCCCTCTGTTGGACTCTTTCAAACAGATCCCTGTCTCAAACTGAGGAGCCCAAAACTGAGCACAGTATTCCAGGTGAGGTCTCACCAGGGCAGGGATGATGAGGAAAACAGAAAATTAAAACAATCAAGTTGCAAGTTAGTTATTTTCCTTTTGTTATTTACAATCACTGTACACCAGTAACTTATTAAGTTTGCATATCTTCAGCACTGTATCCTGAAGGCTTGATACAATCACATACTTGTGCTCATTAAAAAGGGATCTTAAAACTTTGTCTGGTCTCATTTATTTTCTGGAAACTCTGCATTACTAATCTGAACCAGTTATGGAAAGAATTCAGTTCTAAAAGCAACAGAGGTAAATAGTGAGATTCTTCTGGGAATACATCAAAACTTGGGATTTGGCCTTAGTACAATGAGTAATCACAGATGGGCAAATTTCAGCATCTTTGAGCTCTCAGTGACCTGATTTTCTTCATCCCTCATTATCACACAGTCTGTTTGGGAGAGGCTTGAAAACTATCTGGGAAAGATGGCTCTCTTGAACCCAAGAGAGTTACATGGGAATGAAGAAATGAATTCTGGGTTCACACATGAGGTGAAACATACAACACAAGTATATGGGGCTACACAAATTTGTCATCCTCTCCTTTTTCTTCTTCTAGAATTCTATCAGTATTGATACGAGTGTCTTTTTTCCACTTCCCACAACTTTTCAGGGTAGAAGTCTTTTTAAAATTTCTATCATTTTTCACATTCTTCCTGCAAACCCTTAGGATGTTTTGCAATTTCTATCCTGCAACTTTATTTATTTACTAGCTTTCATAGTTCAACAATAAACATGATAAAGACTGCTACTTGAAGTTCCATTATAAAGAAATCTTTCTACTCCTAGTGTACATTCACCTATGGCCTTGTTTGCAGCAGATGAACACAGTTCAAGCAATTCATAACTGAAGAAACCTTCTTGTTTAAGTAACCCATATTTTGCTCTTTCTTCATACAAACGCCTACATATATCATAACACAGAGGAGTAACAGCACAGTCTTGTAACTGCTGTACAAAAATACATTCCCATAAGCAAGAGCTGTCAGCTAAAATTCTTTGCAATTTTCTCTTGAAATAAATTTATCCTTTCTTTCTGCCTACGTTATTCACTACCTGATACTGCACATATCCAGAACGAAATTCAATAGCTTTTAGAAACACCTTTCCTACCTACAGCATGTGGCAGGGGTTCTTGTAGCTGTGCTAATAACTCATGATAAGAAAATAATAATCCCTGGGTAAGACCTTGGAGTCCTGGAGGACAGCAAGTCCTCCATGGGACAGTAATGTGTCCTTGTAGCCAAGAGAGACAATGGCATCCTGAGACACATCAAGAAAAATGCGTTCAGCAGGTGTAAAGAGGTTCTTCTTCCCTTCTGCTCTGCCCTACTGAGACCACACCTGGAATACTGTGTCCAGTTTTGGGCTCCCCACTTCAAGAGAGACAGGGACCTATTTTAGGAGAACTAAAAGGCTTTTGATTATAGTTGTTTGCTGTGGGATGAAGTATGACATCATAAATGTTGACTTGAATATTCATTCCTCTTCTCCTAGCTGGTGTAGCACAACAGCAAAGCCATCAACAGCTCTTAGAGAACTCCATCAAAGCAGCAACACTATATTATATATAGGATATTATTTCTATATTATTATGCATATTATATTTTATATATTATACTACAGATATTGCATATATAACATATAATTTTATCATTTTTTAAATTATTCTTTAAGAAAGTGTGTCTTAAAAAAATGGAAAAACCCATAAGCATCATAAAGTAAACTCAAATGGTTTATGGCATGCCCATTGTCCTAGTTTTGAGCCACAAGCTGCCCAAGGCAACAGGACAGAAAAAGTATTTACTCCTTGGGAAAGAAGGGCAAGGGAGGGGATTCTGCCCCTTTACTCTGCTCTCGTCAGACCCCATCTAGAATACTGTGTGCAGTTCTGGAGCCCTCAGCACAGGAAGGACATGAAACTGTTGGAGCAGGTCCAGAGGAGGGCCACAAAGATGATCAGAGGGCTGCAGCAGCTCTGCTATGAGGACAGACTGAGAGAGTTGGGGCTCTGCAGCCTGGAGAAGAGAAGGCTTCAAGGAGACCTTATAGTAGCCTTCCAGTATCTGAAGGGGCCTACAGGAAGGCTGGGGAGGGACTATTTGCAAGATCTTGCAATGACAGGACAAGGGACAATGGGTTTAAAACTGGCAGAGGGAAGATTTAGACTAGATGTTAGGAGGAAGTTCTTTGCAGTGAGGGTGGTGAGACACTGGAACAGGTTGCCCATGGAGGTTGTGGCTGCTCCCTCCCTGGAGGTGTTCAAGGCCAGGTTGGACGAGGCCTTGAGTGACCTGTTCTAGTGGGAGGTGTCCTTGCCTATGTCAGGGGGTTGGAACTAGATGATCCTTGGGGTCTCCTTCCAACCTTACCATTCTATGATTCTAAAGGGTAAAAACACTCTACACTGGATTGCAAGTTTAAATGGAAATATATACTGAAGCTATTCAGCCAGGAGTAATACAACCACAAATTCAGCTCATTTCTGTTCCCCCAGCTCAAGCTGCTGGGTGAGTGCTCTTGGATCATAGGACCATGGTGCCTCTTCTCAATGGTACCAGAGGCAGCTTGGAGAAATAAGTTTGTGCACATTAGAAATGGCCATAAAATGTTATAAACTGTGGATGGTAGAGTTTGACCCCTACACAATCCCTAG
>WBNM01029508.1:0-33173 GCA_013399055.1 Ramphastos sulfuratus
TCTATGATTCTATGAAGAAAGGTCTGAAACTGGGAAAATTTACTAAAACGTTATTTCCATTCTGTTTTCCTATTTATGCCAGGAAATCTGTGCAGTCTTTGAGTTTCAGACCCTAAGGCATGCTCTGAGAGAGACTGCATGACCTTTATATATTATTGCTCTGCAACAAAGAAAATTAATGGTAAGGATCTAGTTTCACTTTCCTCAGCCAGTACATTGAGCTCAACAAGTTAAACAGTATGTGTTAGTAAATTCCATCCATGTCTTTGTGTAAGGGGAGACTTCTACTATTCTTTTGTTCATTGAAGAAAATTGAGAAAAAATCCTATCTGAAGTACCTGTGATCTGTAATTAACAAAGGCCCAATGGTTTTAAAATACTGAGGCCTATCCCCATTTTGTCAGTTCTTAACAGAGGTTGATACTGATAATCATAGGATCACAGGATGTCAGGGGTTGAAAGGGACCCAAAGAGATCATCGAGTCAAGTCCAACCACCCTGCCAGAGCAGGACCATAATCTAGCTCAGGGAACGCAGCCAGACAGGCCTTGAAAGTCTCCAGAGAAGGAGACTCCACAGCCTCTCTGGGGAGCCTGTTCTGTGACCCTTGCAGTAAAAAACTTCCCTCTTGAGTTGAGCTGGAACCTCCTGTGCTGCAGCTTACATCCATTGCTCCTTGTCCTATCACAGGGAGCAAGTGAGAAGAGCCTGTTCCCCCCTCCTAACTCCCAGCCCTCAGATATTTATAAACATTTATTAAATACCCTCTCAGTCTTCTGAGAATGATGTGATCAAGGGAAGGAGGTTTCTGTCATGCACACTGTCAAACAGTACAGAAGGAGGAGAGGAAGTGCGTAGAACTTTTACTGGAAGACTAGAATCACACTTAAAGGTGAGATGCTGAGTCTGTACATTGCTGGTATGTGACTTACATAGATTTTATGTTAACTTGCCAAGTTAGAGGATTTTGTCATGTGGAGAAAAACATGTCCACGTGGCAGGGCACATTCTCTGAATATTCACAAGAGCAACAACTTGACTTGACAGCAGTTGTGTATCTCCAGAAAAACTGTGCTTTTCTTGAATACAGATGACATATTGCATGGAATTTATTTTTCTGCCAAATACATTATGCAGCTTCCCTTTTCACCCTACCATCACTAACAGTGTTTTATCCAGGGGTGAGCTGGGCTGGCTGGGCCCAGGTGAGCCATGCCAGGGAGCTGGACTGTCGCTGTGTGTCCTTCCCCAAGCCCAGGGCAGTTCCGGCTCTTCCATTTTCTGGGGTGCGTTTTCTGTGAGCATGTCCATTAAACTTACATAGGAGATCTGCTAAAATAGAGATGGCAGAACAGTCTTTTTCATAGCTTACATTAGACAGAAGATTTAGTTTTGTTCACAGAGTGCCAGAGCCTTCCAAAGCTGAGGAAACAATGCAGCACACCAGTTACCTGGATCTTATTCAAAGTAATCCAAGGTGGAATCTCTGCCTGGTTGTTTTCTCTTGGGGAGATGGTGGAGTCACCATCCCTAGAGGTATTTAAAAGGAGACTGGATGAGGCACTTAGTGCCATGGTTTAGTCAATTAGAAAGTATTAGGTGACAGGTTGGACTTGATGATCTCAAAGGTCTTTTCCAACCTGGTTAATTCTGTGATTGATTCTCTAATGTTTACTATTGGCTAGTCTGATTCATAATGGAGACAGGTATTCAAGAATGTAGTTCAGGGGTGTTCCCACCAAAGCCCTTTGCCTGCATACTGGTTTTTAATAATCTGAACACAAAAGCTGGCTTTATAGTTTATTAGAATGTTTTAATTACAAGTGACTATAATATTCGAGATATGTAGAAGAAATCATGCTTTGAAAAGTATTTATAACCTTGCAGAATCAATTCAGTAGACAAAGAGGTTGTTTTGTTTGAACATTCAGCAGAGGAACTATCATCAACTTTTATTCAACTGAGTTTTTCCTCTGAGAGGAGAGGAGAAGCTGCTGTGTACATGGACACTAGTTTGCATAGCACAGTGGAGAGTGTACTTCCTACACACAAGAATGTTCTAGCCTAACATGTTACCTTGTATTGATGACACTGCAGATAATCAACAGCGCACTGCATGTTTTCCGCTGCCTTCTGTGGAAGTCTTTGAGAGACCTTCTCGAATAGCAGAAAAGGGTCCTTTGATGTGTACTTACCATATGATGACCCAGATCATGTCTTCTGTCCTCTGGTTGCCATATGTGACCTTAGTTCAAGGAAAAGGTTACAAAAGTCCTGTCCCTTCAGGACTTCAAATATGAGCATATCCCCATGAAGATTAAAAAAAAAAAAACAAAACCCCAAAAACAAAAAAAACCACAACAACAACAAAAAAAAACAAAAAAAACCCCAAGAACCAGATTCCAGGAAATTATGTGTTTATTTTCAGTCTCAAGGTTTGCTGGAGATGGAATTTATAGGAGTATTATTCCTGTCTTTTTAGTCTGGCAATTCTGCTTTACCACTACATCCTACCTTCCAGCAGTTAATTAGTTAGTTTTGTCAGTCAGCAGTCTTGAAGTTCATCACTGAGTTTTTATGAAACACCTCTATCAATCTAATGCCAATATTTGGGAAAAGACCAATGACTTGTATATTCCTGGAGGTGCATACTCTGAATGAAAAAATAAAAGGAAGAAACAGACTAAATTTGTTGCCCATGCATGAAAAACCATTCAGGAATAAAAGCCCTGGCCATCCTTCACTCTTTAGGATCCTTCTGAGTTTTTTTAAGATGAAATGTTCTCAAATACATGTCCTAAGAAAACCTATCTAGTGAGGCTGAAATTTTCTATTAATTACAGTAGTAAGTGGCATTGAGAAACATTAAATTGATTTGAAAGCTTAACAAACAGCTTCAGCATTGTTTTGAAATTAATGCTTATGTATCACAAAACTAATATCTGATATAAATTATGAATATTAATGTTGTCTATGGATATCTATTATTATTTATTAATATTCAAAACTCAGGAAAATCCTGTAAGATTCATTTGGGGTTTCGGTTGACAGTAAATAGTTGCACCCAGGGTATTTATAAACATGGAATTAAACAGTTTAAACAATCAGAACATGGGAAATAGGAACATGAAAACAGGAAAATTCTAACTATGCTTATGGAGCCTTAGCATTAACTCTAGCACACGTACTCATGACACTTTGGTCATAACTTTCCTGTACAAAGACACTTCCAAAACCTGTCATTATGATCCCAAGGGTGAAAATACAAAATACATTCCAGGCAGAGGGAAGATAAAGAACTGAGTTGGTGCAAGCCGCAAACATGTGTCTGCTGTGACCAATGCTTTCTGCAGCCAGGACCCAGCTAAATGATCTGCTAATGGGGCTCAGCACTGCTGGAGAGACGCTGTGGGAAAGGCGCATTTTCAAATCAGTCCCCACTTCTGAAAATCAAACTGCCCAATAGGCACGTGTCACTTGTTTTGGCCATGAATTCAAAGTTTTGTGCCTTGTGTTTCTACACCCGCACATGGAGGGGCTGCACAAGACCCCTGACACGTGGTGCTGGCTGCTAGCCCTCAGGGCAGCTTTGCTGAAGACAATCCCCATTGTTTCATCTGCTCTCAACTCGACTCCTGGACCCTGGCACAAGAGAAGGAGAGCAGTGGCCAAACCCAGTCTGGCAAGATTTTTGCCCTGCCAGGACAATATGTAGAAGAACTAATAATTAAAACAAAAAGTATATAGGGAGAAATTTCATATAGCATAAGCATTGTTTCATGGCTGTAAAATTAATGAATTAAATTTGTGTATTTGAGATTTGGAGTAGGTTTCAGAAACACTGGGAAAGTGCCAGAATAAATAGCGCAGTGTCATGCTTGTATGTCAAAATAGAAAAATTGAAAAAACACTGGGATAATTGGTGAAAGAACAATCCATGAATGGCTCTTGATGCACAGACATCTCCTCTTAGCCAGAAGGGTGCTGAGCTTATGAGCTTCAGAAGTCCAGGAGACACTTTGCGAAGGCAGAGAAAGCATCGCTTCAGACTTGTACTACCATGTTTTACTCTTTCTAGGGCAATTGCTCTTGGCCACTGCTGGAGAGAAGATACCTGTCTGAATTCAGTTTCCCTTGTTGCAGGTGGCCCATATATCCATCTCAGTCTCAACTGGTTCCTAGCATTTCTGAGTTATTGACTTGGTGCAGTACAATTAATCTAATCAAGATACTAGTCTTTTTAATATGGGCACTACTATGCTTCCTCCACACCTGTTTCTCCCCTGTTCACTCTTTCCACTGCCATCTGCATTATTATTCATTGTTGAATAAAGAAGCAGGGAAGTAAAGATAAAATCACTTAATCAGTATTATAATGGCACTATACTTTCTGTTCTAGAGCATGTCAAAGTGTATTAAAAAGATCTTACGGTTTGCAGAGTTTATATATGTAGGGATAACAAAGTAGTCTAAACCAGGGAAAATCCTGTTGTGTTTTTATGCTGGTAGATTTTTGTTGTTGTTGTTATTGTTTTCTTTTAAGCAGAAATGAGGAGTTCCTTAATATACTACCAACTGAGTTTGGACAGCAGCTGCAGTAGCAGCAGGGATATGAGCAAGGGCAGTCCACCAGAGTCTGCAGGCAGCCATAGAGCAGAAAACATTCTTTTCATTATTTCTGCTGTCTCCCTTCTCAGCTTTTTACTCCCTCTAGTTAATAGGAGATAGATCTGAAACACACAAGGGAAATAAAAAGCAAGACAATGATAGAAATAACAGACAATTCTTGATAATAATGGGGCACTGAAGATACAGCAGTGTGTTTGATTCATTGTGGTGTCTTTGGAAACACAGAAAGAATACTGTTCTTGAGAGGGTTTTTTTCATGTGAAACTTCAATGAAAGCTAATGGGCAGCAAGACTGTTCTGGTATCCTCAGATTTTAACATCCTAGGTAATGTAATCAGGAACCTGATTATATAATTCTTTACTTGTGGTACCACTTTGGCCTCCATTAACATTTTAAATTTGTAAAGAAACTGTTCCCTTTGTTGTTGTTATTGTTCAGTGATAAAAAGATACTTTTTTTTTTTTTTTTTTTTTTTTTCCCCCCAATTAAAACTGTAAAATGNCTGTAAAATGCTCCTAAGTGTGCTCTTTCCCTCACCATGCTCCAGGTCTCTTATTAATCCCTTCTGATGTGTAATGTGCAAGGAATTTAGGTACAGACCTAATTTACATGCAACTTACCACCTCATCAGATTTTGTGAATGACAACACCTCATGGTGTGAAACCACTTGCAGGTGGTTTCAGTGGCAAATAGCAGAAGTGTTTTTGTCAGTAAGATTCTGTTTATGAATATGACCAGAGAAAGGTTGAAAGAGCCAAAATGACCAATAGGTTAGCAAGTAATTTACTGTCTGGTTTTATTTGCTTATTATCTACTAATACCACCATTTGTTATTAACTGTTGCCTTATAACATGATTTTTTTTCTACCTTCTGTTCAGCATCTGGTAAAGTTAGCCTTTTGTCCTCGTTACTGGTAAGCTAAGGAAACATCTTCTGGCTTGTCAAGTGATGAGATAATACACAATCGAAACAGATTTCAGTACATTTGAGCTACTTTATGTTTTAAGATTTCCAATAGAATATCATCTGAGAAATGAAATTCTGCTACTTCTAAACTATTTTCATCTGTCCTTGCATGTCAAATCAATGTTAACATGCATTGGCTTTCCCCTCCACCAATTTCGTAATTTGTTTTGAGATATATTGCACTGCTTATGTCATTATTTGTTGAGTTGTGACTCTTCTCAAATATATAAGGGATTAATTTGATAAGATGCCGAGTGTTCCAGTGCACTATCTCCAAATGGTACAATGGCACAATGACACAGACTTTGATCAGTAATTTAACCTGGGATTTTTTTATGGGCTTCTCTCCAAAATGACCTGTTCTTGTGGAGTTAGGCAGATCAGAACCACTCTGTGGATGCCTGTCTACATTCATATGGAGTTGGTACACTTATGATTTCTGGTTAGACACAGCAGGAGGCTGTGGTATCATTATTGAAAAACCAATGAACTTTTAAGCTAGTATTCTCAGAGTCAATTACTATTATCTATAACTATTCAGAGTAATTAAAAAACATCTGAATGAGCGTAGTTTGGGCACTCAAACTACATTAGGAATACCCTGCAGTGACTTCATGCACTAGCCATATGGCTCTAATTAAAACATCTTAGTATTTGTGCTTGCACACCAGAGAAAAGGAAATGGATGCATCTTAGATGATAATTTAATCCCCCTCTTCCCTGTGCCACTTTATGCCATAATTAAGGATATATACACATCCTAGCTGTGCATTTCCACTTTTAATGACTATGAATTTCTTTTCAGTACAAACTCAAATCCAATGCCTAATGTTTGTACTGGGTGTAATTACAACAGATAGGTGAGGCATGCTATGGTGCATCAACAGTGCAATTCTAAACCGGACCCCTGTTGTCAGCCAGCTCCTGCCAGGAGGAAGCTCCTCTGATCCGGCTTTGATCAGTGTCAGATAAAAATATTTTAATGAAAACTAAGCAAGACTTAGCACATCATATTATCAAATAATGTTTTTTTCCTTTGACTTTTCTGGTCATTCTATTCTGGCTGATGTATTTGTTTTTGAGAAGTAGAGAACCTATTGATCATATTTAAAATGGCTTTATTAGAGCTGCAAAAAAGAACCTGAGGTTTTGTCTCTATATCCCTAACTTGTCTTTACATGCCCTTGTCTTTTTTTCCATCTTTCCATGTTCCCCTGTTCTTTCATGTTCTGTGTTTGCCTCACACTAATACAAACAATGTTCTGCCTGTCATCCCTGCAGCTCATGTTCCTTTCATCCACAGCTATTTTGTTTTCACTGCCAGTCTTGTTTTCCCAGCCGTAGTTTTTATTTCCTGTCTTCACCGTTGAGATGTGAAGGAACAAGTAACTTTTGAAAAACGTAAGTACTTTGGACTAATACATATGTTTTTTGTCCTTCTACTGTGACATTGCAGACAAGTCTGTTGGCAGGGGTTAGTGAATAGAGATGTCAGCTTTGGAGAATTCTCTTTGTTCAAAATGGCTGCTGGTTTCCATTGTGTGATAACTGCCATCACTAAACTTACCTAAACTGTTTGTGCTCTTTAACTAAAGAAGTGTGGCAATTAACACGTGGTTCTTATTAATAACTTTCTTAGAACATAATCATTTGAAAAAACAGATGATTAAGTGTAGTGGTATAATGTATAAAGTATAATCACCGAATATACTTGGGTCTCACCTTAAGGTAAAGGCAAGACTAACATCTTTAAAGACCAGTAGTTGTGGTCAGTTTTAATCTTTGTGTTTTTTAGTATGCTTTCAATAAAACATAGAGAGTCTTTCCACTTGATAAGAAAGAGAGATGGGGTATGTAATAAATCAGTGCACAGCTTTGATTTAAAAACTCAACCTTTAAAAGCTCAACCTGTTCAAAACATGTATTTTTAAGAAATGTGAATAGCTTGGTCAGGTCACTGGAATCTGTTTTGAGCCTTTAGCTCACTTGGACTCTCAGTTTTACTGATTTTGAGATCGTTCTAATTATCTGTTTTTCTGACTGGTTGGTAACTGTTGGCTACTGCCTATTTATGAATAAAGTGAAATATTTAAAAGGTGGACATGATTTTTAAAGACTATACTTCTTTTAAAGGAAGTGTTTAAAAACACAATTTCACAATACCTTGCTTTTCTGTGTCTTACATTTTCACATGAATGGTATGTTTAGTAGTATGCTAATGAAAATATCCTCTCTTTGTATGGAGTCCAGTGTTAATGTTTCTTCCCTAGAGCTCCTCAGACTTACCTTAATATTCAGTACTTGCATTTACTAGGGATTCCTGCACACAACTCTGATATGAAGATGCTTCTTAAGAAAATATGCTAATTGTTAGTGCATACTTAAAAATAGTATTTGAAGGGAGCTGCTGGAGCTGCTGGGGAAACTTAAAAAAGAATAAAACAGCTGATAATTTGCAGGAAATAGTCAAATAGAGTTTTTGCTAGGACAAAAATATAAAACTGTGTGCTGAAGCTATAGTAGGCTCTTATTAAATTCAATCACTAAACCTTATTTTCCACAACACTGATTTGTTCTTAGATCCTTTTTGACTAGGACAATTTCTGAGACAATGTTGAGCTCTGTGCAGAGAGGAGAGGTAAGGGTCCAAGTCTTGGGATTGGGATGTACTTCTGCATGACTCACAGACAGCTCACACAGTTGTTGGAGCACTGCTCTCAGGAATGCTTAGCTGCAGGTGGTTCACACTTTGCAAGAGAAATTTGCAGGCTATTTGCTGTCATCTCCTGCAGTTTAACAAGAGCTGAGTCCAGACTGAACTGAGGCTCTGATTCTGCCTCATGCTAGAAGCTGTGCCACACCAAGCTCTCTGGTTTGCTAATCTTTTCTTGGTGGTGCTATTTGAAGAAAGCAAACTGTGTTGTACAGAAGCCCAGGAAAGCTGCGTTCTCACTTGAGCCCTGGCCTCATGCTTTAAACTAGAAGAGTTTGCTTTCCCCATAGCATTTTTACTTCCTCTTGTTGAAATTGTAGAGTTCTTCTGTCTGCACCAGTAGCAGAGGATCTTCTCAGTCAAAGTATCAGCATAGCAAACTTACAACTAAACCTAAAGCAGACAAATGTTCTATTTGAGCAGGTAAATGTAGGACTGTAGTTTCTACATTTTTCATTGCACACTATGTCCTGAAATGTTAAAATGCCGATATGAGACCAGCTTTCTAAGTATTGTTTCTGCAGCTACTGGTGGTAAATTGTTACTACTAAGAGAATCAATACTGACATACGATTTTCCAGCATGCAGCTGTCTGGCTAATTCACTGCTGAAATAAAGACATAGGTCTAACCTACAGTCAGTAATAGTGAGAAATGTCAGCTGATGTAGTTTGGGAAAACAAAGAAAAATTAGATTCCTTTGAAACCTGGGGGCAACATGCCATATATGTAATTACTGAAGATTCAGCATTTTTAGTTTCTTTTCTGCTATTCCATAAAATGCTGCTCTAAGTAAATGCCTTTCTCATGCTCATATACTGTGTAACACCTTGCCTTGAATAATTTACCTCCTATTGCACTCACACCACCCCTCTCACCTGCACTCCCCCAACCCTAATTGATAATTGTGGATCACTGAGCAGGAGAGGCAGTGATGTAGTGTGGAGGTGAAGATGTTTATCTGGTCCTGCACCACAAGAGTGTTTCAGTTTATGTTAGAGGGGGCTTCAGATACTTGGAAGAAGGATTCAGAGCACCTCATTTTGTCCTTGTTGTCCTCATGCTGTCTCCACAGCAGGAGGGCTGGGCTGTGACCAGTGTCTTGGCTCCTTCCCCCCAGAATCTGCACCTCCTTTTAAAGGCTGAAATGTAGGAACAGGTGGTTGTTATTTGTTTTTTCTCAGTCAAATCAAATACAGGGGTTTATCCAAATGTGGATTTATCCAAACTCCACTTCTAGAGAGTCCATGTACACAAGTGAGTCTCTGTTTTCATCAGGAAAAGTGACAGTGGATGGGGCTGCATCTGGCTGTCAAATGACGGAGGCCAAGGTAGCAGGGGAAGCTAGAGAGGGCAGGGGTCTGGGGAAAGAGGATCCAGTCCAGGCTGAAACCGAACTACCAACCAAGTCTGTCTCAAACTGAGATGAGTAGTAGGGAGGCTACTACTGGCATTTTGTTAGAGAGGGACTAGCTTCCAGTTTTCTGGGGTTGGTGAAGGTCTCTGGGTATATTTTATGGCAGTGGGAGTGCATGTGCAGGGATTAAGCTGTTATCAGAGACTTCCTTCTGCTGCAAAAGTATTGCTATGGAGATAAGCAAGGGAGTATCCTACAGCAAAAGTGGCAGAAACTTGTCTTTCAGGCTTTCCGTAGCCCAATAAGAATAGAAGAGGGCTTTATGAATGGGGAAGAGTCTGTTCAGTTAGTGCCTTCCTTTTATCATGACTGGAGTCACCCAGAATGAGAACAGAAATTATCAAAGGTTGTAAAGGTGATTCTAGTTTCAAAGTTGTGATGCATCCTGACTGGGTCTGTAAATAATGCTAGTGACAGATTTTTGTTACTGTGCCATTTAGTAATGCCTTACTCTTAACATGCTGGGTTAAAAGAGGAGAGCACTTCAGTGCAGCCTTGCATCTGTATTTTTTTTTTCCTTGACTATTGCATGTGAAAAAGAATTCTTTTTGTGAAATTATGATGATAAGAACATTAATGAGAAGTTGATTAAGCTATGCCACATGATAACTCCTAATTAGAAATGTTGTACCAGTCAGAAACCGCAAACTCAAGAATTTTTAGTACAGCAAGGAATGCTTATCATTAACAATAATTAGCAAAACCTCCTGAACTGAAGAAAAAAACATTAATTTGCATTTTGAAGGATTCAGAATGTGGCAGGCAGGAATCTGAATACTTACTAAGGGAATGATGCAATTGAGGACATTCTGCAAATGTACGTTAATGGCGCGTGCTATATGTGCTGTAAAGCAGCCTGCAGACTATAAAGAGTATAGAAAGAAAATGCAAAGAAAAGCCTAGAAGCTCCTGACAGGCCACCACCTGCCCCCACCCACAGGTCAGGAGACCTATTTCAGATGGACAGGGCCTGGTGTGTTGGAGGAATGCTGCTTTCCTTGTCCACAGCCCTGGTTTGCCTGGCAGTTCAGTTAGCCTGGTGTGTCATGTAGCCTGGGATGTAAGGTAAGGGGAAGTCTTAGAAGTTTTGGTTTTTCTGCTGCTGTAGAGATATATTTCTGTTGGGAGAAAAAAAATGGTATGGAAATAAGGTAAAATCTTGGCTCTGTTTAAGTGAGTTTCTCAGTGCTGCTTGTACCCTTGTGGCCATTATAGGTTTCTGTTTGCTCTGTCCCAGGGTACAGCACAGCTGTGTAGGGATCTTCTGGTTCCTTGCACCCACTGTGTGTGGTTAGTTGGGGAACCCATTTCTCCTGGAATGTTTGGCCCCATGCACTGCCCTCCTCATGCTTTGTAGCTGTTTGCTGAGTTAACTTAAACCTCCTAACAAATGTAAAAGTGTAACTCTGCTTCTGGCGGGTGCTTCAAGAGCTCTGCCTTAAGGGATAGTAGCAAGAACTTGGAATTGTTCACTACCACATTGGTTGGAGTCATGGAGAGAGAATGTCTGGATATTGTCTTGGCAAGGCAAGAGTTCTGCAGGTTCCTTCAGTCCCTCAGTCTCTTTGTGCTGGTTTGAGGCTNGCAGGTAACTTCCAATCCATCACACTCTTGACTCCAGTGACTTATTTAAACTGGCTGAAAACTTGTGTAAACAATTACCCTTAAATAGGGTGGCTTGGAGGTCTGCAGTGGAAAGCCTCTCTTTTATCTGACCGTCATCCGCTCCTTTGTCCATTGGTTTCTTCCTCTCCTGAGACTGATGAAAGAATATTGAAATACTTTTTATTCTGTGAGAGTTTGCATGCACTTGAACTGGTCCTATCTGTGACAGTTTATCCATAAACTTGCACTATGGGCATGCCTGGGTTTCTGAAATGTCATTGTCAAAACCAGACATTTATCTAGTATGGGGAATGTTGTCCTTGTATATTTAAAAACTATGCTACTGTAAATAATAAGTAAATTTGATTGTTTTTATTATTTTATGCAGAGCAGTGTGTAAACATTAAAGGAGTAAGTATCAGCAGGATGCGAAAAAGGGAAGACTGAAACTAGAGAAGCTTTAATTAAAATCTGTGAGAGCTTCTGATTTCTTTGACATTTTAAATTGCATTGAGCTGCAATGTAATTTAATTTTGGAGATGTTTAAGTAGCCCATTCTTGAGTATTGACTGATTATCTTCTGCTCCATATACAAAATTTGAATAACTGCTTAGCTTATTATTTGAAAAGTGAGTGTTGCATAGTTTGTGCTTTTCAGAAATATTTCCGATCAGTAATCAAGCCAACATCAGTCACTGTAAATTAATGGAATAAAACTCCAATGGCTGCAGTAGGTTAATAGAAGTGCAGTTAAACCTTGCATCAAAAATAATGTTTACATGAGCTGTTGCAACACATCAGGAAGATGTTAAACAGTCCCAAATTAACTCTAAATTTTCTTGCTAATTTAATTTGGATTTTTTTGTGCTGCTTTGTGCCCTGATAAATATGTGCAGTACTTGTGAAATCCAGCCAAGGTGGTATAATTTTGAGTCCCCAGTAACTAATGTCCGCTAATCAAGCTTTGTAAGTACATTGGAATAATTTGGCCTGATTTAGCAAATAGTGTTTGGACTTCTGCATTTTTCTTGCATCTGCTATCACTGATACCCATGATCTTCTATTGAGGAGACTCAGGGCTGGATTATGTGAGACAGCTGGTGGTGATGGAGGTGTATTTTGGAAGGAAGTTGGGAAGGACATTGGGGAGAAGAAGGAGGACCAAGGAGTATGCTAGAACCATCTGATTTCATCCCCTCTGCCTGTGTTATGATCTCATCGTAGATGAATGCAGCCATCTGCTCCTTTGTTGGGAGTGCCTTGAGACATGAAGCTTGTCAACTGCAACACCTCTGGGCACAGATCAAAGTACTTCCATTAGTGTGCACTTTTATGTATATGCACATACAGAAGGGAGCAGACTAGCTCAGAACAGACATAAGACTATAGCAGAAGCTTTGAGGGAAGTGCATTAGTTCAACATAGCTAATTTGCCATCTTTATAACTGAAATTTGGACCTCTGAAACATGTTTTTAGGTAAAAAGTAATGACCATTCTTTCACTTCCAAGACTTATCTATCAGAATTAATAATTGTCCTGGGAAATTATCCATTTCTGGAGCAGAAAAAAAATGGTAAAATGACACTAGCATTCAGGATGTTACAGGTTCAGATCAGGTGCTGAAGCATTATGACAGATACCTGTTCTTATTTGTGAGCCTGATCTGTGTTTTCTGTCTGAATTAGATTTACCTTCTGTGATTTTTAAGGTTCATTTTGGAATGTTTTCGGTTGGAAGGAACCTTTAAATGTCATTTAGTCCAACCTCCCCTGCAGTGAGCAGGAACACTCTCAAGTAGATCAGGTTGCTCAGAGACCAGTCCAACCTGATCTTTAATGTTGCTGAGGATATGGCATCTAGTGTCTCTGGGCAGCCTGTGCCAGTGTTTCACTACTGTCAGCATAAAAGATTTCTTCCTTTTACCTACTCTGAATCTCCCATCTTTCAGTTTAAAACCATAACCCTTTGTCCTTTTGCAACAGGCCACACTAAAAACTTCTCCCCCTCCTTCTTAGAGGATCCCTTAAGCACTGGGAGGCTGCAATAAGGTCTTCCCAAAGCATTCTCTTCTCCAGGCTGAACAACCCCAACTCTCTCAGCCTTTCATCATAGCGAAGGTGCTCCAGCCCCCTGATCATCTTCACGGCCCTGCTCTGTACTTGCTTCAACAGATCCATGTATTTCTTGCACTGGGGGAACCAAAGCTGGATACAGTGCTTCAGATGAGGTCTCACCACAGTGGAGGAGAGGGGCAGAATCACCTCCCTTTACCTGCTGGCCATGCTGCCCAGGATACAGGTGTTTTTCTGAGCTGCAAGCTCACATTGCCAGCTTGTGTCCAGCTTTTCATCCACCAGTATCCCCAAGTGCAAGGCTGCTCTCAATCCCTTCATCCCCCAGCCTGTATTTGTGTTTAGGATTACCCTGACCCAGGGCAGGACCTTGCACTTGGCCATATTGAACCTCACAAGGTTCACTTCTCAAGCTTGTCCTGGTCCCTCTGGATGACATCCTAACCCTCGTGTGTCAGCTGCCCCATTCAGCTTGCTCATCTGTATTTTGGCTGTTATTCCTTCACTGTGTGTTTTGTAGATTATCTATCATACCTGTTTTATTCAAACAGAATTATTTTACAGCTGGAGCTGTTGCTCAATAAATGTGATTAAATTGTGTTTATCTTGGAATACCAAATTAATTTGATCAGCAGACTAACATCTCAAATATTTTACATTCCTACTCTACAGTGTCTTAGGGAATTTCCAAGGTTTGCGGAGCTGATTAGATCTTTGAATTAATTGCAAGTGTGACTTTAGGCATGTTCAGAATATTTTCTGTACTCTAAAAATGAAAATGCCAGAAAAGCACTTAGTATTTTGAATATATTCATCCTAGTGGATGATTCTCAATCTATAAAAATGTAAAAGGAAGTTATTTTAAGCATTAAAAACCTCATGCAGTATATAGCTGAGGAAATAATTCCAGAGGCTTTCAACATTGATCATTTTAGTATACACAACAGCTTGAGCTGGTGCAAAGTATGTTTAGTTTCATGAGGCTACTGTGCTTGAAAAGTATGAGAATATTTTTGTCCTGCTTGGAAGAAAAATAGATCTAATGCATACATTTCCTCCTAAGGTGTGTTTTTTTTCCCAAGATTCAATTACAAAAAAATAGTCCTGAAGGTGCTTATAGAAGAATCTATACTGTAGGAGTTCTACAAGAAGTGAAACGCCTTAATTTCTGTGTATTTTTTTTTTAATAGAAATGGTGGCTTTTGAAAGGAATGTCTATATGCTACTCCATTGGGCATCTATTTTGTTCTGATCTTTGAGTCACGTGAAGAATGTTGAAGTGCAGTGCTCATGTGGAATGGGATCCTTGAAAGGTCCTTTAATCTTTTCCTAACCTCTAAATTAATTTCTTGATTGAAATAGGTTGGAAGCAAACAAAAGGCAATAGGTTGCTGGAGAGTTGTGGTTCATGCAGCTACAGCTCTTACTGCCTCAAAGCAGACAGGCTAAGGGACTTTATGTAAAAGGAGAAGGCCCCTGGGAATACGTACTCTCAGTTTCTGTAGAGAGGTGAGTGAGTCTGGTGTGAGGAGGTGGTCTTTCCAAGCAGATGTAGTGTATGTTGCCATAGAACTAGTATTCTGAAGAAACTCAGAACTGATTACTGTGCTGTGTTAATGTGAATCAGAGTAAGATAAGCATCACAGGAAACTAAATCCAAGGGCAGCTCTGGTCTTGGAAGGATGTCTGTTTGGATTGGTTTTTGACCTAGGTATGCACTAAGAAGAGGAAAAGAATTGAAGCATGTCCAGAGAAGGGCAACAAACCTGGTGAAGGGTCTGGAGAACAGGTCTGGTGAGGAGGAGCTGAGAGAATTGGGATTGTTTGGTCTGGAGGAGGATGAAGGCAGACCTTTTGGCTCTCTATAAGTCCCTGACAGGGGGTTAGAGTGAGGTGGGGATTTGCTGCTTCTCCCTAGTATTGAGTGATAGGTCAAGAGGCCTGAAACTGTGCAGGGGTGGGGTGGGGTGGGAGTGCTAAGGATGGGTATGGATATGAGCAAAGTAGTTGACCATTATCACTTGGGCACATGAGTGGACCGATCCTCAGCTTTTGGGAGCCTTAATTGGTAGCTGAGCGCGCAAAATGATCACTTGTGCTACACTTCTGTCTCTTCTGGCATTTCTCACAGGTTTAGCTTTAAGAGTGATAATGAAGCTGGTTCAGGAGATGCCCTGCTGTACTGCCATCAGTTGCTGTCTTAACTACCTTGTAGGCACTAATCTGTCCATCCAGAGTCTGTCACTTTTCTTGACACCTCCATACTTTCTGTTTCCAGGATAAAATTTCCCATCTTGAAGAAATAATCAATCAATAGAAAGGTATCGAGGTACTGGAGTGGGTCCAGAGCAGAGTGATGAGACTGGTGAAGGGACTGGAGGGAAAGTCTTGAGGAGAGGTTGAGGGAGCTGGGGTTATTCAGCCTGGAGAAGAGGAGACTCAGTGGGGACCTGACTGGAAGTTGTAGTAATGTGGGGATTGGGCTTTTCTCCCAAGCAATTTGTGACAAGATAAGAGGGCATGGCCTGAAGCTGTGCCAGGGGAGGTTTAGGTTGGATGTTAGGAAGCATATGGCAAGGGTGGTTAGACACTGGAATGGACTGCCCAGGGAGGTGGTGGAGTTACCATACATGGAGGTGTTTAAGGAAAGATTGGATGTGGCGCTTGGTGACATGGTCTAGTTGATGTGGTGGTGTGATGGTTTGGGAGTTCCCCCCCCCCTATGAAGATCACCCAGACTAGACTCAGTGGGCTGGAAGTTAAGGAATGAAGCTATATCGAGAGCTTAGCACAATTTACAAGCAGATATATACACAATATACACAAATATTTACAGAAATATACAGGGGAAAAAAAAATATATATAAAGTAGTACAGAAACACGATATCCCTCCCAGAAATCAGAGTCCTTAGGAGGGGCTCCCAACCATCCTTCCACCTTCTTTCCACCCCTTTACTTTATCCCAGGATCTGCCTTACGTGCAAGGTGAGTTTGGAGGATTGGCAAGGGGGTTAAAAGCAGAATGATTTGTCGGGTTAACAGCAGGAGCCCAGGGAAAAAACACACCGACTCTGACAGAGAGAGACTCTCTCTTATCTATATGTCCTTGTTTTTATACATTTCAGCAAGCCTATGAATGAAGTAGACATCACTATTTATTTTTTTAAATAAAAATATTCCAATTAGCCTCAAACCAGCATAGGTGGTGCCTCAATAATTCTGTGATTCTGTGATTTACTCTTTGTTTATGATCCTGCCACTGTTTCCCATCAGCTGTCCCCTTACAGCTCTTTTCTGTCACCAGCAGAAAGTTTAGGTATTCAAGGCTGTGTGGGTTGTTTCTCCTGCTTTTCACTGCCCTGAAATGTCACCCATCTGCCTTTTCAAGTGGTGTGCAATAGGTCCTTCAGCTTCTTTCTGCTGGCACCTTTATGATTCCCTATGTTGAGGGCCTCTGGTTTTCTCTTCAAGACTCCCCAAGTACCTACTTAGGTTGGGAAGGCGAGATTTTTCTATGGTTCCAATTTCACCAGGTTAAAATGAGTTTCTATCAGCCTGAGACTTCTAGTAGAGAGATGCTTTAATAAATGCTAGGGCTTTAGATGCTTAAATGAGCCTTTGATCATTCAAGGTTCATTTTTTTTCACAGGTTGTAGCTGTTCTGTAAGAACAGATGCTTGTACTCTAGATGCTTTTAAATTCAGCAGTTTCCCTTTATCTGAACTACTTCAACTTTGTGTATTTTCCTGTTTTACTTTTATGAGTCATGGTATCCAATTCTCCAAAGCATTATCTTGGTCTTTTATCTCTTTGTAAAGTGCTAGGTGATGCCTTGTATGCAGGATGTTTTATTAAATTGAACTTGTTTGCTTTGTATTATAGTGCAGATCCTTTAGTCTCTGTAGATCTTATCCTAGGCAGATCTGTCCTTGCTTTCTTCCCTCCCTTCCCTCCCACCCCACCGTTCCCTTACCTTCCTTCCCTCCCCCTGACTCCCCTATCTTTTTAATTCAGATATCTGTTGGCTGAGAGGCATTGCTCTTACAAAGCTACTGTAAGTGGAGATCAGACATCCTTGACTTTGTGGTATTTCCCCAGTGAACACCCTTGTGCCTTTTTGTAGCTTTCATCAGAGATGCTTTACAGAGTGGAAAATTCTTTAGCTTAGGTTAGAGATAGTGGTGGAGGCAGCAGCAGCTTAGAGCAAAGTCATAGAAATGAAAAGAAATGAGATCTTCCTGAGGAGAATGGAGGGGCCAGAAAAGATCAGTAACTGTAAACCTCTGTCTTGGATGGGGCCCTGGAATGAACAGCCACTGCAGCTTTCCTATGGCAGGTGGTTTACTTACTAATTAAACATTTTCTTTCAAAAATTCACCTTGCTGACTATTTTCTTATTATGCTTCCAGCAGAACAAAATAGGCAAAATCCTTCTTCACTCTTCCCTTTTCAAGCTTTTTCATTCTTAGCAGCATTAGATATAAGGTGCCTTAACATTTCTTCAGTATTTTTAGGAGCCCTGTGAGCTTGAGAATAAAAGAAACCCAGCTCAATTCATGTGCTGAGTTTGTGGGTTTAAAATATTCTTTATTTAGCAACACAGGAATTGTACTATGCAATTTCTGCCAATATAAATTGTACTTATACCAGTATAGGTTATTAAAAAGGAGACTGCCCAGCTTAATGACAATGTTCTTGTACCAGGTTAGGGTGGATCCCTCCCCTGGTAGAATAAACTCACCACAACATGAAAAAAAATATATTTCTTATAGTTTAAACTAAATATAACAGTATAGGGAAAAATACAACTACTACAAGAATATAATAACCTGAGGGAAGATGGGGAAGGGGTCAAGCGGAGGCGAAAGCAGCAAAAGCAGCAGCAGCCAAAACAGCGGCAGGGGNATGTTCGCCTTAGAGCTTCCACTTCCAAGTTTCTCTGTTTTGAATTTTTTTTAATGTCTGAGGTAGGAATCTAACTCAAACGGCCACACCTTCAAAGGAAGCTAGTGTCTTCCACTTAATTTTGGAGTAACATTATTTCTCAACCTGTTGGCTATTATAGTATGTCCTACAAAGCACTTGCAAAACCATCATATGATCTTTCATTTCACACCATCAACTTCTTCATCTTTTTAGACAGACTACATCTTTAGATTTTAAAATAAGAAGTGTCTGAGATAAAGCAGCAGAACCCCAAACTCTACCCACTGCTTTAAAATATCAAATAAATAAGAAGTGGACGTTACATGAGAAAAAATGGAACTTTGATGTACTCATCTAACAGAGTTTTTATAAACATCTCCCTATACTCATCTGCCTCAAATACTGTGTCCGGTTCTGGTGTGCCCATTATAAGAAGGACACAGAGCTGTTGGGAGGAGTCCAGAGGAGGGCCACAAAGATGATCCAAGGGCTGGAACACCTCTGCTATGATTTTGGCTGAGGGAGCTGGGGTTGTTCAGCCTATAGAAGAGAAGACTCCAGGTGGGACCTTAGAGCTGCCTTCCAATACCTGAAGGGATCCTACAAGAAGACTGGAGCAAGACTTTTCACAAGGGAAAAGCAATTGGACGAGGGAGAATGGTTTGATGCTGAGGGAGAATAAATTTAGACCAGATGTTACAAAAAAGTTCTTCAGTATAAGAGTGGTGAGACTCTGGAATAGGTTGCCCAGGGAGGTTGTGGATGCCTCCTCCCTGCCCTGGGAGTCTTGAAGGTGTGAAGGATGAGGCCTTGAGCAGCCAAGTCTAGTTGAGAGACGTCCCTCCCCCATGGCAACCTCAGCCATTCTATGATTCTTTTCTCTTTAATGAAGTGGACAGTAACACAAAAGTATTCTCATATATGCAATGCTTCTGCTATCTAAATGTCAACTGCCTGATCAAATAGTTTGCATTCCCATCTTTTGTGTCTCTTTTTGGAAGTGGGTCTTTATTTCACTTGTTTTGAATGAAATCCATCCCTAACTTAATGTAAATTTTGCTAGCATATCAGAACAGCCTGCTCTCCTTCCGGCATTTTATTACGAAGTACCGATTAGGGAAAGATGTATGGAATTCACATGTGCTGAATAAAGAAAACCACATGTGAATACTGTAAGATTTAAGCATTTCAGAAGCTAAATTGCCTGTCATCATATTGTGCTTCTCATTCTCATGGCCTTTACAAGAATTCAGAAAGGAATTAAAAATGCAAACATTTGTATTAAAAAGGGAAAGTGAATCTGTTGGGCATTTGTTCATCTTAAGTTGGAAAGATCTTAACGCAATTGTACCTAGGAGATAAACAGGTGCAGATTTTCTAAGTGAAAAGTGGATTTTCAAGTTCCAGGCCAAATGTAAGCTGTTAAGATCTGATGCCTCAAACACAAGACATATATCATGGTCATTTTGCTGTAATTTCTATCCTACCTCCATGTACCCATCTATTTTTTTTTAATTAAACTTTTTGTGTGTCACACTAAGGTAAAAGGAGCCTAAAGGTGATAGGCATCACTTTGACCATCATCTTGGGTGTTTAGACAGGGGGATGAGTACTGATAACTTCAGCTTGAGTTAAATGCTGCGATTTCTGAATGAGTCTTTAACTGAATTGTGTTTCTGTATAGAGGCTTTTATAAAGTGTTTAAGCATCATGTAGTACTTCAATGGGTTCTAAAATCTGAATAAGAAATACCTTTTTTTTGGTAACAGCTAATCTCTTTCATAGTGGACTGCTCACAGAAGTGGTTATTCTGTCTGTATACTTCTATACAAGTACTACGTGTTACTTCATCTTTACCCTCTAATTTATACCACCTTTAAAAACAAAGGCTTAATTATAACAGTTTTACTCCCAAGACTAAATATATACTTGCCCAGAGAACAAAAGATAATAGAATCAAAATCAGTTTAGTAAAATCTAAGTTAAATTCAAGCTATACTGAAACTGGATGCAGTTCCAATAATGATCACAAAGAAAAGAGGGTAAGTGCTTTGCATACTGGATTAGAGGAGAAATAAATACAGTCAGTGACAGTCAAACAGCTTTTGTATGTATGGTAAGATTTTGGCTAGATTAATATTTTAATTATTCTGTGAAGAAGAAAATATAGCAGATGAAGCTGCCTGCCTGGGGCAAAACTGAGTGTCATGCAGAATGCTGGCAGGGGGGTTCCCATAGCCTCTTGCAGGGCACTGGTGGCTTGAGCCCTGATGCAGGGAAGTGCTGCAAGTTGGCTGTGTCAGGTCTGGGCTGGTGGTGACTGGACTTGATTATGGCAAAACCATGAAGGTTAAAGTCCTGAAAATGATCAGGAAAGAATTAAGACGCCAATGAAGGCTCTGCTTGAGAGGACAAGGATTCATTGTAGTCTTAGGACAGATCTTGCCTGTCCGCTTGAAGGAAGGAAAAAAAAGCCCAATTTTGGCAATTAATTATTTTAGGTTCCTGCTGTACTTTCAAACTGAAGGTCTTTGAGGATTAAGTAAAAGTTGCTTCTTTTTTTTCTAGCAGGACATCTCTCTGGTGTTTTCCCAGGAATGTAAGGGATGGGTTTTTGGTGTCAAGATGCATTTTATTTAGGAGTGGCTCTCAAATATTGTTCGCCATGCACAACAGGAGTGCTGCTTGTCCTGCCCCTGGGCCAAGCCTGGCAGCTGGGCTTGCCTGGCACCTCTGCTGCCTAACCAGGTGAATTCTCCTTCTAGAAGCAGGATGGTGTGGGACAGGCGTCTGCCATCACTGAGCATTCCTACCGTCTTGTAGCCCTTTCCTAGGGGAAGACACATCCAGATCCTCTCACCTTGGAGTGTAATGCAAACTACTCAGTGTAAACAAGAATCCCATTTGTGTCTAAAGCCTTTAAAAGGATAAGCGAGGTCTTGATATTGTGGTATAGGAAAAGAGAGGAAATAAACCGTCCTTGTTTTAGCATGGAAAGGGAACAACCTAACAGAAAGAAGGAATCATTCAGGGATATGGGTCACAAGGCATATGGACATCACTCAGTGCCATTACATCAGCGTTCACTTCAAGTTCGGTTATATACTATTTTAAGAACACCTGTCCCAAGACTGAATCACAGAACAGTGGCTCTGTCTGACAGTGTCAGGTAGCAGGTACCTGTGGAAACATGAAAATGAGTAGTAACGATGCTTTTAAAAACTTCCAGTTTCCTGGAATGGGTCAGAGATGTCTTTGGGCAGAGGTAATGGTACCAGTGCTCTTAGGGCTAATATATTTTTTTTAAAATCTATTAATTTGATTGCTTACTGACCCCATTTAAATGTTAGCATATGCAGCAACCAGGGCAGCGAGTTCTCCCAGTCCTGTTACTTTTGTGAAATTTGTTTCCTTGGTTTGACCTCCCTACCATTAGATAACTTCATTTGGTGTCTGCTATTTCTTAAATGTAAGGTGAGACAGTTGAGTCATTTGTTATTTATCTACCCATGTCACTACTGAGTTGACAAACTTGATTACATTGTTGCTTTGTCATGATTCTTCCAGATTAAAGCCTTAACCTGCCTAATTGTTCCTTGCACTGAAGTACCTCCAATCACCTGCTCTGTCTTTCTAATTTCCTAAATATACAGTACACTTATCAGAAAGAACTGTGGCATCTAGGCACAGTACTTGAGAGGAGGGTGGAGCTGAGTGGTGACATGCTAATTTGTTTTGTTTTCTATTCTTCCTTGAACTCAGAAGCTTCACCTTTTGTTGTTATTGTTCCCTTTAGCTTTTGATGTTGGTCAAAAATGTTTTCAGTCTTCTAAGCATTCATGGTAGTGCCTCAGTGTATTGCATACCCAGTTAGGGCAATTTTTCTCTTGGCTCAGTTTTCAGAGGATGAAGAGTTGTGTTTTCAACTGCCTTTTCTTCAGGATAAAGATTCACGGGAAATGGGTTGTCTTCTGGAAATCCGTACTTCAGAGAAAGGGACTGAAAGGAGTCCTTCCAAAACTGTACAGTTAACACTCCAGGGGATGGCTGGAGTTTGATAGCTATCAAAGTAGGCTTAATTGCCAGGGCTATATGAAAATGGGTGATTAGAAGAGAAGCTGATCTGTGCTGGAGAGTTAATGAGATTCTTGTAAATAAACATGCTCAGATGTGGAGAAGGATGAAGTTTTCCTGAAAGCATTTGTCCTTATTGGAGAGAACCATCCTTTACAACTCAGGTTTCAGCTGTCTATTCCATGGATGATTGGGCACAATAAAGGCAATGCAAAAGCTGTCAGAACCCAGGATGTGCTGGGAGGAGTTTAACCAAAAGTAGAAATCTCTTTTCCAGTTAATTACCAATTTATGAACCTCTTAGCCCGTTTTCGTACAGATATTTTACTTCAGCTTATAACGTAGTATGATACTCAAAATAGTCTAGTTCTGATCTGACACAGTCATCAAAACTGGACATATTATGCAATGATACAAGTTTCTTCCCCTATGTTACCATTTTGATATCCTCGTTATGCTTTTGATATAATCAATATCTGCAAATACAGGGTATTGGGGGTTTTTTTGGTTGTTTTTTTTTTTTATGTAGCTTCAGTGTGTTTAAAAAAATAAATTAAAAAAAATTATAACACCTAACATGGAGTGCAACAAAACCTATTTAATCAACTCAAACTGAAAAACTTTCTGCCTTCTATCGGTACATTTCTTTTCTGCTGTTAATTTTCACACTTTGCAAAGATACCAGTGGGAAGAACTCATGTAGTTAATTCAGTCCTGCCCATTTGCTGGTTGCTGTTGTGGCTAATGCACTAAAAATTTTCTTGTGTATGATTCCTTTTAGGCTGCTATTTATTAATGGATTAAGAATGGTCTTTTGAAGTGAGCAGCATGTATGAAGCAAACCATTTTGTTCAATTTAAATGAAAAAGAATGAAAGAGGAGCTGTTAGCCTAGCTCTTTGAAGATGTTTGTATTTAAACATTTAGTTTGGACTATCACTGTACTGTTTAAAATAACATGCTCTGGAAACAAAACAAACATATATTGAGGGTTTTCTATTACCTTTTTATATGAAGTTTTTAATCTTCAAAGAGAAAACTAGTTGAGGGACAGATAATGCTTGTTGCGCATAGCCTCAATTCTGCTACACAAGCACAGCCTCTGCTGTAATCCTGCTGTGGGAGCCTCTTCTGCTCCTATGCCCAGAGAGCAGAGGTGGCTTTGGGTGTCTCCACACCATGCCCACCAGGATGGACATGCAGCTAAAACAGCCACCTTTCTCTAGTCCCAACTGGTAGGGATATCTCTTGGACAGTTTTAAGTCAGGTGTTCCTTGAAGGAAATCTAGTGGTTTCCTGGTACTGTGAAGACATCCACAGGACAGATTCATCCTAGGCTTCTATCTGCCTTGTGGTGGAAAGGGAGGATGGTGCTAGAGCTTGCCTGGAAGTACTGCCAGAGATCTGGGAGGTCTCTGTCTCTATATCATGTGAAAGGTGGCAGCATTTGTAGGTTTTGGGTAGGTAAGTGTGTAGGTAACTCTTACTTCATCATGATTGTGAGGGTTTTCAGTGCACACTGTGAGAAGACAAATAATGTGTCAGAACTCTGGCTATTTGATTGGCAGTCTTCTTCTATACATTCAGAAAGTCCAAATAAGTAGAGTAGAAGGAGGAAACTCTTATGTGTGCACTGAGACTAAGAACTACCATCTAGCATTCTCTAAGGGTTGCCATTTCCAAATGTTGTCCTAGTTCCTGCTAGGCGATTATGGTGAGTGGAAGCATGACAAAGAAGTAAGACTAGAAATGGCAACAGCATGAGGAAAACCAGTTCAGTGAAGCTTGGGTTAGCCTCAGGTCTTCTGTTGACAGGCTATGTTGCATACTTGGCAGAGACACTCCTAGTGCCATGAAAGACATCCACAGGGAAGCAGAAATAGAACAATAACAACATATGTCTGGAAGCTTCTTTTTTATGATGAAATGCTACATATCAGACTTCTATGCACCATCTTGAAGAAAGCATAAGAAACCTGTGGGAAGGATCAAGTGGAGACTGTCCTCTTCCCAGACCTGTTTTTGCTTCATGTTTAGATCAGTCCTCTTGGAACGAGCCTGGAGGAGATAATTTCTATATTGTGCATTACTTTTTGGATGCATCTCCTGACATGTGACATAGTGATTATTTGAAAGCATCATTCTTATTTCAGCTGTGCAAAGAGAAAAAAATAGTTAATTATTTCTGCTTGCCTCATTCAGTGATAACCTACTGTTGTAATTTTTTCCCCCTGTGGATTTCTGGAAGTTTTTTGTTTCTTTTTGCTAGGAAATAGATAATTTCTAGTGATAAAATCACAGATTCTTGGTGCATTTATTATGGGGTAAGGGCAGGTCGAAATGCTGCCAACTGATACAATTTTGTGGCAAAGAACCATTCAGTTGTTTCAGCTGTATAAAATTCGAGATTAAAACAGTGTGTTTATCCCGGTGCATAAAGGAAGAACTGACTAAAGAAGAAGTAAAATCCCCTGCTCCCAATCCTAGATAAGATCATTTAGAGTGAAAATACAGGATGATTTATGGATACTCATTGCCATTTTCACTGCAATACTCCATCAATGTAATTAAACCAAAAATGAAATTGTAAAATGGAAATTTTCATCACTCCTTAAAAATACAAGGCAAAGGGTATAGAGACAGCATCTAACAACTATGAAATGGAAAGGATAGAAATTAACAGATTCTGCATCATCTGCTCCCAAGTGGAAAATCCATTCCATGTTTAGAGAAAGGTGATTATGGATGGAATGACATTGCTGACTGTGGTTGACTTTGCTGAGGGCACAATGTTGATGACCATGAGAAGGGTGAACTGTGGGCTGCTGGAGTAACTTATTAGTCAAGGAGATCCTCTATGTTTGCATCTCCTTGCTTGTACACTTTCTCCTGCTTTGTGCAAATCTGTGGCCCTGGTCATAGCTGACATATTCACTCATCCCGTGAAACTGTTGCATAGGTGATAGTTTGCCATTAGCTGTCAGAACAGATATAAGAGCACTTCAAAACTCCAATTAAAGAGCTCTGTTTGCAATTCAGACACAAGGCATGCAGGCTTTTTATATTTGCTCAGTATTCCCAATTCACCATTAGACTGTGGCTGCTCTGTGCAATCTGTTTTGATCTACTCCCATCTGCTCCAATCCGATGTTTTTTTTCTGAAAAATGAAGCTGGCGGTGTGTGATTGTTGCAAAGGCAATCAATTACTGAGGCTGTAAAAGTGTTCTGCTTGGTAGAGACCGAGTGTGCTCTTGCCAGACTGCTGCATTTCTTCCACTTGTGCAGGTAAACTGCACCAGCAGCTATTGGCACAGACTGAAACTGGCAGCAACAGAGGCAGCTCCAGCAAATCTGCTTTTGTTCATAAGGACAAATCAGAAGCTCCCTGCTGTATTTCATGTTTTGTGAGGGGACTTTTTTAGTAAGAACAGCTACTGGTGTTGCTGAGTGCCTGGTAGATTGTATTTGGGGAACAGTTGTAAGTGGTCAGCTGTGAAAGAGGAGGAGTGTACTGACTGGAGTTTCTCAGCAGTCTCTCCTGGTCCTGGTACTGCTCAGCTGTTCTGGTTTGGTTTGTTTGTTTGTTTGTGTGGTTTGGTTTTGTCTTGTGAATGACTTGAATAAAGAAATAGGGAGTATACTTAAATTAGCAAACTCTGAGGGAATATAATTCTAAATGAACTGGATGACTAACAAGCTCCCCTCCTCCTCGATGACAAAATACAGTTTTACTGATAAAGCAGATTCATCAGTCAACAGGTAGAAGTGTAAGAATAGAAGACATGGGATAAAGAATAATCCTTTGGAAGAGAGTCTGGGAGTTACTATGCTCTGTTTACTTGAACCTCAGTGCCAGCAATGGCAATTTTGTGCCAACAGTTTTGTGAAAAATACTAACATTGGTAGGATGTATGAGGAGATTTATTTTTCTGCAAGACAGGAGTCATCCTCCCATTCTGCTTGTTATTCTGCCAGCTGCAGCCAGAGTATCTGAGCTAGTTCAGTCTCCAGTCTCACAGCAGATTGCAAACCAGGTAAAAGCAGCTGGGAGGAAGGCAAAGATTGATCAGAGGTAGATGAAATATGATTTTAGAGGGCTTGAAATGACTATGTTTGCATAGGCTTAAGAGGTAAAATTAAAGAGGGAGGTTTGGAGATGTCATCAGCTTTCAGATGCAAGAGAGAGATCTGTGGGGCAGTGGGTAATGATCTGCTCTGCTCACTGTGTCTGGGAACAAGAAGTAATGCACCGGAGTTACTGCAACAAAGATTTGGCCACACACTGGGGAAATTGTCCGGTTCTTTCAATAAAAGCTTCTGGCTCTTGGATAGTGCTGTGAACACTGAGCTGGAAATGATAGTGTCATCACAGCCCAAGCTGGAGAAAACCTTGACAATCATCTGCTCCAACCTTTGATGGGAAAGGGAGCCTAGATGAGATTATCTACCTCTCTGTCCAGTTGTGTCCTGAGAACCACCAATGACGATGTCTACCATAGTCATGGCAAGGTTGTTGCAGTGAATGATTATTTTGACTGCAAAAGCTAGTCTTTCTTAAATTGTGTAAAAACCTTTTTTAACTCCATCTCTGAAAGAGCAAAAACTTGAATGTATTCATGTACAAAAAGAAGATGGTATTTCCTAGTTTGGGGAAAAAAATCAAACATGTTGTGTAGTAGGGACTTAGAATTGTCCACCTTCTGCTGTTTATTGAATAAACTTTCCTACCAGCTAGTATGTGACAAAGCCCTAGATTACTTCAGGAGGGTACTGCGTAGGCTTCAGATCTAACTTTGGTAGACCCTGAGTGTTTCCATCTCCTTTAGCAATAGTTTATGTTTTCACCAGGTATATTCGAGACTACCAATACCTGCTACTGAATCAAGTAAATAAATACTACCTACTTATACCTTTCAAATCTGCATGTTAATAAACACCGTATTCCCTTAGATTAAAATTATAGATCATTACTCAGATGTAGCAATTACAATATGTATGATATATGCGAATATTCATTTATTATTGTCCAGCTTTTGGCTGCGTAAAAATCACTGTTTTAGAAAGCTGCTTACATAAGCCATTCTTACTGAAGCTGGCCCAATGGGAAGCTAGTGGTGGAAAGAAATTAAATGACACTTCTAGGCAGAGATGACAAAGATGTATCAAACTGTTCTGATAAGAATACTGATTAATTGTGCTGTTTAGCTGTAAACTTGTTGGGGTTTAGATGTTTCTCTTGTAATGTTCATGGGACAGGAGCATTAACTTTCAAGGAGAGATGAAGTGCTACAGCATGCAGGCTGCTATGCGAATCATAATCTTCAAACTAACCTGTGCCTAAATTAGTAGTTTACTAAGTTAGGAGTATGGGAAATATTTTGCCATGATTATGAGGAAAAAGCTCTATTGGCAATATCCGCCCAGTAATTCATCCCTATTGCTTTATAACATTTCTTCAGGCTGCCTCTGGGAGGGAATTTAAAATAGAGTTGGAATGACAAAATCCACAACTGTAAGGAGGTCATGTGGATTGACGGCTTTGCAAACAAACTGTTGGTTAATTTGACATGAGTCTATCTGGAAGCTGGAGGCCTTTTTTATATAGGAAGAGACATATGTAATGCTGAAGGCTCTAAAGGCTGCAACTTGAGTAGTTACCACTTCAAGAGAAGATGGAAAGGTGACTGTGTCTGCTTTGAATGTTAAGGTGCCTGAAGCTTAATTCCGACCAGCATCACACAGAACTGCCTGTGCATATGCATCTTCTTGGTTTTGCCTCAGTTTCTACAACATCAGGGTCTAATATTCAAGTTCACAACTTCCACTAACCATCTGCAAATAATTAAGACTGTTTCCTGTTAATCGAGCAAAACCTCAGGTGCTTGCTGTATCCTTTGCAGCCAGTTTGGCAGGGTGAGCCACTGAGGGCAAAAGAGGAGAAGGCATGTTGAAGATGGACACGGAGGATCTTCCTAAAAAGAAGTTGGGACATCTCTGTGTAATTTCCAGAAATGTGCCCTGGGGGCTGCTCTGCTGTGAGTAGTGGATCCAGTAAGGCTGGGAACAGAGTGAAAGCAGCCTGAAATGGCCTGGCACAGCCCTGGGCTGGCATTCATGAGGCTGTGTGTGCTGCAGCAGCATGACTGTGCCATGCCTGAACCAGAGCCAGGGACTGCTCAGAGCTGCCCTTGAGCTGTGCAGCACACACTGTGTCATGGAGAGCTTGACTGTTTGCCTTTGCTTTTATTGCCAACTTTTTGTTGTGTTCACATGGTATGAGTCAGAGTAGCACTTTAATAAAAAGTGCTGAGTTTTGGAGCATGGTGTCAGGCCTTGATCAAGCAGAGGCCAGGCCCGATTCCTGCAGGCCTTCCATGCGCCCCTTGCTTTCCAGGCACTTCTCGCCCAGGCCCAATCTTGGCTTCTCTGCACACAGCGCAAGGCTCTGGTCCTGACCACTTTGCTCTCAATTTTGTTTTTTAGTTTCCCTTTTGTCACAAACTACATCTTACCCATGGGCACAGGTAGGTCATAGATGCTTTCTGGGTGTGTTTGTGTCAGCAGAGCTCCCTGGCAGAGTGGGTTAGGGAGCATTTTCTGCCAGTGCCGTTCTGCACCACGAACAGAGCTGTGATGCCTTTTCATCACCAATGTGATTAAGAACGCTGACCTGACCTCCATAAAATCACAGAAATGAAGTAGCTCCCATTTTAAGAATCTACTTGAAGTGAGGGAAGAAATACTAATGAATGATGTTGCTATTTTCCCTGACCTCATGAATGATACAGGCAGGATTGTTCCAGAAGGTTCTCACACATCCCTAAATACAATGTAAAATCAATTAAAAGACATACAAATTATTTTAAAAATCAAGATGCTTATCTGATTCTTAGAATTAATTCTTAAATTTAATTGTACCAGAAACTGACCTAGATTTTTTTATAGTAATAATGAAGAAAAATAATACATTTTTAATGTTGATTTTTTTTTTTGTTTTTTCTCTGTGTGAAACTTGTAGGAATAGTTTAAGCTTTGCATGGATGATTGCCAGCATCCTTGTGAGAATCACTTAGAAAAATATTTGTAAAATATTTGCAATCTGGGAAGGCTGAGTTTACAGATATGATTTGAGTCATGGTCTGTGTTTTTTCTAAGGCTTAGAGGTTTTCTTTGTCCCTCTCAGTTTCCAATATTTGTCTTGCTTATTCTAATGTATTTACTCCTTTTGCAACAGCTACATTGGAAGGGTTTTTAAGCCTTCTACTCTGTTTTTTCAGGACTGCTTATATTCCTCTCCCCTTCTTCTATCTACTGAATTCAGCAAAGTATGAATTCCTTTCTGAGTAGAAAGAAAGATCCAAGACTTAGAAGACACCAGATGGTGGCACTGGTCTTTCACATCTGACAAGTGTGGATCATGCAGTAAAATATAAGAAGCTTTATGCAAGTTGTACTGCATGCCTTTCTAATTTTTTCTTTCTCAAACTGCATAGTTGGAATGAGCAAGGTGACATATTTTTATGCTTATCTCTAGAGAGTGCCTGGAGAAGGTGAGATGTGTATCTAAGGAAGCAGAAAGGATAAGCTTTGGCAATATCTAAGCGTCACTAATGCTGTTATTTTCTGTATTTGCATCATGCCGTTACATTTGGGCTGAAATGTCGAGTAGCTTGAATGCTAGCTGAATTGTGCCAGCTTATACTAGATGAGGCTGTAGTTGTGATTCTTAAAATCAGAGATGTACCTTATTCTCAGTCTTTACTAAATCCTACTGCATGTATAGGTTTTAATAGCTGCTTTTTTTTGCTGAATGTAGCAGATACTAGCTCTATACTGATGTTATTTGCTTTATCATCCCAGAATCTTCACTTTGGTATTTTTAGAGTATGCTTAACAGTATTCTGTTTCTCTGCTTTAAGGAGAAATAGTCAAAGAAGTCTATTTGAAAAACATAATGAAGTCTTGAATTCCATATGAAATATTTCGTTAGAGAAATATAAAAGCAGGATCCTCTGCTTGTCTCTGGAGATGAATCCTTGCAGTCTGTGCTGCAATTCTTTCCTGTTTGGGCACAAATTGTGCCAGGGAAGAGAAAGCACCTTCAGATGTAAAAGCAATGAGTTGAAAATGTGAGCATAGGTAAAGCTGATTAAGAACAAGAAGCACTGAAATGGCTACATTCTTCAGCAGTATTACACTATGTGAAAATGAGTTATCTATCACGTGACAGTCCTGAGGCTCACACAGCAGCTGTACGTAACCTCTAATGACTATTACATGAAAACAGGACAATAGAAAATTTAGTAACTATCTGTGCTGTCCCATAATCTGCAGAGGAAACCTTCACACTGGGAAATATCCCAGCACTACTAAAGAGGCAGGACACAGGACCTGCAGCCTTGGTTTTCATCTTCAAAGGGAAGTGGGTTCTGAATCGGTGAGGTGTGGTTTTCAGTGTTGCTATCAACATGTAGTCTTCAGGCAAAAATCCTGATGACTCAGGCAGAAGCAAGGTGAATTGGAGAGGTTCAGACATCATGCTCTGTTTCAGTCCAGAAACTAACTGCCTTTCAAATCACCTCTGAATGTTGCCTTAAGGTTTTTTTTGGTTTTTTTTCCTTATATCTTGAATAAAGCAATGGTGAATGTTTAAAGTCACCATAGTCTCTACACTGTAACACATTCCTTGGTAACTGAAATTAAAAAGCAATCGAGTTAAAATGCAGTTGACTTCACATAGCATTCAGTCTTTCTTCACCTATCTTCAGGGGACTTAGATTTCCTACCTACGCAAGGTTTAGTCCACATCTGATCAATCACAGCTCTAGTGCATAGTTTTATTATAAAACTTCGGTCATCACTCTGAAATTGGTTAGAGATTTCTCACTGAATCACTGGGCTGAGATTTTACCTTCATTTGTGTTAAGCCAAGCTACCTTTTCTGTTCTGAAAAAGCTAGAAAAGCTCCTGTTGGTCCCATAAGACACAATTGTTACACATGCATCAATGATTATAAGAGAAACCAGGAAGAACTAAATTGACGAAATGATTAATGAGTATGTTATTCTTCTGTTGGAAAGTTTGCTGTTGAGTGCATGCTAGGAAAGATCATCGACTTTTTTTAACCTTAGCTATGCCTCAAAGTTAGAGTCTGAAGGAAGTATAGACTGCATCAAAATAGAGCCTGAAAACTGCAATGTGAAATTACAGGACGTCTGTGTAAACAGCATATACTTTTCAACGGAAAGAATTTAATAGCTGCTATTATACATTTTCTGCTTTCTTAGCAGCACCTGATGTTCTGTAGAGTCAGGCCTTTATCAGACACTTGAAAAATAGTTTTTCTACTTTTATCCTCACAACTTACTTTCCTTTTGTCCTTTATCATGACCTCAACTGTGATCATTTAGGAAAACTTAGTAACTTTTGATTGTTTGCAATATTCTGTTTTCCAGCTGGGGTTCTGAGAGATGGCCCTGGTATGCAGTATTAATATTGACTTGATCTGTTTGGCCTGAAGTGAGATTTAATGACTTCTAATTTTTTGTTTGGCTAGAGTGGTTTTCCTTCTTGCAGGAAAATGCAGCTATCCTAAGTTGATCATGTGCTGGAATCTGTCCCTCTGATTACAGTTAAAATACTTCTATAATCAGAAACTTGTGAAGGTAAGATCTACGGTTACTGGTTTCCATCTTATTTGAGGTCATTAAACTGCTTTGTCAATGCACAGGTCTTGATCATCTTACAGCTCTTGTGTTGAGTGGGATACGTAGACATCATATAAATGAATCCAAAGAACTTAAGTTGTGGCTTACTAGTGTTGTAATAAAATAATTTTTGGAGTTACTGGTTTTCTTCCTCACTGTTGATTCAGACTTTTAGCAGTTGTTTTTGAGACAGTGGAATGGTCAAGTGTGCTGCAGAGAAAAGCAAGCAGAACATCATTCTTTCAAAAGGACGAAAGCAACTAGAATGTCACTTAGCTGCTTATCTTGAAATAATTAATCTCTTTGTCAGAACTGAAAAGATGAGGAAATAAGGTGTTGTGGTTTGGATTTGCACCCCAACAAATTGGAAAATTTACCCCCAGAGTAAATTACCAAGCAAACTTAGAACTTGGAATCAAAATGAAAGTTATATTTACAAAAGTGGGCTAAAATATAGAAATATAAAATGCAATTAATATGTACAAAGTATATTTACATATTTTTACAGCTCAACAACAATACAAGGACCCCCTTATACAATAATGAAGCTTTCTCCACCCTGGGCAGCCTGCTAGCAGCCTCTCCCCCCACACCCCTTTCCCTTCTCAGTACTTCACAGGCACAATATGAGTCAATTGAGCCAGCAGAAGGTCAGAAGGGAGATAAGGGAACCATGCAAACAAGCATGAGAAAAAGAAGGAAAAGGGCAGAGCAAGTTGGTACTGCGAAGTATAACCTATTTAGCAAATGAATGGGATAGCATAAACCTAATAGTTATTAGGGAGCTACTGGATACACTTAAATGCAAGAAGAGAGCTTATAAAGAGTGGAAGCAAGGGCAGGTAACCTGGGATGAGTACAATGATATTGTTTGTGCAGCCAGAGCTCAGGTCAGGAAAGCTAAGGCAAGGCTGTATCAGTGAGAAAAAGAGGACTAGGGAGAATGTGGGACCCTTACAGAAGAAAAATGGAGAGCCGATGACAAAGGATATGGACAAGGCTGAGGTGCTCAATGACTTCTTTGCCTCAGTCTTTAACAGCAAGGGCTCCAACCACAACG